>JAACJP010000044.1:0-378931 GCA_013368375.1 Tricholomella constricta
TTCGGCCCTTCTGATCAACAGCGACCAGACTCAGATGACCTACGCTCAAGGCTGCCACATGACATATGCACCTGTAGGTTCGAAGCAAGTTACAACTGTCGGATCTGAAGAAAAGCGCGCCATCACTGTTATGGTCTCTATTGCGAACGACGGCACTCTTCTCCCCTTTCAGGTGATCTACAAGGGCGCGACCGATGCATCACTGCCTTCTCCGAGTGCTCGATCCATGAAGGAGGCTTTGAAGGCTGGTTTCTCATTCGAGGCCTCCAAGACATCGACATATTGGTCAACGCAGGAGACCATGAAGAATTTCGTCAACAAAATCCTTGTACCTTACTTTGACCATGTTATCAGGCGGGACAACCTTCGCCCTGACCAACGACGGCTCTGGCAGATAGATTGTTGGTCAGTGCATCGTTCGGAAGAGTTTATGAACTGGATGGGTGCGAATCATCCACTCATCATCGTGAACTTTGTGCCGGCGCGCATGACGAGCATATTCCAGCCTTCAGACGTCGGGTTTCAACGAGTTTTCAAACACTCCTTGAAGCAAACTGCTCACGCCGACATCGTTGAGGAAACATTGTGCAAACTCAAGACAGGTACGGCACCTGGCGCAGTGGTCCTTGACACGAAACTCAAGACACTTCGCAACTGCACACCCCACTGGCTATACATGGCATACGAGAAGTTTCGACATCAGCCTAAAATTATTCAAAAGGTGCGGGATAACGGTCAGATATATTCATTCTGATACTGACATCGAATTTATGCACAGGCCTGGGAGATGTGCCGCGTCGGAGACCTAAACCTCTCCTACGAAAGCCTCACAAGCCCTGCAACACGAGAAATCCTTCAAAATTTGCCTTCGACCGATCCCAATTTCTTCGCAGAGCTCACTCGCCCTCGTTCTCGAGTACCTATACTGTCTATAGAGGATGTGTTAGTTGAAGATGCGGAGATTTCGGAGGTTGACATACCTGTTGATGACAGTGTGGTGCCTCATGAAGCCGTTGTCGATGACTTGCACGGTGAGCTGCCAGAGACAGATGATCAGCATTTCGTTCGTGGTGCAGATGGTGTCATATCAGCTGCAGAGGCTGAAGAGGTGTTGATTGAGGAGGTAGAAGGTGTGCTCCTTGATACGACAGGAGCCGTTGCGCAGGATTTGGGGAGAGGGAAGCGCAAGAAATTGCGGAATGGTCTGTACACTGCAGAGGCTCTCAAATGGTGGGCTGATACAAAGAAGGGCTAAACTTAGCTTTGTACACATCTCTAGGCGCCGCAGGCCGCTTTTTTGGTAGCCTTGTTGTATGTAGGTGAAAAGTGTTCGAACTCCTTGTGTGACGGTGACAAGGTGTTCTGTTCGCCGCCCCGTGTGATGGGTGACCAAACACTTGGTCGTAATTATACAGTACTCTGTTAGTCATGATGATAGCTTCAGTCACTTTGACAGCCCTCTGACTGATATCTCTGACCGCTCTGATATGCCTGAGGATTCTGGGGACTCTTCTTCTACTGCTTAGACTCGTAAAGGAAATAAAAAAAATTTATTTTACCTAGAGAGACCAAAGATAAGCCAAAAAGTATCTAATTTTCTTAATGTGTCAACTTACTATATACTAAGCTGAAATATAGCTTCTCCAGCCATTTCTCAAACAGTACTTGCCAGAGGAGAGGCTAAAGTTGTTCATAGCCTTCTAGATAACATAATTTCCTTTTGAGGGCAGGAAACTGTACAAAATCACACTCACTTCACACTTGGCCTAGTAACCGGACATGCTTTCATGCAGACCTTTGTGAGCTCTCTGTTAAGTGCATGAGTGTCTAAGGATATGAATCAATAGGATCCCATAAGTTCTATTGATTCATATCCTTAGACACTCGTGCACTTAACTTTCACTTGAAATTAATCTTTCACAGAATATTGATGCAAGGCTTCTTGTGTCAAAGGTGCTATATGAATCGATGCTGGTATGACTATCATTTTTGCATATATTATTGCAACTAATAAGCTATTTAGGGGAAACATCGTATTGAACGAGAGAATAAACTTCTTCCAATGTTTATTCAGCAATGAACTGCTTGAATTGCTGGGTTCACATGTGTTGCACGTATATTCCGATTCTTCAAGCAGCACTTTCACGCACAATTTTGACCTCATTTTCTCGCGTGCTTCTTCCATTCCAGCTAGAGTCCGCGAGATAGACTTGAGTTCATGCTGGCGGTATGCGTACATATCCCAGGGAGATCCAGGATACCATTCGACCCACTGTTCTTGACAATGAGACATGGCTGGAAACAGTGTCGATGTTCGATCTTCCTCAGATGTGTTAGATTTCGAGGCAGGTAAATTGATGGTTGATGCGCGTGGAGTTCGAGCAGGCATGAGCGTGAGCGGAGGTGATATTGGCAGTGGAAACGTGGGTAGGTATTCCACAGATGAAGAAGTAGATGGAATGGGCTAGGTGACAGTAGCATATCCACGTGGGATGTCGATTGTTGTTGGGGAATCAAAGGCCATGGTCAAAAGGTTTGCCTTTGAAGATGTCGATGATGGTGCATCAGCTGTTGTTATTCAGTATCTGACACTGTGAAGAAGGGCCGATGAACCTTGCTCACCAGATCTTCCAAAACTTGCTTCGAGCGCGTCTCGTGCCTCTTCCCTTATCTGAGCCACTTCAGCCGCCTTTGTCTGTTGTCTCCGCCGCTTCAGACATTCCACATCTCCTCTATGTGTTTGTAATCATCCAGTTGCAGTCGGGCTCTTGACAATATAATGAGCATCCTGTTGGTAGTTTCGTCAAATAATAATGGAAGTGAGATGCAGTCTACATAATTATGTAATTGATGTGACTGATGTGACTGACGTGATTGTGGCTGGAATCTCTTTGTTTCAACGCATCTGAATTTCTTGTAGGCAGAACACGCTGCAACGTACACATGTTCTAGGTACATATATCTAATGCAAGTTATTTGACCTTTATCTTCATCCTTCGTAATGTCTGAACTTGAAGACGCTGATATGTTAACTCCTCCTCCTACTGAGGAAGCATTCACCTCCAGCCCTTCTGTCCATCAGAAGAGAAAGCGCAAACGGTCACCCACTCCTCAAGCAAGTGGCTCAGGGACTGCTGGAGGATCAAAGGATCCAGCTGTCCCTTCCACTCTTTCACATTCAGCAAAGAAGTCTCGAACTTTAGGGTCACCCAGGACACCCAAGAAACCAAAGAAACCCAGTGACTGGCATATTAGAAAGGGAGAGCTACCAAAGGAAACAGAGAGAACAAAGGTAAGTACTTATCCATTGCCTTTTCAATGAATACGCTTGCTAATGACTTTCCATCAGCTGGCTTTGGAGCTCCATATTCGCGTTCTCTGGGGGCTACCAGAACAACACTCAGTTCTGCCTACCCTCACTGATGCTGATACGGAGCCGTTCAACCGACACTTCAAATCTGAAGAGCAGGTAAAGGCCTCTGTCACTGCCAGCCTGGATCAGAATGCGAACACTATACAACTCGCGCGTTCGAAGGTCCAGCAACTCAGGGAATCCCTTCCAACAGGCGGGAATATCTCTAACAATATCAAGCGGATGTCAGAAACACATCTTCTGCTCACTTACAGAACTGTTGCCTGCCTGGGACTTCACCGCTGGGCTCCTGATATCTTGGGTGGAGACGCCGAATCCATGTATAACCTCCTTCACGAATACATCGCATTCACTACATTCGAGCAGGTCGCGTCTTCCTATGGCTACGCTCAAATGGGAGTCAACTTATCACTCATTCACAACTTCACCCTCATGCGCAAGATTTATTGCAATTTCACTTATTCCTACATGCATGGTATTGCAAAATCAGAGGCCAAGAGTCCTGGCAGTATGGTGAAGACTGCGTGGATGGACGGTGTTTACAAACGCCGCACCAAGGTACAGTCTTATATTTCATTCCAGTCTTCCTTCAATTCTCACTATGCCACACTACACTCTTCTTAGCTTGCTGACGACAGAGTTGGAGTCTTCAAAACACACGGATTCAACAATAGGGCTAGCTCGCTGGCTTCTCCTACTGAAGCCCATTCTAACGATGAATTGGACGAACCTCTACCTGCTGGACCTCCTTCAACTACGTACTACATCAAGACAAAGGATGGTCGATCACAGAAGGTTCAAGCCTTCTTCAAAATGGCTGATCTAGAGCACCGCCGAATGTCTAAGAGGTCTCGAGGCCAAAAGTTCGTCTCTTTATTATTGTATACCACTTCCTTACTCTTTCTAATTTATTCATTTCAGATCAGACTATCAGCGTGAAGACTCTCAGATGCCAAGAGTCTCTGAGCTCAACACACTCCCACAAAGCATTCCAGTAGACTGGTTTGAACCGGATTATTAGAACAATCTGACTGTTTGTGAGCGACTGACGTACATGGACAAGAGATTTTTCATTGCCCTTCCTTACTCACAATTCTGTAGAACTTGGGCAGATTGCGCAAAGTGGAAGAACTTATCAGAGGTGGAATTCATGGCGAAGTATGGTAATGAAGTGCTACGGGACTACAATGTGCCAACCAAAGAGGAGATAGACCAACTGAAGGAGTGGCAGGATGAGGAGGACGTAGCAGCACTTGTAGCAGAGGAAGAATTGGAAGAAGAGGGAGATGAGTAACTGTTTCAAACAATTTGTATCTAATAGTGCAACGCGCTTCAAACAGATTCCTTATGTATTGAAAGAGCTAATCAATGGATCCGTTATAATGCCTCATTTAAAGAGTCAAGAAATCTGTCCTAATGTAGAAGGGCAAATGTATGTAAATATACTATAATACAACTTGATATAACTGTTGACTTCAAAATGTAAATAAGTGTAGTCTGAAGGTCAATAAAATGTAAATAAAAACAAGTGTACTTTGAAGGTCAACAGTGTTGACTTCAAAATGTAAACAACTGTATCTAAGTGAAACAGGTTTTCTTATATATCAAAAGCTGATGAATGAATGAATACAAATGTCGAACTTGAAAATATAACTGACTGTACCTTGTATTTAAAAAGAACAGATTTCTTATTGACCTGGAGCTAATGAAAGAATGAATCAATACAAAAGATGACTTCAAATTGTGAGCAACTATACCTTTTACAACTAAGGATTTGGATGTTGTTTGGTCACATTGTGTCAAGAATCGCACAAGGCATGAAAATCCATGTCCACTATATCGCGTTTCGACTTCTCCACATCTTGTGGCCACGCAAACCGTCTCCTCCACCCATCACTACCCTCCCATCACCTCCACACCACCATCAACACCTTCTCTGGACTCCTTTCCACCAACAACGAGTGCGAGCACGCTGCCAAACGGTGTGCTCATCGTCTTCAGCGTTGTCAAGTGCCCTGCTGCCTCTTGTCAACTGCCCGGCCCCCCACCACCTCCCACTACCTCCCACCACCTCCCCACTGCTGCCAACACCCCCCCTGGACCCCTCCCCACCCACTCTGACCATGAGCACACTGCCAAACAGCGTGCTCGTCGACTTCGGCGCTGTCGAGCGCCCCGACACCTCTCGACCTGCTCCTCGGCCCCCCACCACCTCACACCAGCTCCCCACCACTGCCAACACCCCTCCTGGACCCCTCCCCACCCATTCCGATGACGAGCACACTGCCAAACAGTGTGCTCGTCATTGCCAGCGCTGTCGAGCGCTCTGAAGCCTCTCGACACGCTCCCTGGCCCCCCACCACCTCCCACCACTGCCACCAACACCTCCCACAGGCCCCTCCCCACCCATTCTGAGAACGAGCACCCTGCCAAACGGTGTGCTCATCGTCACCAGTGCTGTCGAGCGCCCCAACGCCTCTCGATCCGTTGCCTGGCCCCCCACCACCTCCCACCACCTCCCACCAGCTCCCCACCACTGCCAACACCCCCCCTGGACCCCTCCCCACCCACAACCCCACCACCGCCACCAACACCTCCCACAGGCCTCTCTCTACACCCACTTTGATGACGAGCGCGCTGCCAAATGGCATGCTCGTTGACTCCAGCGCTGTCGAGCGCCCTGCCACCTCT
Source organism: Tricholomella constricta (assembly GCA_013368375.1). Lineage (NCBI taxonomy): Eukaryota > Fungi > Basidiomycota > Agaricomycetes > Agaricales > Lyophyllaceae > Tricholomella > Tricholomella constricta. The sequence continues at coordinate 6,065 of JAACJP010000044.1, forward strand.
CGACCTGCTCCATTGTTCAGACCTCCCGCCTAAGCTCAGACACTCCCCATGACTGCTTATAGTACAGCGGTCAACGGCGACCTCAATTTAGAGCCCAGCAAACTACTAGAGTATCTTTAGCAATACCATATGTACCTACTTTCCGATGGAGAGTGGTTAAATGACATATAATGTGGTTGGGCTCAACAATGACCAGCTGATTCGAAGGCATGGCATCCACAAGGCATACCTGAAATCCAGGATAATGAAGGAATGGAGCTTGTCTCTCTTCTTCAGGAGAAAGCAAATGATGTGGGCATATAATTATGAATGTGCGCAGCATTGACTCCAGCGGCATCTTCCAAATCCTCTGGATGTAGCCAGTGCTGTGAGATTGCATCAAGGGGTTATAATACTTTACGGCACTATTTCCTACATGAGACTGGATGCAGCTAAAGGTGCATCCATCACGGTTCACATGTGAAGCTTGCTGAACATGAGGAGGTAGAATTCTGGAGTTGGGAGAGTGTAGAAAGTTATCGAAAGCATGGTATAGTTGGCCAGTTTGCTGAAGATAGGAAAGCAATGCAGTGTACTCCACGTCTACAAGTGATGTTGCACGTGCCAAAACTTCTGCAGCCTCCATTAGTGTAAGGATTGTTGAAGAATCATTTGCAGCCTCAGGCTCCAAAATATGCACCAGTTCCTTGTTATTTGCATCATCATAAAGTATAGCTTGGATGTGTGCCCGTCGACTCATTTGACGGAGCATTGTAAAATCCAAATCTCCTACAAATGACAATCAGATATTGGCCACATGAAAATGAATTCAGAGACTTACGAAGCCGATGATTTGTATTGATGCCTTGCAACATCCCGTTCATGCGTTCACCAGGAAATATCTAAGATGTGGAGCCAGATTCAAGCAATAGAGGACAATTGCACCACAAGATACATGCTTTCCAGCAATTTTGTTGGTGAACGGGTTGAACCAGTCAATATAGATCCCAAAAACAAGATTATATGGTGATTGTGCAATGCCATTTAGATCAATCCATGCAGGACTATCCTGAATGTCATTCATATCAGCACCAAAAGCTGCCAGTGGTCAGTTTATCTGATTTTTAAATGTTGTCTCCAGGCTATCCACAATGATCTCATGCGAGAGAAAAAATTGCAGCCAAGGATCAAAGGATTGTGTTGAGTAGAGCTGGTGAGGAACCCACTTGGGCCCTTTTTGTGTATTTTGACTTTTCCAAAGCTTAGTATTGCAAGGACGTGATCTGGGAGAGGCTCTCCATTGACAAGTCCAAGGAATCGGACGAGGAATCAGAGAAAAGCACTTAGGGCAGCAGGCTGTACGAATAATATCTGGTTCTGTGCAATGCAGCCGAGAAGCTGTGCGCACATCAAGAGGGATCCCCAGAGTCGAGAGCTTAACATGTAACCCAGATGAAACAAGTGCAGCAGTCACAAGATAGAGAACAATAGTAATAATCAGCCGGATAGCTCTCAGAATTTTGTTGGTGATCACACGGCTAACACCAGCTCTCACGTGAATCCAGATAACCAAAGTGCATACCATCTTAATGATCTGAGCAGCAGGCCAGACAATGTCTATGTTTATCCTCAGTGTCACTTAGAAAACTTAAAATGTTGCTAGCACTCACCTTTTGGTGGACTGACTTGACTTTCAATTGGTGCTGATTTCCGTGGACGGTTTCGCTCCACAGATGGCTGGTCATCTCGCTTTTCATGCCTAGCACGTGTGGATGCATCAACCTTTTGCCCTGGTTGTTGAACTCCATGCAGCACCATAGTCTTCGTGCTACAGACACTGCACTTGCAGATTACCTTGGGCATAGTAAAGGACAGAGGGAGGGATGAAAATCACTTGTTATCTTTCCAGACACTGAAGATCAACCGCGCGATGGCGTGATTCATTCGGAGCGCATTGCTGGATGCCGGTTTACTATTTTGGAACACCATGTAAGCCTTTCCTATTTAAGTATATCACATAAGCGTCACGCGGCCACCCACTGGCCACCCATGAAGGTCCTCTGAACGGAGGCACGGGATGAGGGGGAACACGTTTCGGGTCGCGTGGTTGAAGAGCCACGCCCCTCTGATCCGAACTCCCATCATCTCAATTATTCGTAACCTAGCTCGCGTACCTCGCGTACCTCCTCCCCAAGCTTTCTCTACTTCACGTCTTCTTGGCTCGCTCGGTTACACTCTTTAATACCTTCTCGCCTTTCTAGTCGCGCATACACTGCACCTTTTAGCGCATATATTGTATATTCTCACGCATATACCGTACTCCTGCAACATGGTGTCTTCATCTCTTCCAAAGCGACGCCCCACTACGTGTTCTACCTCCGCGATACCTCCTGACCCTATCAACCCTGCCAGTCATCTATCCGATATCGACGAAGACGCCGTCTCCCTAGGCGACCTATCTGATGATGGACACGATCACGGGGACACCCTGTTAGGGCAACCTTACAGTGGAGCGCTATCACACTGACAAGGGGGAATCCGAAGTTATATTATGTACAGTAAGGAATGTAGTAAAGGCAGGCCTACCTGACAAGGGGGAATCCGAAGAGAATAGACTAAAGGATTCCCAGATGTCAGGGGAACGACTATATACGACGTATGTACGTGAGGGCAGGTCCTCTACGGTATACTGTACATGTAATGACAGGGAAGGGTCAGTGGCGCGTGTATGTACATGTCCCCGACGCTGTCCGACCCTCGTGACTCAGGGTGCAGGCACGAGGTTGGGCGCGTGATCATCTGAGGAGTGATCGGTCACGTGCTCATCCGAGGAATCGGATGGTCACGTGATCGTGGTCAGGGGACGGTTGGTGATTAAATGAGTGTATGGGTATGTAGGAGTATGTACACGACGCTGGGGGCGGAGCGTCGGGGATGCGATCAGGATCGGGACGAGAGCGATCGTACGCAGTCGGGGGACGACCAGAGAGCGTCGGAGGGCGTGAACGGGAGTTCCCCTGACACACCCCCTTCGACCCCGGATTTCCTTCCTATGCATCTCAGGCTCTGCGGCCCCCCAAACTGTCTTCTCTCTCCTTCGCGGATCCACCCCGCCCTCCTGTGCAGCGCGACCTCACCAATCCCTCGGTTGCCATCACCCAAACCGCGCCTGCTACCAAATCAAAATCCTCCACGGTGAAATCGAAATCCTCTAACAAAGGGAAATCTCGTGACATTGCCGATTCCCCCCCGCAAGACAATACCGCCGTTGCAGGTCCGAGCGAACTCTCCCGTCACAAGGACATCCCTTCAATCACCACGCCCGCCTCCTCTGCGCCTCTAACTACGCTTCCCGCCTCTCTCGCTGCACTTTCATCCTCTGTTACTACTGCCGCACCTACTTCTCTTCCCTCCTTCACCCTTCAGGACATCAACAATGCTCATAATCACGTCCTCAACGTCGTTCGCAACCCTCGAACCTCTCCATCCTCGCAATCTGAAGCTCCTCCTGCACCACATACCGCTCACATCCACACGTCATCAGCTGCATCCCCTCCAAAGAAGCGTACACGAGTCGCCACACCCGCAGCTCCACTCACTTCCACTACCTCTCTACCCGACGTCGATGCTGTCGACTCCTTCATACGCAGCGCGCGCTCCCTCTTGGCCCCACCTCCGCCCTCTCGCCCTGCACTCATCCACTCCCTGCCAGCCAAACCCATCCCATCCCCCGCCTCCCCACGGCGCACTCCCCAACATTCCTCCATGTTCGCCGCGCCTCGTCCTACCGGTCGCTCTGCGCACACTACACCTCATCCTTCTACGGACGCCCTGCGCACTACCATCTCCACTCCTCGCAATGGTACTCAAAGCGCCAACCCCCCTCGGGCCGCATCTCATTCCAGCACGATCTCCAGATCCTCTCACTCGCCCTACGCTGAACCCCCTCCCACGACTTGCACCTTTACGGAAGCTGAGATGGCCGCCCTCTTTTCCGAGTACGGCAGCCGTCTACTAGCAGAGACTGGACTTGGACGGTTCCCTCCCAATGTCACTCCCCCCTTTGCAGGTGCCGGTCCACAGGACCCCCGTCGCGCCTCCGCGCCGTGGCCCTCTACCACACCACTTCACAGTACGCACTTCTCTCACAGTGTGTAACTATCGCGTACTCACACCCTTCTCTTGCAGATGCGGATCTCGGTGCCCCTCCCCCGCGCAGCACTGGTTGTCACGGTCTCAATCCCCCCGCGCCGCTGCTGCCTCCCTCTGCCCCACCTGACCCCTGGACTCACTATTCTCAAGCTGGGGCACACGGTTACACTCGCACCTACCCTTACCCAGGCCCCGGGGACTTCGCGTCCACTCTGTTCAATGCTGCTGCCCCCCCCTCTCTCGCACGGGCCCGGCGCCACAACCACATTCTCGCCCTCTCTATGCCTTACCCGGCGCTCCCACCCATCCGCACTTCATGGGTGAAGCTCGCGCACTCGACCCCAACGAGGTCATCATTCCGGAGGCGATCATACTCATTCTGCGTCGCGGTTGGTGGGATTATATCCCTCTCGATGCCCTCACGAATGACGCCTGCCGCTGCGCGGCCTTCGAAACTACCAAATCCGAAAGCCGTACCCTGTCCGTCAATGAACGAGGCGAGCTCACCTCCTCCCGTTCACACTCACTCTCTGGTGCCAAGGAAGACAAACTTGACCGCTCCGACTGGGTCGAGGCAGTCGGCAACTTTCTCTCTGCACTGGACGACCATCTCATCATGTGTGCCCCGGGCTCGCCCTCCGACCCCGACGCTGAATTCGTCATCGCCTCCTTCTGCCAACACTTCGATCTACTCCAGAAGCGCGCGGACTTCAAGGCACATTTCACCACGTACGTGCTCTACGACATTTTCGTACGCCGGCAGTGGCTGTCTCGGCGCCGCGCCGGCAAAGCTCGCGTTCCTCTGGAAACCTTCCAGGTGGACGTCTTCGCCAAGCTGGAACGCGAACGTAATGATCTCCTGATTTCCAATCTCTCCAACTCCTTCGCTGCCGCCACCGCGGCACAGAAATCCTTTCGCCCCAGCTCCTCCGGCAGCTCTACCACCGCCCGCGCCTCGCAAGATCGCGCCCCTTCCAAGAAGGGCGAAGCGCACTCCTCCAAACCGCGTGGATCCCACCCCTACAACGCCGACCGAGACAAGGGCCCCGTCCTCTGTATGTACTGCGCCTCGGACGAGCACAAATTCAACCGCTGTCCCGGCCCCGGCAAGTACCTCACAAAGGGTTCCGACAACAAGTGGCGCGACGCCGCCGGTCACTTCTTCTGCTACTCTCACAACGGCCCCAACGGCTGCCCTCGCGGCGACACCTGCCCCCACTTCCACGCTTGCTCGCTCTGTGGAACTTCACTCCATACTGCGCAACACTGTGCTGCGTGAGCTGTACTTCCCCGTATCCACTCCTCTCAAGCACTGGCGCTGGTCAGCGCTTCTCGAGGAGACGGGCGGACTCTCTCAGTTCGCGGAGGTACCGAAAGGCCTCCAACACGGTTTCAGCCTCGGCCTCGAGGATTTCATCCTCGATCACACATTCTCCCCTCCCAATCACTATAAGACTCCTGCACACCACGCATTCATTCTTAGCAAGTACACCTCAGAAATTAAACTAGGCCGTGTATCTCCAGGTTACCCCCCCTCACTCCTTACGTCCCTCTTTGGTCACTTCCGTACCGCACCCCTTAATGTCATCGAGCGCACGACTGGTAAACTCAGAATAACAGTTGACCATTCTTTTCCCCGCAATGACCCGCATATCCCCTCCGTGAACTCTCAGATCGACTCGAAGCGCTTTCAATGCGCGTGGGGTACCTTCTCTACCTGCTACCTCCTCGTGGCTGATGCACCTCCGGGTACTGAAGCGTGCGTCTTCGACGTCGACTCGGCCTTTCGCAATATCCCCACACGCCCAGAGGATCGCACGGCTACCGCCATCCTCATCAACGGCCTCGTCCATCTCGACGGCCGTCTGAATTTCGGCATCTGCCCCGCGCCCGGGATATTCGGGCTCGTCGCGGACGCCATCGTGTGGATATACCTCCACAAAGGGATTGAGGCCGTCATCAAGTGGGTCGACGACTTCATCTTCTTTCGCTATCGTCACGGCTTCCGCGCCGACGGCTCCCCCGCCTACTCCTACTCCGAGTCCCTTATCTGGGCCATTGCACGCGACTTGGGGTGGCCATGGGCCCCCGAAAAGTTCAAGCCCTTCGCACCCTCCTTCACGTACATCGGTTTCGAATGGTGCCTCACAACCAAAACCGTTCGTTTACCGCTCGCTAAGCGACAGAAATACCTCGCAAAACTCGCTTGGCTTCCTCGCGCACCCATCTCCCTCGCTACCACAGAATCTCTCATCGGCACCCTCAACCACGTCACCCTCGTCATCCCGGAGGGTCGTTCACACCTTCCTGCACTCTTTAAATTTCGGGCAGGTTTTCACTCATCATCCCCTTCCTGGACACTCCACCGTGTCACCCCCGACGTCTCCATCGAGATTGCCTGGTGGACCGATCAGCTTTCTAACAGCTGGTGCGGCCTTGACATTGTCCGTCCGCCTCCTCCCCTCGACTTGCCCATATTCGTCGACGCCTCCACCTCCTGGGGGATCGGTTTCTTCCTTAACGGGAAATGGCTTGCCTGGAAGCTACTACCGGGCTGGAAATCCGACGATCGCGATATCGGCTGGGCCGAAATGGTTGCAGTGGATCTCGCTCTCCGCGCTTGTATCTCCTCCGGCTTACGCGACTGCCACATCGTTATCCGCTCCGACAACTCTGGTGTCGTCGGTGCGCTAGCCGCTGGTCGCTCTCGGAACTCCCAGCAAAATGCGATTCTCCGTCGCATCGTCGATAACTTCCAATCCAACAAAATTTGGATCACCACATCCTGGGTCTCTACTCACGATAACATAGCCGACGCTCCCTCCCGCGGGCGTTTTCCCCCTCGCAATACACTCTTCCCCTTTCCTCCCGCGCTACCCTCCTACCTCAAACCCTATGTCGCGCCATCCGTTCCCTTTCACGCCCTATCATCTTGACGTACCTGTTCCTCATCCGTACTTCACGTACCACATTCATCCACGCGCGTCGTTCGAAATTCTGTACTGTACTACCTAAATAACATGACATTTCTTAACGGGCCATCAGTCCCCCCATCTCGGCTGTACTCTGACCCTGCGGCTGACCGTCTGCACCTCATGTCTCCCACCGACTGCTCACGTCGTCTCTCCACTGAGTGGAGTTCCCGCTTATTCCGCTCACGCGCAACAGCCCACCCACAACCACGCGCCTCCACACAGTGGTCACTGCACGGCGCTCATCTCGACAGGGTCAATCGCGTGATCTCTCACGCCTGGCGATCCTCCACTGCCCTGAAGTATTCACGAAGCATCGCCGAATTTCTTCGCTTCTGCGATGCAAGCAGTGTTCCCCTCCATGCACGCCTCCCTGCCTCCGAGGAACTTCTCTGCGCCTACGCTTCGTCCTTCGCGGGTACGCACGCCGGGAGCTCCATCCGTAACAAATGCTCGGCAGTACGCAAATGGCACATCGCGAACAGTCTCCCCTACGCCGGCGGGACCCAACTGTCCTACGTGATCAAAGGCGCCGAAAACGTTCGGCCCACTTCTTCCTTGCAGCCCCGTCGGACAGCCTTCAGTGCCGAAATGCTCTCTGCCCTCTCCTCAGGTCTGCAACCCACATCCGCCTCGGACATATGCGTACTTTTCGTAGCCTCTCTAGCCTTCTGGGGTCAAATACGTCTTGGGGAAATCCTTCCCTCTCGCGAATCCAATTACGATTCCGCCTCCCTCCCTACATGGGCAGACCTGCGCCTCCCTAACTCCTCCGGATCCCGCATCCTACACCTCCCATCCACGAAACTCGGCGGAACGCGGGGCGAGGATGTGATCATCGCTAGCCAGGGACAGCTCGACCCCATCGCCTGTATCGATCTACATCAGCTGGTCAACGGACGTCACGACGCGTGTCTGGCTTCCTACCGTCGCCCCGACGGCAATCTCGTTCCCCTAACGCGTCGAAAATTTCTCCTTCGCGTCAACAGCATTCTCTCCGCACTCCGGTACCCTCACATCTCGGGCCACTGCTTCCGAATCGGAGGCACTACCCACCTGCTCCTCTCCGGTGTCCCTCCCGACATCGTTCGGATGATGGGTCGCTGGTCCTCGGACTCCTTCCTACGATACTGGCGGTCGCTCGAACTCATCGCTCCCTTGTACGTCGAGCTTCTTCGGCCAATTATGGTGGATTCAGGTTCCTGTCGCCTCTCGTCTTGATCTCACGATCTGGGGGTCATTCACCGGGCTCATGCGCCTGCGGCTCCTCCGTCTTGGTCCTTCCCTTACACCGATCATTCAGACCCCCAGGGTTCGCCGCCGATGGCGGATCCCTCTCCCACCGTAACAACGGAGTTTGTATTTTATTTCGAATCAATCTACTTGAAGCGTCTCCAACCCAACAACACGAAACAACTCAACCGAGTCACCAACCGCGTTAGGGGCGGTTGAAATTCAACCGCCCCGTGATTTGCCCCCTTGTGTGAGAGTCGTGACTAGAATTACACTAGCCTTGCACTCTACTTCCCGCCAAATCACTCCTAGCCTGCTTGATCTCCAACCGCTCTAGAACTGCTCGATGTAGACTGGAAGTGGTATTCCTAGGCCTTCCATCACCAGGTGGCTCGCCCACTTCCTCCGCGTCTCTGGATGCCATCGACGCAATTTTGGAGGTGACATCGCGTAAGTGAGGTGGGACGATAATAGGTGTTTGGCGGGGCGGGGGCGGCCACTGTTGTGCAAAGGTCAGGCTGTGGAAACGGATACACTGGAATTAGGGAAGTAGAAGACAATAAGCACCTACCCCGCGGTTGGGCTGATTAAAATGGAGTGCTGCCCAGGGTGGGTATTCTTTTTCAAGATGGATGAGATGCTCCTCAAGGAACTTTAGACGTGCGAGGAGAGTACGTGGCGGTGATGGGACTGGTTGTATCTTGTCTCAGCATTATAGCAGGGACAACGAACAATAACCCACGCACCATAGCGAACCGCGAGATGGGTCTCAATATTCCATAATCGTTCATTAATCCCAGGGTGCTGTTGCGTTGTCCAGCCTGCCTCGCTCTCACCGTGTACCTTCGATAATGAGCCTTCCCTATCCATTTTTGCCTTACCTTTCCCCTTGTCATCTCTGTCTTCTTCTTCCTTCGCTCCGGCCACATGCATTGTACGACTCAGCGGGCCCTCTTCATTCTTCGCAATGTCGTATTTCATCTGCACATCCCGGTCAAGCGGCTTCGCGTCTGTGCGTGCACACGATGTGGAAGCTTCCGCATCAGTCTCACCCAGCCGTTGACGTTTCTGTGCGAGGGTATAAAGGAATTCGGCGCGGTTTGACACGTCGTTGCGAGCGCGGTTGCGGGCTAGGAAAACGGATATTTCTTTGTTGATCTGTAAAGTTGTCAAGAGTGATGTTCAGAAATTATACTGCATTGCAGAATGTACGCACAGTCGATTGTGATCGGGAAGGGACGTTGTTCGCCAGATGCACATAGTCAAGCTTCCGTTGCTCCAGCGGTCGCTCCTTGGTTTCAGCATTCATCTGATTATTATCGCCAGCTGTTCCTTTGCCTAGTAACTAAAAGGATCAAACCCAAACGTCAGGTTATAGAATGGAAGATATACATACTTGTATATGTTTTGCTAGCTCTGTTAGAGCATCTGGGACGTTATTTTGCTCCCAAGTCGGGTTCATGACAAGCATGTCAGCCTCGAAGCCAGATGCAGCTTGAGTGAGGCCAAGTCGGGTGAGGAAGGCGTAAATGACCTGATCCCAATGGCGGTAGGTTTCGGGAAGGGGCGGTGACGGTGAGAGGGTAGGCCGTGGAGGTGTAGGAGATCTCGGCTTGGCTTTCGGCGTTTGCGTAGTGGTAAAATGTGGATTATTTTGAGGCGTGTAGCTACTTGGGGGCTGGTACGGCAGAAACGCCGTTTGGGCATAGGGCCGCGACGCCGTTGAATACGGATACCCGACGGTGGGCGTCCAATTCGCCTGCCATGAGGAAAAGGTGTTGTAATATGATTGATTGTGAGCCTGGGTTGGGAGAGCTGATTGCGGAGATGCTGATGACGGCTGCGTTGAGCTTGAGGCGGAAGATTCGGCGTAGGATTCAGCGTAAGACGATGAGTAGGGGCGTGATGGATCAAAGTTGCTCATAAGTCACCTCAAATACTGACACAGCCACGATTAGCGCATTCTTGTTATTTCGTGCAAAGCTATGTACTGAAGCTCCCGATCCACAATGCTACAGCAGACCGGACAAAGCCATTAATGTATGTACAATCCAAAGTCGCTTCAAAGTCTCAACCTCCGAATTTAGCCTCTTGTATCGCCTTCCGCATCGGGTTCTGGCTCGGCGGGATCGCGCCTGTCCTTTCCAAACGGTCAAACAACACAAACAGCTTTTCCATCTCGCGCTCCTTCTCCTCTTCCGACATTTCTGGCAAATCCTGCTTGGCCTCGGCCACCGCGCCAGTAATAGGATTGATTGAGGCGCTCGACGCCGTCGTCGTCGACGGGTCGAATGTGCTCGTCGTCGCGGTGGCTGGCGGAGGTGCGCTGAGAATGCCCTTGTGGAATAAGAACCCTGCGACGTTGCCATAACCTACAAGCGTCGAGAGAATGGATGCTACAGAGGAGAAAATCGTCAGAGAAGGCCAGAGGTCTCACAATAAACACAAAGAGAGCGCACCATCCGAATCACACATTGCATATAGCAATTCCCCAACAGCATCCTTCAACCGGGGATGGTACACACTCCCCAGGAGCCTTAAGCATCTACCTAGAATATCTGCTCGCCCTTCTAGCGGTGAACAGCGGTCCAGGTCGTCCGGAACTATCCATTGGCGCACGCGTATCCTCGATCCCTCATCCGCAATGCAAAACCTCGATATAAGCACGACAAGAGGCGAAAGCATGTCATCGAGAGAACTGTCTGGGGATTCCTGCTTACACCGATCGCGCACCTCTTGCTCGTCGACGTCGACCGCGCCGGGAAAGTAGTGTGAGAGGGCAACGTCGAGGAGATCACAGGCGCGCTGTAGGACGTTGGTCGGCGTCGTATTATTGGATGTTGTGGGCGAACGTGAGAGGGAACGTCGGCCTGCGGCGATAACAGATAATGCACGGTCGAGGGTGCTTGATTTGGGCGACGTTAAAGAGGAAGTTTGCGATTGAGGCGACCGCGTCGGGGAATCACTGCGGCTACTTGAGCTGGAAGCGGCGGCAGGCTGAGGAGTCTGAGATCTTGACGCATGTTTTGGGCTATTACTTGCAGATTGGCGGGGCGATCTGTTACTATTAGTGCCAAACCAGATGGGGCGAAGCTCCGGGTTGATGGGTATCGTGATTAGTGAGTGAATAACATGAGTAAGAGGTGCAGAAATTGGGCTTGGGAAGGTGGGAGGAAGAGCTGTAAATGTACGAAGTAGCGGTGGTAGTATACTGAGATTTTTTTATTCAGCTACAAGCTCCAGGAGTGAATAATACCACGCACCCATCCAGTCTGGGGCTCCAAAAGTCCCCAAGTACTTTGTGTTCATTCAGATTCGCAGCTTCAGTGGTCTGAGGCTCTGATTCGACCATCTTGGGATAGTGAAGCAGAATATTGAACGTAAGCTTGAGGATATCTGACATAGCCTCCCGCGCCATTTTGGTCCCGGCCAAGATTCCAACCGTTAGGATATCAAGCTTCGCTCCGATAATTTCCACGACGGTGCGTCCATGGTGCTTTTCTTCGACCAACGTCTGGATAAATGTTGGTCCTGAGGCTGTGGAGAGGAACAAGATACGGGATAGAATGAAAATGTGATCGGGTAGTGATGATTTCTGCCAGAGTAAAGTGTAAGAATGAGATAACCTAGGGATATTTCGAGAAATCAAACCTCGAGCATTGTGATCGCAGTGAGCCCACCGTCAACCTCCTTCTGCAGGAAAGTGCTTCGAGCCTTTTCGATGAGCAAAAGTGCATTTGCGATACATCGGAGAGCTTCGCTCGATGCTTGTGGATCATCCTTGAAGGACGTAGCAAGTGTGAGGAGGAGAGATAAGTTTGCTGGTGATGCCAGGTATTTCGAACCCGCGGGATTCTTTCCGAGAGCCTTGACCGCGAGTAATGCCTGAGCCGCGTCTAATTGACCAAGTCAAAGAGTTGGTAGAGGGTATATGCAATTATTTCATGACTACACACCTTTAGATGAGAGAGATTTTGAACCACTATTACTGGAGGCGACCTTCAGATCTCGCAGAAGGCACTTTAACAGTTCCGTTCTACTAGAAGAATCAATTGCAACTGGCGAGGCTAGACACAAGCTGTCAACATAAAGAAATTACTCTGGCTGTTGAACATACCGTCGATGATGGATTGGAGTACAGCGGACACATCGGACCTACTTGATGAGGCCGAGAGTGCTGTGTACGATTGTAGGATACCCGCCATCAGGCTGAAGATGACGTTGTTGATAATAGTACGACGATTAGGGATAGGCTGCTGGTTGGGAGTATAAGATAAAGGCCGATGGGCAGGGAATGTGAGGATAAAAGTGAGAACTGCGGTGTGGAAGATGGCAGAACAAGGACAATTATGGCTAATCCTGGTTGCTATCCAACCGGCCTCCGATTGACATCCATTTCATTTACATACTTATTACAAAGCTGCTGTTGTTGACGCGCGGGTAAAACTATCTAAGTACAAAAGAGTCCGATGCTCCTTGGCGCTGTAAAACAAAACTGCCCAACCGGACTCCGGATCGAAGGTACTGATCAGGCGCAACCGATCATGCGATATTAGGGCCCACGCGACCGTCACAGTGCATGTCCGTTTCCGTTAGCACCATTCGTGGCGGGTTCTGCGAGAATCACTTCAACGCTCTTAGAGACTTGTTGACCTGCTTGCGCCTGGAGATGCTCCTCTAGCTCTGGGAAGTTTTGCGCAAGTGCTTCGTCGAGGTATTTCCGATAAGACTGCACACCGCGATCACAATGAGATAACCAGATTTTCAACTGTCAGCTTACGTCTATCGCGGCAATTTTACCGTTCATAAACTGGTTCTCTGTCGCCGCGCGTTCAAGACGTTCTCGTGTCAGCTGCATTGGATTTCGTGAATTGTCGATATCCGCAAGAACCTGCATGGGGATCATCGTCGGGATATGTTGTGCCATATCGTCGATCGTCCCAAGGTGACTGATTACTTCATTTCTGTACACCCCGAAGTCCTGTGAGTGTGCAATTTCGAGGGAATATATGAGTCGCACACTCTCAGCCCAACTTGTTTTCCACCGCCTGGCTTGTCCCTCTCCTTCGTTGAATCGTTGATGACGGTGGTGCCAAGATTGTAAAGTGCGTTCGCAAGACCAAGAAGTTCAAGCTCCAGGTCTCCCTGAGCACCCGAGGGCGCTGGAGATTGTGAGGACCGTGGAGAGTCGGGCGCAGGTCCTGGCGCCATGAATGTCGAAAACAGGAATAAGCATATTTGGCGCTTGTTTGGCATCGTCCACTCGACTTGGCCGCCCATTCAAACGCGTCAATTACTGAATATTTATCAGTCTCTTCGCCCCCTCCTCGTAGAACTGCTCGTATGTCTTCGCATCGTCCGAGAGACCATACTCCTCTGCCAATCTCTTGCATGCCTTCGCTCTTCCCATGCCAACCAAGGCGCCTATCACAACCCTTGCCTGCTCTCTCTCCTGCTCTCTCAGCTCCTCTGTGCTGGGATGATCTCGGTTCACATTCAACATGACGGAATCCATGACATGCACATTTCCGATGCCCTCCAACACCTCCTCCCGCATCCGTATGAGCTGGAAAAATGGACCTCTCAGTACAACCTCATCCTCCTGTGGAAACTGGGACATCTCCCGAATAGGGACAGCGCAGATCGTCGATACCACGCTTGACGGGAATCTCTCGCGATAGACCCGAAGCAACTCCGTCTCCAGCTCTACGACATGTATCCTCCAGAGGAACAGTCGTCGCTGTGGCTGTTGCACAACTTCTTCTCTCGCATAGTCCAGTGCTGTTTCCTGGTTCCGGCTGGCAGATATGATTGCTAGCGGAATTGCCCAATATCGTTCCGCGACGGGTCTGGCAGCAAGTTCCTCGAAGCTCTGAAGCTGCTCGTTCGACGCAGCAAGCGCACGAAAAACTACTCCTTGGAAATTGTTGGCCTGATTCGTAACGGAAACATAGTTGAATAGGTCGACATTGAGTAATTCCACGAGGAAAACAGCGGCATATAGCTCCTCCTGCCTCCGCGAGATCCCCTTATTTGTACGGAATATGGTGTCCGCTATCTTGAAGATGTGCTGGTACCCAAAGCTTGAAGTGTAAAGTCGGATAACGCTGTAGTCCTCCTCCTCCGTCACAGTAGATCGTTCCCTTCTGTCGATCCACTCCTTCAAACTAGACAAGACATCTTCGAGCTTCTCTGCGTCGTCTCCAGATGGACGCTCCACCAAACGTCCATGAATGAGTTTTCTCAACCCATCCATCAACCCTGTGTAGTCTTTCCAGTTCTCTCTGACATACACGATCCCACCGCGAACAAGGGACATACGCTCTGCCACCTCATCTCCATGATAAAAGAGCATGGTCCTAGGTGACCCTTCCCCGTCGATATCCTGGATAGGCGCCCAGTCCCCAAATCGCATCAGGCGTTTGGGCAGGATTTCAGGGCCAACATCCCCTTCAAGTCCGCTGCGTTCAGTCACGGGTGTTGTCATTGTTGACGGTCTCGGAGGGCGTCGATCTGTCAGGCTTAGGCTCTGACAACAATTGTACGCCGTACGTTCCTCTGAACTGTGCCTTGTGATAAAGGTGGGGAGAAGGCGCTCTTCCGATCTGGAGTGGGACACAAACACAGCCTATTCTCAACTTACAGATCGAAGCAAGGATTTCCCCGTTACCAACGACAGGTGTGACGAGCTTCTGATGTACTCATGACCGTGCGGTTTACGGAATCTATTAATCTCCTACGGCTATACGCTCACCACCAGTCCACTGTTCCACTTTGAACCCCCAGCATGGACTCCGAGTTGCGCCAACAGCGCTTCATCCAAGATGACTACTTGGAATCCGCTTACGCTCACCGCTTCGGCGACTGGAATTCAATGCAGTTCCTCTGCAAATTTGGAAAGGACGGATCCTCGCGCTCTCAGACTTTCTACAACGGTGAAACCGTGTCTACGCGCATGACCGCCGTGCGGCAGGCCATCGTATACGTTCGAGAGAACTGGAGAGACTATCCATCCCTGATGGCGGACTTGCGCTCATACATCCTCGAGTTGACCGACTTGAGCAGCGGAGAGCCAGACATATCACACCACCTCCCTCCCGTCCTATCCAGCTACAAAGTTTGGAATTCGCACCTTAACACTGTCCCAGATGACGAAAACCTAAGCGCCATACGCCTCTACACGTCGAAGGTTGGTTACGACCAGATCTTCCGGATAATTAACCAGGCGTTCCGGATGGACGACCTCACTGAACAGGAGAAGCGGCTGCGGTGTGCAGTATTCCTCATCGAGCTTCTAAACATCGACCTCTTTAACTACACCTTCCGCGAGCCTCGAATTCAAAACATCCAAGGCACGGTCTACCGTGGCGTCGTATTCTCTGAAGACCAGCTGCAGGATTTCAAAAAGCTGGCAGCTCAGCCTGTATCAGATAGATACTGGGCGATACCTTTAGCGATGATGTCGGCGAGCACCAACAAAGAGGTTGCCCTCAAGGAATTTGCAGGCGTTAATGTGGGCGGAGCAGGCACAGCGACGCGCCACCCGTTCCTGTGGCGAATTCACATCATCGAGCTCAACCCTAAGTACCTACGTATCTACCAGGACAGGTTCCCATCGAGCGTCGTTTCAACAATATGCGCCGTTCCTATCAGCGAGCTCTCTGATTTTGCCAGCGAAGACGAGGTTCTATTGCGAGGTCCTTTCTTTCAGCTCGTCTGCCTACAAGAGGAAACTTTCGAAGGACATGAGACACCCATCCATGTCATGGAGTTGGTCATGCTAAACGCCAACCGCGACCACCCGAGTACGATGGCGCTCGGTGAGGAAGAGGGTGAGAAGGCCAGGCAACTGTTCGCTTGCTTGGTGGGAATGTGGAGGGCCGAAGTATGCAAGCAGCTGGCTGTGCTGTATAATCTCGGGGACGATGCCGAAGAATACGACAAAATCTACCAGGGCGAGCATGCTAAATTTACGAGGATGTTAAACTAGATACAATGTGTGAATTCAGTGTCGAATATCTCTCCAGAATTCGTTTATCGGCTTCTCGGTCTATTTTCTCATTGTTGTGAGCAACACAGAAGGCCCACTGGACTATGTATCTGGAACCGCTACGTATATTGACAAGAGCGAAACGATCAGTATCCGACACCAGTCCGACACGTCGCCCTGAATGAAGAGAAAAAAAGGTCGATGATGTGATCGCGACTAATTTAGGTGAACTGCTGAGCGACGAAGTAGCAAAGAAATTAGGTAGTCCATGTTATACGGTATATGGACTAAAATAGAGAATAAATGGCCAATAGCGGACTATACCAAGTTGTATCCACACCAGCTCTTGTCGTCTTCTCTGCGATCCGAGAGCGCCGCGATGTAATTACGAACAACTGTCGAGTGACAGGTCGAACCTGTCGCCTCGTATGATTCGACATATTGGGTGTGAATGATCCCTGCACCGCAGAAGATCAGAACAGGAGCGCGGTACAGGTGTCCCCGCAGGTAACGGGCAATATTCTCCCCGGCTGTGATGTTGAAGAAGACGCTGGAATCAGCGCCTCCTCCGGAATCAGTTTCAAGTCTGGCAGTGTCGGATATAAATCGTATGCTGCCAGCAGTGTCGTTCTCTCGTAAGAATTCTGTTGTAGGGTGCAGATTGAGTATCTTGATCATGATTTGTTGCTCGAGGTCAACTCACCCTCGTTTTCTTGTATCCATAACTTGACCAAAGCAGTCGACGTAAATTCTAGTACGTTGACGCCGTTAGTCCTAGCAAAAGTAACTTCCTGGACGTTGTTGCTAGGGTTGTCGTCAACCCATATAAGCAACGGGAGCTTGCTGTCTGATCGCGTTTCAACGGCTGAAGGCAAAGAATCTGGAAACTCCTGTCAAACTCTGGTCACCGCGAAGCATCACCAGGACATCCTACCGAAAGCCTTGAATTTATGAATCGCCTGCTCCAGAGAGCCATCGCCAACAAAGCGCTCCAAGCTCGATATCGCTACACCTCCAACTCGGAATTCGTCCAGGCGTAACGCCAGTCGTCGACGAGCCGCCTCACTCAACCAATCCCCAAAGCAAAGCCTCAATGCGTCCGAGAACCTATCAGTGCGAGCATATAAAACCTTTAAAGGGTGTATGCATCTATTGTGAGGACAGTCAACGCGGTCCATAACGAGCGTGACTGACTTTGGCCCCAAGGTAATCCCGCCAGAACTCAAGAACATCCTCGTGTTGTGCTGAGCGGACTGCAAAGCACTCTGCGCTCTTGGGTGTCAGAGGATAATGGGTTCGAAAGAATGAGATTGTTGCCAAGGCAAATAAGATGACGGTGAGCTGGTGAGTGAGCTGCTGCTCGTCTTGATTGAGGAGCTTCGTGACCTGTGCAGGCATGAGAAAAGCAATGGCGCCGTTGATAGAACTACGGCGGCGTTGTTTTCCGTGGGCGAAAAGGTGCTCCTTTGTACGGCTGAGGATATCGCCAAGGCCCATGAAGGCGTCGACAAGCATCGGGTCAATGTTCGTGGCATTCTGGAATGGCGTCAAGATGGAAGATATGCGAGCTACAGTCCCAGAAATCGCCACGAGAGTCTCTTCTTTCTCTCGTGTCTGGTCGATCCAAATAAGAATAGACGCTGCCAGAGTACAGAGAGACTGGATAGAAGATACCACATCCATGAGCGAGTTGGGGGTTTGGAGTCAGCACTTGGCAGCAGAGAACACAGCATTTAAAGACAGGCAGGCAGTGAGAATAGTTATATTTGGAACAATGATTCAAAGCTTCCATAGACGATATGCACTGAACCAGAAAACGTACAGATCAGGGGCCTAGTAGGCTGTGCAAGTGATACTGATAGAAATGGTGGCTGGCCGCTGGATGTCAATCGATCAACGACGCTGATAAGTATTGAATTGTATACTGCATAATAAAGGCAAACTCATGCCTATCACCACATCATCATCTCGCCATGTCCAGTCGTCCAACTTCTCCTCGGGTACCTGAACTACGCAACAAGTGGACTGTTTCACCCGAGTTTAGCGACGCCCTTCTTACTGCGATGCGGGAACGAAGTCGAACAGGCGGCCCAGGTCCTCTCCCTCGCCTCCCCTCATTGCTTCAGCTGTCTCCTGTAGAAACTCTAGAAACTCCAAGTCCAAAGTCCTCTCCTATGAAACCCGACAGTGCTGAGCGGTTGAAGATGAAAACTCGGGTGGCTATACGCGATACAAATCCTCACAGATTTCAAGTCGTGTCACTTGGCGACGCTGTTCGATATACCGCTTCAGATCAATCTCCAAAAGATTGCAAAACTTCTACTGGAACGCCTCCTAGATCTCCCAAAATGGCGCGCTCGAACCAGTCCTGGAAGAAGGTTCGCGCCGATGAGAATACTGTACCCACGTCTGCTCGAGAATACCTGAAGACCGACACGCCCGACAGAATTAAAACCCTGTCTGAGCGCAACAAGAACGTACCGGCCCCGGAATGTCCTCCTTCCGATCTGCCTCCACAATCGCATCTTGATAACCAAGCTATCTGTACACTCCCTACTCGTGATACTATGCTCCCTCCGGACAGCCATGGGCGCTCCGCAGAAAACAACAAACAAGCTAAAGAATCCAACTATCGCTCAACTCTCAGAGCCCCAAACAACTCTAGTCGTCGCACACTTCATTTCAAATCGCCTAGCCTCGGAAACATACGCACAAAACCAAACCTGGTTCTAGATCCGCAAACTACCCCTTTACCTCGCGTAGCCTGCCGAAAGCGGACCAACACATTGTCCGCAGACCACTACCGCCGTTCTGAAAAAGCGCCGAATACCAACAGTGAAGCTGTGGTCCAATGTGGTCATCAAAATCCGGGGAAGGACTCACTGAAGAGGCACGCGATTTACACCCAATCGATGTACGTCCCTGTCAATGAGCGACAGGGCCTTCTGCACAAAGAAGGCTCTAGGCCAGCTCTCGATGAACCATCTCCTTTGCATGCCTTTCCCTTCAGATCGTCAATACCCTCCGGCCTCAACAAGCCTGCTTCTACTCCGCTCGGTTCAGCCCCTGTTAATAGCGCGCTCGGCTTCATTGATTTGCCTGTCAGGCCTCCAGGATTACTTGAGAGTACATTCGGTTCGCAATCCTCCATATCCTCGGTGTACTCTCAGGACGAACTGGCGGCCATGAATCAAACCCGGCCCCTAACGCGATATGGTATATCCTCCGAGTTCGTTCAGGCGGCGAGAAGCTCAAAGTTGGATGAAGCGCCTCTTCAGCACCACCCGATTGTTTTCATGTTACTTGTAGAGATTGAAAGGGCGATGCAAGAATGGTGCACGATCTGATCCCATGTTTATTCGGAATGTTTCTTCATGTACTCGTACAACCTATCTATCGTAAACAATGGCAACCAAGACTCGACCAAATGTGTATCATACGGATGTCTTTGGGCTCCCTCTTCACTGTGAAGAGCCGAACGTAAAATATATGACTATGAATCGAAAGCACGAGAAATAAACAAGCTGCAAAATTATAGCACACATGGGCAATCCCGATGAATGAATGAGAGATATGGGTAGATAGTTGAGATGATCAATCAGAAGGTGGTCTTCCTGCCTTCGAAGGCAGTGATGCCGCCGGAGCGAGCGCCACCTCTGGGGGCGCCACGGCCACGGCCACGGTCACCACCCCGACCACGTCCTCCGCCACGGTCAAATCCGCCGCGTCCACGTCCACCCCGGTCACCTCCACGGCCCCGGCCGCCAAATCCACCCCGGTCGCCGCCACGACCACCCCCAAATCCGCCCCCAGAGTTATCCCTGGGTTGCGAATAATCAAGGCGAATGTTACGGCCCTCGATCTCCGCCCCAGAAGCAGCCTCGAACGCCTTCTTGGCACCATCGATGTCCTCAAATTCGACATATCCGAAACCCTTGGGCCGCCCCGTCTCCCGATCGGTGGGGAGTCGCACACTCTTGACACCCCACTCGTTAAAGAAGCTCCACACGGTATCCTCCGAGACGCCAAAGCTCAAGTTGCCCACGAAGAGCGTTGCACTCGGGGGGCTCTGCTGGTCGCCAAACGTCTGTGCACGTTTCTCCCGCACCTGGCTCTTGTCGAGCTGCTGGCTGCGGTCGATGTTCACAGGGCGGCCGTCAATTTCTTGTCCATTCATCGCCAACGCCTTCTCGACGGCCTCGGCCGTCGCGAAGTGGACGTAGCCGAAGCCACGCGACTTGCCAGTGGTGCGGTCCATTTGAACGGTGGCCGACACGACTTCACCGCACTCGGCGAACTCTTGCGCGAGACGGTCGTTGTCAACAGCCCATGAAAGACGACCAACGAAGATAGATTTTGTTTCTTCGGCGCCCTCGCCAGCGGGGACAGCGTCGCCGTTGGCAAGTTTGACTTTTTTGGGTGGGGCAGGGGTATCATCCTCAGCCTTGCGCTTGCCTTCAAGAGCGGTCAGATATTATAGATTGGTTTGGGGAAAGACGGCAAATACCTCCTTTGACGGCGGGGGCTTCATCCATTTCGACGTCACTGTCATTCTCAGACGACTCGTCAGAGCTGGACTCGGTCTTTTTGGCGGCAGCTTTGGGTTTGACGGGCTCATCATCAGAATCCTCGTCGGAGGACGAGTCAGATGATGTGGAAGCTGCTTTGACGGCAGCTTTGATGGCTGCCTTCGGCTTGTCCTCTGATTCAGAATCGGAGGAAGACGATTCCTCCGAAGAGGAATCCTTTTTGGGTGCGGCCTTTTTCTTGGCGGCGGGAACGGCCTTGGATGGTGTCGGGGCAGTCTTTTTGGGGGCAGGCTTGTCGTCACTAGAGTCAGAGTCAGAGTCGGAGGAATCTGATGACTTTTCGCCTTCTGACGCCGACTCGCTGCTCTCATCTGAAGAGACTGTTTTGCCCTGCGAAAAAAATGTCAATTCTTGAGCTGGGGCAAATCTAAAATTGATAAGGCGCACCTTGCCATTCTTTGCTTTCACAACAGGCTTGGACTCTTCCTCGCTGTCCGAGTCGGAGCCGCTATCGCTCACAGGCTTTTTAGCCCGCTTCGCAGAAGCCTTATCCTTGCCCTTCTTCTACAAATGCCGGATGTCAGTTTCATATAATTTCCATAGATGTCAAAAAACGGACTGCAACTTTGGCGACGACTTCCTTGGCCTTGGGTGCGGGCTTTTGAGGGGATGCCTTCTTGTCAACCTTTGGGGCGGCAGCCTTGGCCTTTTTGTCTCCTTTCTTGTCTAATTTAGCCATTTGGAAAGGGATGATGGGAGGGGGAAGGAGAGATTTTCGATTCCACCAATCTATTGAAATTTTTTGGACGAAAAAAGCGGGTTTAGGGCAGGCTGTGATTGTGTCAGGTGATTAATTAGCTCGATCATACTCGATGACGCCGAACGCGCTCTGGTTCACGCTTGTTTTTGTATCCTTTTCAATCACCAGCGCTCTTGTATTAAATCCATACTAGATGGAAGACGGGAAATTCGACGTTATCATCGTCGGGACGGGCCTCACAGAGTCAATCACTGCTGCGTAAGCATCACAGCACTGGATGCACACACCCTTGGCTAATACTGGCTGTAGTGCCCTCGCAAAGGCTGGCTTTAAAGTCGCTCACATTGACCAGAATCCATACTATGGCGGCAATGAAGCAAGCTTGACCCTCGACGAACTGGCAAATTGGGCGGATACCACTGCATCCTCAACGAATTCAAAATACACTTCTATATCACGCTCAAACGACATGCCCTCCCAAACCCGCCAATACTCCGTCTGTCTCTCTCCTTCAGTTATCCCGTCTATTGGCCCCATGATATCCTCCCTTGTGTCGTCCGGCGTCGCCAAGTACGGCGGATTTCGTCTCCTGGAACGCGTCGGTGTCTATCATCCATCGGGTACGATCAAGAATGTTCCAGGAACTAAGGAAGACGTGTTTAAAAACAAGGAAATAACCCTTGTCAATAAACGTCGCCTTATGCGATTTCTTATGTTTGCTGTGGGTGAATTCGAGGAGAAGAAAGAGCTAGATGGCGCACACGACATGCCTTTCGGCAGCTTCCTACAGAATGAATTTTCTCTCAAGGATGATATCCACACAGCTCTCGTTTTTGCTCTTGCTTTGTGCTTCTCTCCGTCAGGTAACTGGCTGTATCCTCGAGCATTGTTCCCGCTCATCATCAATGGCTATAGATCCTACTCTACCAGCGTTACACCGTATTCGGCGATATCTCCGCTCGGCTGGGCGATATGGCTCATCCCCATTCCTTTTAGGTCACTATGGCGGTGCTGGAGAAATCGCACAAGGTTTTTGTCGTGCTGCCGCCGTAAGTGGGGGGGTTTATATTCTAGGAAGAAGGATCCTATCAATATCTCATTCTTCGACTGCCTCATCTGACTGTCCTTCCGAGCAACCAGACCCAGGTCCTCATTACTCGATCACCCTGGACGATTTTCCAGACACGCTGTCATCCAGTATTATGATCTCTTCCGCATCTCACTTACCTCCACATCTCGCACATCTTTCAAAGCCACTCCCGTCCCTGAGTTCTAATCCATTCACAACTTTATCTATCGCCCGGTGTATCGCCATAGTCGACCAGGGAATTAATTTCCCGCCGCCAACCTCACCCTTGAATGAACCGATGTCCGAAGACGCTGACGAAGGGACTTCTACGGATTCTCTGGAGGCTGCACCTGAACCCAAGCCCCTGACTCCGCTGGATGCTGGTATTATCGTATTCCCACCATCTTCTGTTGCTGGCGGATCAACGAGCGTCGCAGCCACGGTACTTGTGACAGGGGAGGGAACTATGTCAACACCCAAGGACAAATGTTTGTCCTTTCCTTGTTCCTCGACGTCTCGTCTCATTTCTTACCGTTTGTGCAGGGATTTTGTATATTAATCTACCACTCACAACATCAGATGTAAACTCGGCCTCAGCTCAAAATCTGTTACAGCCCTACCTCGATGCTACCCTCGCCTTGACGACATCGACATCAAGCTCATCTAAGCTATCGCAGGAGTCTCCCTCAGTACCAGCAGCGCCAGTCGAACCTTCCGCAGGGCCTGTTTATCCAGTTATTGCGACGCCGCTCTTCACGACTTTTTACATTGAACACCCTGACGCGTCCCCGCCCTCCCCAGGAGACGCAGCGACTCACTCAAATACCTACCTAATCCCATCACCACTCCCACCTGCTTCTCCTCTTCCTGACATGCCCGATGCAGCCGCTACCCATGCCGAAGCTACATTCTGGGAAGCGATCAAAACGCTTCAGCAGCTCGGCGTCCAACCAAAGCAGGACCAAGGATCAGAAGAAACGCAGAATGCGGGTGAAGATGATAGCGACCCGTCCGGTATTGAGAGTTTCTGGCCGCAGTTGGACACAGGCGAGGAATCTAGTGGAGAAGACGAATGGTAGTGGGTTAATGCTTTACCACGGCTGTAAGAGGAGAGTGTAACGGATAAGTATCAGTAGTATAACGTCTATTCTTACGTCCGAGTCGCCGAAGTACCATATACGCTTAAAGGAGAGTACTGATGTTCTCAACCTCAATCAGGGCTTCTAAGGCAAGATGGCCGAGCGGTTAAGGCGTGTGACTCAAGCGTAGCTTACCTGCATTCGCGGGTTCTCATCATCGTATGATGGCGTGGGTTCAAGTCCCACTCTTGTCAGATTTTTTCTGGTTCAGTTCCTTTTCCTTCAATCAGCCGCTCTTCGTTACGTCCGTCCCTGTCGGAGCTGCGCCACAGTGTTGGTCGAGGCGCGTGAGATGCGATAGTCTATGTACCATACTATTCGCGGATTGTCAACTCTTTATATTTTGATCATTGATGTTAAACTCCCTTGCTCATTAGATACTGAACATCGATAACGTTGGGCGATTTTTGGATCCTGTGCTCTGGCACAAGAATATCCTAAATTTGATGCAGAACACCAATGTTGGGCCATTTATTTATATGAATTTCAATAACCGCTGAGCCTTTACAGCGAAGATGTTGGAATGTGACCTGTATCTAGGCTAAAATCAACAGAGAAAATATAACCTATGGTACGTCAATAAGAGAAAAGTGTTTGTTAGATAAGAAGTAGGCTCACCCCCAGTCCGGTATAAATGATTGAGGGTTTCAGATAAATTATGTATGTATGTAATGTAGAGAGAGAGTCCTTTGTCTTCTAAGGACGAAAGGAAAGGAAAAGAGTCCTTCGCGCGATCAAACATGAGCCACGTTACGGTGTTGGACCGAATCGCAACAGAATAATTCAATAAGAAAGAGGTTGTATCATTATCCTGTGAACATGTCAATGGAACGCATGTATGTGCACTCAGGCTCCGAACAGTGAAAGAGTTGTTCAGGTGACCTGTAAATCAATATAATTTCTCAGCCAATCGGAACAACTTGTCTTCAGGCAGCCAGAAATTCTTGCCGAAGTTTCGAGTTTATTGCTGATTTTTGGGTCACCCGAAAAGTTGAGGTGCGTCTGAGAACACCGATAAGCCTTCTAGATCTGCTTGTGCGTGCTTTGCCTAGACACCCAAACAACATAGATGTAAATAACCATCTCTCCCTCATTCCGACATGCATCCCACTTTACGCGTTTTATCGTCTCGATCGCACCAGCCGCTCATTAAGTTCCTCGGAAAGCGCACGTACCCAAGCAGTAAGACATTGCCCCCGATCTGGTCGGTCCAAAACACTGAAAGATGTTTATAGCGCCCAGCGCACCACACGCACACCCGGCGGCACCCGCTGAGCTCAAGAATCGGTTCGATGACTTCGTGAAGAAGTTCGAAGCCTCCAGGGAATCATCACTGTCGAACTCTAAATCGAACGGTGTATTAAAGGAGTTCTGGGATGCGCCGGAGCGGCTCTGGAGGCAGGATATTGAAGAGGTTGAGATTAATGCTATTCTCGTGAGTTTACTCCGATCTTCGAGTACTGTTCCGTCGTTGACAACAATGGAACTGTCAGAGCGGCGGCGCGTCATTACACTAATTGACCTCTGCATGACGCAGCTCATGCTGGCCTGTAGACCTATTCTACCGAATAATTATACACTTTCTTGATTTATCTCAATCAAAGAATGCCTCAGAGCAAGGAGGGAACCAGGTATATTGGCTAATCTTTCTCCGCATACGCCAACAGGTGCTCCTCGATCTCCAGCTCATTCATGATTCGCCATAGTCCTCGTGTCTTCTCATCCTCGTCGGTGCTGGTAGATATAATTCCAATCTCGATCTCGCCGGGCTTGTAATCTGTCGCATGGACAGTGGACATCGCCTCAATAGCCATCTAGTCAAAGTCAGCACATCATAGATAAACAATTGACGGATGACGCGCCTCGATGACCTCGTTTCTACTCAACGTCATCCTTGCCTTAACGGCATCATCTGCACCCCGCCCAGAATCAAGCTTCTTCCACTTTTTCTCGAGATGGTTCATGGCTTCTTGCTGTTTTTGTCCAGCAGCTGTTGCATGAAATCCAACGAAATATCCTGCGGGGTCGAGTTTGAAGCACTGAGGACCGAATTCAGGGTCAATCCCAATCAAAATCATCGCTGAAGTAGCAAAGTTTAGACATCTTCTGAGAAGAGACGATCAGGATAACGTACCTATTCCAAGAGGGCGCATCCCGGCGCGTTGCGTGTACACCTGGTTGATGTTGGCCAGACGTTGGGCGAGAGCATCCGGGGTAATTTCGTAGCCGTATTTGTATCTGAATTCGGCTGCTTCACCACGGGCACGAGCAACTTGGGCACGGGCATCGGCTGCGATATATTTGAGCTCGGTGGCAAACCCATGTCTAAAACACGACGCACCAACGAGACCTGTCATTACGCAGCCAATTGTGGGTGTGATGTTGAATAGATGGGTGATGGTCGACGCGTCCAGGAGTTTGTCCTTTTGTCCAACAAGTCAGTGGTAGTTGATGTCTACGATGTCCAGTAACGCACAGGAACTTTGCGTTGTGTGATTACGACCGACGTATCCTTCCCCCGGACAGATATTGCAGTGTGCCCAGACCCGGAGATAGCCTTGAATGCATATTCTGAATGATCAAAGCGTGCATTGGTCCATAGATCCCAAATAACTTGAATCTTGCACTCACCGACTTGATAGAGGCGGCCCTCCGGCGAGAATACGGTGAGATATCTTTATTTCGTTATTCAATATCGGGGCTTTGGCAATGAAAAGAAAGCCAAACCTGTCGTAAGATGTCCTTGACATGATTGTGAGAGACGAGGTCCTTGACAAGACCTGGAATGAGGACGCGCAAGTCGTCACGCGATCGTGTCACGGGTAACGTCACGACTGATAATTTCTGCCCTGCCATTTCTAGGGCCTTTAGCGTTACTTATCCTGCGCGCCTTGGCGCCAACTACAGCCTTTCTTGGTCGACGAACTTTACACGAACTTACGATATATTCTCAGTGGCTTTGAAGCTGGAAAACGCGACGATTGAGTGAGAGTCACTTCTTCAGTTGGGTGGAAAGGAACGAGGGAGTTCAAGATGAAGGAGGCGGTGTCGCATCAAGCACCGAAGGTTATGTGTGTATCCCAGTGAATCTCGACCTCTGTGCGTCTTCATGAGAATACCGACAGAAAGAAACTACAGTTCAGCCTGCTAAATGCCCAGGACACTGTAAAGATATCCGAATTCGAGGTCACCCACCGAGATCTATATACCGCCACAGATCGACTGCCAGTCAAAGATGGTGTCCTGGATCGTCGTCTCGTGCGTTGTAGTCATACAGATGCCCATCTGCAATCGACGGGCTGCTTATCTCCGATCCATAGGGAACGACCGACAAGAACGCGTTCTGTGAAACTTGCGGCCAGTCTTCCGTAAATTGCGTCGGCCACTATGCCTACATCAAATTGGTTGTACCGGTATTTCACATTGGATACTTCAAGCACACGATTGGCATCCTACAAGCCATTTGCAAAGTGCGTCGGACCACAAGGCCTACCATCGAAGCTTTTCTCATTATTTTCTAGACATGTGCACGCGTCCTTCTCGAGGAACCCGACCGTCGGGTATTCATCAAACGCTTTCGACGTCCAAATCTTGAAAACATGCAACGACAGGCCCTCACCAAGGCCGTCAATACCATGGCCCGAAAATGCGTCTACTGTCCCTACTGCTCCGCCACCAATGGTGCCGTAAAAAAGGCTGGTGCCCTCAAGATCATTCACGACAAGTTTCGCGCTAAGAAGACCGCTGATGAGATGGAAAAGTGGAAGAAAACCTTCGCACCTGCTATTGAAGCGCAAAAGGAGATCGCAATGTACATCAATAAAGCCGTTCATGAAGATCTGAACCCTCTAAAAGTCCTGGACCTTTTTCGGAGGATTTCTGATGAAGTGCGACTGTCACTATCTATGCAATTCGATTCAAACTGAGTCACAATTTCAGGACTGCGAGCTGCTTGGACTAAATCCCTCTTTTGGTCGACCGGAAGAGTTTATATGGCAATACATCTCTGTGCCCCCAGTTTGCATTCGCCCGTCTGTAGCCCAGGATGGCGCGTCCAATGAAGATGATCTTACTGTCAAACTAACGGAAATAGTCTTCACGAACGCACTCATCAAGCAAGGACTCGCCAAAGGATCTCCTACTCCACAATTCATGGTTTGGCCTCCCCTTCTCTCCAGTTCTATGCGCCTCACCTTTTGGCACACCTTAGGAACAATGGGAATTCCTCCAGTTGTCGGTCGCAATGTACATCAATTCAGAGCTGCCCGGTGTCCCCTCCCAACCAGGTCAAAAGCCAATACGAGGCTTTGTCCAGCGTCTCAAGGGTAAGCAGGGTCGTTTTCGTGGAAACCTTTCCGGAAAACGTGTAGACTTTTCTGGTCGCACTGTTATTTCACCCGACCCGAACCTGCGGATCGACGAAGTAGCCGTGCCAGAACGTGTGGCCAAAATTCTAACCTATCCTGAACGCGTGACAACGCACAATATGGAAATGTTAAAGCAAGCGATCCGTAATGGGACAGAGATACATCCTGGGGCAAATTTCGTTGCGAGAGGGGAGAACAAGAAGTTCTTGAAGTTCGGTAATCGGAATGCTATTGCTGACGGCTTGGCTGTGGGCGATATTGTTGAGAGGCATATAGTTGACGGGGACGTCGTTCTGTTTAACCGACAACCAAGTTTACACAAGGTGCCTTCTTCCGTTGTAGTATTTCCTTCTACGCTTACATCTTTTTGTAGCTGTCCATCATGTGTCACCGAGTAAGCCTTGATAGCATTTCTTCAGCCGTATTCTGGAATCATGTCTCGTCCTGTAGGCAAAAATTCGGCCATGGCGGTCCTTCCGTCTGAATGAGTGTGTCTGTGGACCATACAACGCTGATTTCGATGGAGACGAGATGAACTTGCGTAAGAGCACATCTCAATCTCCCAGTAAGCTCCTTTCTCACTATCTCAAAGACGTTCCACAGACCGAGGAAGCTCGAACGGAGGCGCTTGAACTTATGAGCGTCAAAAACAATCTCGTTACACCCCGTAACGGTGAACCTGTCATTGCTGCTATTCAAGATTTCATCACCGCCGCTTTCCTCCTCTCTCGCAAAGATCGCTTCCTAGACCGGCGGCAATTTACCCAGATTTGTTGCTATCTCGGTGACGCGAATATGCAGATTGACATACCCCCGCCGACGATTTGGAAGCCAGTACGGCTATGGACAGGAAAGCAAGTTTTCAATGTTCTTATGCGGCCGAACAAGAAGTCGCGAATCTTGGTCAACGTCGAGTCCAAATGCCACAAGTGGGAAGAGGCGAAGCCTGCGAATTACAAGATGAACCCGTTGCCGGATTTATCACCCAACGATGGGTGGCTGGTGATCATCAACAGCGAGATCATGTGTGGAGCTATGGACAAGGCGACGGTCGGGAGCGGAAAGAAGAAATCGATATTTGGGGTTATCATGCGTGACTATGGACCTAATGAGGCGGCTGCAGCGATGAACCGACTGGCTAAGCTCTGTGCTCGCTATCTCGGTATGTACCACTCGTCGTTATTTGGACCACGTTTAACAACCCAATCTAGCCAACTACGGCTTTTCTCTTGGTATCAATGACGTTATCCCTGGGCCCGAGCTAAATCTTCAAAAAGACTTCCTTGTCGAGAAGGCCTACACGGAATGCCAGGATCTCATTGAGCTGGCCAAGAGGGGTAAACTCGAGAATAAGGCAGGCTGTAATCAGGAACAAACCCTCGAAGCATTGATCTCGTCAGTTCTATCCAAGGTTCGAGAGGAAGTTGGGCAAATTTGCATGAAAGAGCTCAGTCGTCAAAACGCAGCGTTAATCATGGCTACCTGTGGTTCCAAAGGTTCGCTTTCCTTAGCGCACTTCTGAAGTTTCTGCAGCTCATCTTGTGACCAGGCTCGGTCATTAACGTCTCCCAAATGGTTGCTTGTGTCGGACAGCAGATTATCGCTGGACATCGTGTACCCGATGGCTTCCAAGATCGATCTCTACCTCACTTTCCCAAGAAGTGCAAAGAGCCCCCATCGAAAGGCTTCGTACGGAACAGCTTTTACTCCGGTTTACGTGCCACAGAGTTCTTATTCCATGCCATCTCCGGTCGTGAAGGCTTGGTCGACACCGCCGTCAAGACAGCCGAGACTGGATACATGCAGCGGCGATTGATGAAAGCCTTGGAAGACTTGACCACCCAGTACGATTTGTCGGTACGAAACTCGACTGGCGGCGTCGTACAATTCACGTATGGAGACGACGGATTGGACCCCGCATGTCTCGAAGGCGATCCCCACCCGCTTGATTTCGACCGTGCCTGGAATCATGCCTCTGTGCGTATATGCTACCTTTTCTTGCGATTTTAGATGCTCATAGGTCAAAGGCCATCGCATCTCGTGCTGGACGTAGTCTTTTACCTTTTGAGGTTCTCGAGATCGCCGACGAACAAATGTCAGCAGCGAGATTCGTGACTGAGTGCCCAGCGGCATATATGGCAACAATCAGGGGTTTCCTCATAGATCGCGTAGTTCATAAAATAGCGAGCGTCCGGAAAAGCCAAGGCATGTTTGAGGCTCTGGAGAGGGATGACGAATGGGACGAGGACACGGATCTTTCAATGGGAGCTTCTGGTGAGTGTTTTTAATTCCATTTTTCCATCACCTTTCTGACGAGAGTTGATGCAGCGGCGGACAAGGCCATTGTGGATAACAGGTCCAAGGTCACCAAAGACCAAGTAAAAACATTCTTGGACATCTGTTGGACCAAACATGTTAAAGCTCGAATCGAACCAGGTTTGAGTTCTTCATTTTATGCGTTTTTATGAGGGCGCTTTTTTCTGATTTCGTTTAGGCTCCACTGTCGGTGCCGTCGGCGCACAGTCCATCGGCGAGCCAGGTACCCAAATGACTCTCAAAACTTTCCATTTTGCGGGAGTTGCTTCCATGAACGTCACCCTTGGAGTACCCCGCATCAAAGAAATCATCAATGCTGCGAAAGCCATCAGCACACCAATTATTAGCTGCAAACTTGTCACTAGCGACAGTGAAGCATCAGCACGTATCGTCAAAGGCCGACTGGAGAAAACATTATTGGGCGATGTATGTTGTTCATCTGACGCCAGAGGATCGTCGCCTGACCATACGATTCCAAACCGTAGGTTGCTAGTGTTTTGGAAGAAGCGTGGGCCCCTGAGTACACATATATCGGTGTCATCATTGATATGGAAGCTATACAAAAGCTTCAGGTGCGTCGATCATCGTCGACATGTCAAGATGTTCATTTCACAAATTTGTACTTCCAGCTCGAACTCACCCTGGATGACATCAAGTGGGCAATCGTGGCGGCAAAGAAATTGAAGATAAAGCAAGAGGTGCGAGTTTCTCGTGGGGCCAAGCAGATTGCTTTGCTGATGAGTTTGATTCAGTCCATTACAATCATTCCTCGGAAAAACCGTCTTAGGATCTACATCGATGCTCAAGACAAGTACTATCGACTGCGGGAGCTCAAACGCGGTCTTTCCGACGTTGTCGTAAAGGTAAACTCCCTCGGACATACGTTGGCTATTTATAAACTTTTTCGCAGGGTGTGCCTACGATTCAACGTGCTGTCATCAATATTAAAGAAAAGACTGACCCAAAGGGCCAAAAGGGTGACAAGGAACTCCTCGTCGAAGGCTATGGCCTACAAAAGTGCATGATCGCCGAGGGTCAGTTGGTCCCTTGACACTTACCAACTCTAAAACTAAATGAATGTTCGGTGGCGATCTCAACAGGTGTCGTCGGGGAGCAAACGTCATCCAATCACGTTATCGAGGTCGCTCAGGTACTCGGTATCGAGGCCGCGCGGAAGACGATCATTAACGAAATTCAATATACGATGAAGTCCCATGACATGATCATTGACCCGCGGCATGTCATGTTGCTTGGCGATGTCATGACCTACAAGGTAAAGGATGTTTGCCCTTTGTCCTCGGCCTATCTCAGTCTTTTCGCAGGGCGAAGTCCTGGGAATTACGCGTTTCGGCGTGGCAAAGATGAAAGATAGTGTCCTCATGTTGGCGTCGTTCGAGAAGACAACAGACCACCTGTTCGATGCATCTGCGTTTGGGAAGAACGATAGCATCGCCGGCGTGTCTGAAAGTATCATCATGGGTAACCCCGCGGCCAATTGTGGCACGTCGATGTGCGTCAAATTCTACCTCCTGCCTTTTTTTCGTTTCCTGATGGGCACATTTGTTGTCCAGGCCAGCACTGTATTCCGTTGCCCCCGTGATCAACAAGCCGCGGAAGCTTCTTTTCGAGAGCGCTCTCTAGATGCGAATTCTGACTTATCTATATTATTGTATCATTGCATCTGTATCATCCCGGCGCAAACTCGGTGCGAGAAGCCAACACGATTCTATTTATTTGCGTTTGGAAGAAACACACAAGGCAAACATTCTATCACAGCGCGACCCTGCACATTGTCTGTGTGCATCATACGCACACTTCAATGGCTCATAGGTCCGAGGCTCTAACGCGCGCCGTGACCTTATACGGAGGTAAGCAAGCCTTCCGGGAATATCACCACTGATTCAAAGTATGATGTACGTATGACAGTTGATCACTGTTCGTGAGTGCCAGCCAGGATTCTGCACTCGCCGTCCGCGCTGTTGACGACGTGAGTAGCCTTCTTCCTCTGGGAGCGGGGGTTAGATACGTCCATCTGACACTCAACATCTGAACATATCACTGGGCGTCATTCACTCGTGACGCCATCTGGGCAGCGTTACATGTTAGCTCACGCCTTTTGTTTCCTCTGGCTGTTCTTTCAATCTCAGCGGTTCTGATCCGCCACAAGTTTCGGGTCAATGTTCACCTGCACCTGTGTGGTTTACCATGGCTCTTTCGAAGGAAAGCGCGGCGTAACCTCTAGGCGTTAAGGCGGAATAAATGCCTCAAGTCTCGGTCACTCAAACACTGCTCGACCATGTTCGTCGTTGGTTGAGCCTCCCAGCGGTCAACCCGTTAAGACCGATCCTGGCTTCTGCGGATGATATTTATATCGCAAACCGAGGAGGACGTCTCTATCAGCGTCATCGCTATCCGAGGCGACTTGTTTGAAAGGTACATGACACCATGCGGAGAAGAGTGATCGATCTGACGAAAGAGGGTGCAAATCCAGGATTTTCATCAAGAAACCTAACCCAGGGTGTTGGATACGGGAGTCAATCCCGGGATCATGCATGTCGAGAGCCCGAGGTTATTTAGCTCTGCCAGCATCTGCTGATCTATTCCTTGAGGAAAGACAACCAACTGCTCACTTTTGGCGATAAAGATAGTAACCCGAGGAGCATACCCCACACAAACGGCTCGGAGGACCCTGAAACCCGTTCGTCCTTCGCTACGGTCTACGCGAGTCTCAGCGATGATGGAACATGTCTTCGTGCCCCGATCCCGAATGCTTTGCATCCTCGGCAATTTGTGCAAGGGAGATCGAGCGAGGAGGCAAAGAAATTCAGGGGCCACTCAAAATAACATGCCGGCCACGATGACCTAATACGCTCCGTGTGCATGGCGGTATGACAGAAAAGCGCGCCGCGCTCAACGCGCCCTGTCTCTGCAAAATCTCGACTTGGTTTGTGGACGTGCATCAGAAGAGGAGCCTTCGGCTAAGTGTGGTAGAGCAGCTCTGGGGCACGCGGGTGGATGAAATGGTAGACAGTGCTTCGTACCCTCGCACAAGAAGAGGAGCCTTCGGCTAGGTATGATGGAGCAGCTCTGGGGCGCGCGAGTGGCTTCACCACGAAATGGTACACAGTGCTTTATACCCTCGCATGCGCCGGAAGCCCAGAAGGCCTCTTCAAAAATTGGAAGCATTGATGATCAGGCAAAGAACCCCGTGGACACCACTTCAGGCGAGCGAGGGGGCATGTGCGCGTGCGGGTGCAAATAGCCAGACGCGACGCCGTGGCTGGACATGAGTGGGGTGGGAGTTCGAGGTGCGGTACGCTAGACATTCCGCGCTTTATCTTATACCACCATGGACGATGGCGTCCGCCCTTGTTCCAATTCCCACAAGCCCACACGCATGCCGGCATGATGGACTAAAGTGACCAGTAACAACCGTCATCAAAGAGGCGTTTGATAGTCCGAGGGGCAACGCACTCGTTAACCTTGACTTGCAGTTGATTGCTTCCTCCTACCCGTGAGCTTGGCGAACACTTACCAAGAGGCTATTCCAGTGCCACCGCCGTCTACGTCCACGGGCGTAGATGTAAAGCAGCGACCAACTCCACATTGCGACAGTGGCGCGTTCCACTGTGCTTCGGCGAAACGTGATCGATGCTTGATCGCCAAGCAAGAAACCCAGAGGATGATTCGTCGGACGCGCCACAAATCCAATGGTTTTCGACGGCCCACTCGTTCAGAAAGGTACCGACATTTCAGCGCGTGTAAGAATCCGGCAGAGTGAGACCGTGACACGGTAGAAATCACGACAACGACGCATATCGCAAATCTGTAAGACCTATGCTGGTACCAGTGAGCGGGCATATCTAGTATGTAAAGGAATTTACGCATGCGATGTATATGTGAGTAAATTACCTGTAAGGGTAAAGGCCGCGGGTAGGGGGTGCACATCATGATGGTTGCGACGAGTACAAGGAGAAAAAGAGCAGGTATTATCGTTGCAGATATTGTTGTAGATGCCATGGCCCATATGTCGTCTTCATAAATCAGATAATGCGTGATGGACTCACCTCTGGGAAGAAGCCTTTCAAATAGAGCGAGATGGAGATACATGTGAGTCGAAGACCAGAACTCAACATTCTCGAATTGGTCGCGTTATTGGATACCAGTCTTTATATATTCTGAGACTGGACGATATTCAGTATGGTGAGGGTTTCTTCATAAACGCCGGAAAAGTTGAACGCCTGAAGATCTAGAATTAGAATGTATTCAGTTGACTACGTTCATCAGATGATGTCAGTTGATGCCAGCCAGGGTTGACGATGTTCTTACTTCCCATCTGACACAGTAGAAATTAACAGCGGAATCCGTAAAACCTATGCAGGTACCAATGAGCGAGCATATATGGTATGTAAAAAAGTTTATGCATGTGATGTATATGTAAGTAAGGTGGTGTATGTACGGGTGAGGGGGGTAAATATATGGCGAAGCGAAAAGAACGGGAGGAGGGGGAGCGAGGGCGGGGGCGATTAGGAGTAGTTGGTATCCGGGTGGTTTGGGGTGACAATTTTGAATATAATGCAGCAGATAGGAAGGCCAAAGTTCAAGCGCAAAGGAGCGCTACCCGGGAGCATCACATCAGCCAGAAGTCGCGTCCCCTCCTCCGCCCGCATCACCACTGCCCCTGCCAAAGCCCGCGCCACCCCCGCGTGTCAAACCCGCAGCCGCAAACCCTCTCGCAGCATACCCGCCTCCGCCGCGTCCCCGACCGCCCCTGCCCCCGGAGCCGCCACGATACGGCGGCTCGCCACGGGCCTCGCGGTCGGTCGCCTGCTTGACTTCGATGACGGTGTCCTTGAGCTTCTGTTCGTGCGAGACGCGTTAGCAAAAGAAGTAAAACAAAAGCCGAAAACCTTTCACGCACTTCTGCATGCTTCTCCAGCCCAGCCTTCATGGCCTCCTCGTCCTCAAACTCGACATAGGCAAGCTTGGCCCGGCCCGCATGCTGGATCGGCCAGTGGATCTTCATGATCTGCAAAACGCCACTCGTCAGGACACCCACCACCACAAAGGCGCGCACACACACGCACCTTTTCCCTAGCCTCGCCAAAGAACTCCCTCACATCGGCATCCGTCGCAACCACCTGCGCAGGCATGCGCATGAAGATCGTCCACGGGTTCCTCTGGGGCTTACCCGACTTGGGCGTGCGCACTCCTGCGCTCCCCGCGTCCGTCACGGGCGACTTGGGCCCCGGGCCGGCCTCCAGCACCGGCGTCGCACTGCTCTTGGGGGTGCTGGCCGCGTCCTTGTCCTTTGTGACGTCTGCTGCACCCTCCTTTTCACGTTCAGCGCGCTCCCGCTCCTTGCGCTCCTTTTTGTCCTTCTTTTTCGCCTTTTCCCGCTCCGCCTTGTCTGCGGCCGCACCGTTGGCCTTGGGCACGGGGCTGTCCTTGCCCGAGGCCGCAGCAGGCGGGGGCGACGTGGGCGGGGGCGTAGGCTGGGCGGGCGCCGAGGGCTGGGGCTGGGGCTGGGGCGTGGTGCCTTTTGTCGGGGGCTGGCTCGTCCCAGGAGCCGGGAGCGCTACGTTGGCTGTGCCCGGTGTCGGGACACCGGCCGCCGTGCGCCTGTACGCATAGTTGAAACCTGTAAACTCACAGTGTTAGTTTCGCAAAGAATGCGGTGATGACTCGGTCGCGTACCCTGGCTCTTGAGCTCGGCGCTGATCCTGCCTTCTTTGATGTCAAGGACAAGAGAGCCATATGCGGCATCGCACAAGTTCCAGTTCCAGCAGTTCTTCCACGCGGGCTCCTCGCCCGTCGCGGCGGCACCAGGACCGGTGGACGGCAAGGCGGGGGGCAAGCGCTCAATGACGCTCAAGGCCTTGTCCAAAAGGACCTTTTGATTATCATCGATGACAGCCTCGACCTGTGGGCGGACGGTCTCCCAGACCTTGTCAAAGCCCTCCTTGCCAAGGGTGAGCTTGTGGCGGAAGCCCTCAAAGTCGGCCTGGACGCTAAACTCGTTGTAGGACGTGGCGTAGCGAAAGTGGAGGCCGGCAGAGATGGTGAGGTCTGCTTTGAGAACAAGTGCGAGCTGGGCGATGATGCCTTCGCGGCCGGGGCTGGTGTGTGTGAGGAGGAGACGGGTCTCGGTGGGATCAAAGACGCGTTGGGCTGTGTCGACAAGCTCGCCGATCTGGAGGGCAGTGGACCACATGGTGCCTTGGCCTCCTGCGATGGTGGCGTTGCCCTCGCCATTGTCGAACATCTTGTGGGGAACGAGTGCACCTCCAAGACCGAGGAGACGAAGCTTGACGCCACCGAGGTCGAGGCAGCGGGTGGTGGCTTCATCGAGAACGTGGAGGTTGTCGATGGCGTAGGAGGCTTGGCGGAACTTTTCGAGGACAAGGACGTCTTCGCAGGCGCCCCAGACGGTGTAAACGGGAACGTTGAGCTTGATTTGGCCAGAGAGGAGGAGGGGGAACTCGGAGAGAAGGGCGATGTTGACAGTGGAGCGGATGGTGGCAGGGGGGTTTTCTGGGGCGAGAAGGTGGGTGCGCTGAGCGGCGGGGATGAGTGGAGAGTACATTGCGAGGTGACGCAGAGTGCGGTCATTTATTCTGTCGAGACTAGTAGACTCTTGGGGGCAAGGTCAGACATACAGCAGCTTGAAGACCAAGGAGAGCACGTACCAAAGAAACCAAAGTCGCCGGTGTGAATGATGGCCTTTGCATTGGCGTCGCGAGCGAGGTCATTGAGGGCAGAGAGGCGGCCACGGATGTCAGCGATACAAAGGATCCTGCCATGGGTGGTGTCGAGAACCTGGGTGTGAGTGTTGACAGCGGGGCGTGTCGAAGTGGAGGCTGGTCGGGAGGTCTGCATGTCGCGCGCAACGTTGAGCAAAAGGACAAATTTGTGAACAGCAAGGCGTCGGTAAAAGCCGAGCCACGACGGACTCTGCGACCATGTCGTCCCTCGATGATCGTCTTCTCTCCTCTCGCATCCATCTCCCACCAGAGCCCTGCGTCGCATATACTCGCCTCGCACCACTCCAGCCCGACAATGCCCTCCTCTCCTTTGAGCTCGCTCGCAGATCTCTCCTTGCCACCAATGAATCTGCGCCACTCGTTCACTCGCTCTTGTCCAGCATCTCTGTCACCCAGTCTGCTCGAATGTATGTCTTTGCAGTGTCCACGCAGTCCCGCATAACGGATGCCATCTCCCGCCTCGACTCACTGCAGTTCGACGGCCTAGCTCGTGAGTCTCCCCGCTCTTCGCCCCCTGCAGCCCATCTCACATTGCCCAGCCGAGGACACTTGCTTCTTTGCCCTCAAAGACATCTACACGTGCTCAGCAGCCTGCTCACACCGCTGTCTGCAGTCACACTCCCCTGCGCCCCGAGAAATCTACAGCCACTTTCTCGAAGCAGTCCGCATCCGCCTCCTCGATGACGTCGCCCACGCCGCCTCCCAGGCTCAGCCCCCACGCCCCGTCAGGCGCCTCAAGGGCGGCTTTCTGCTCGGCTCACCCCCTTCCACAAGCGAATGGGGTTCCAGCTGGGAGTACCGTGCCCTCTCAAGGTAATTTTATCTCTTTTCACTCAAACCCACACACTCAAATTTCCACCAGGCCGCTCCTCTACTGCCAGCTACAGATACACCTCTCCAACCATCCAATTCCGAGCCTGATCGTCCACCCCCTGCTTCTCCCAACCCACTTTCTGCCCTTGGCATATTCCCTACCTCTTCCCCCAGGAACACCCATAACCCTCCTTCCCCACGGAACCCCTGCATTCTTCCTCGCCCTCTACTCCGGACCCACCTCGGCTTTAACAAGGCAATTCCAGGAATCCCTCTCCGGCCTCGGCGTCTCTGGATGGGACGCACCCTCTGCCTCTGCACAACCCTACATCATCGCATGGATAAACGTCGAGAACAAACAAGGCGAGGACAAGGGCCTGCTCCTCATATACCCAACCGCCCTCTGTCTCTCCTCCATCCCTTCATTATCAACCCGCCCCCCGCTCCATTACATACCCGACCTCCCAGCCCCTCTGCAGCCCTCCCCCTACGTCTCAACCTCCGCCGCTAATCCCATACCCCCATCACCGTCAATAACAGCCCCAGCCCAGCTCCAGTCCCAGCCTATCCTTCCCAGCTCCCCCACCTCCGACTCCATCAGCGCCTTTCGCGCCCTCACCCTCTCCAAGTCCAAGGACATCCGCCAGATAGCAGCCGAGGTCGCCGAGTACGTCGATGCCGTCGCGCGCGACCGCGAGCGGGAGCGCGAGCGCCTCCGCCGCGAACGGGAGCGCGACAACACGCATGCCGGTGGGTCATCGCACTCTCGTTCCCCAAAGTTGACACGCACCACTGTGCCTGCTGTATCGGCGTCCGCGACGACATCAACATCATCGTCGCTTCCTCCTCCTGCCCCGGCCCCGTCACAGCCGGTTGCGCAGCCCCCTTCGACTATAACGCCAACGCAGACGCAGCAGAGCTTCTACCCCTCCCCGCCACAGACCAACCCCCCAATCCCAATCCCCCTCCGCACCTCTGCCTCTGCCGAGCCAACTGTCGCGTCTACATCTACCGCAGCCCTCGACACCACCTCAGCCTCAACCGTGCCCACGCCCCTACCTTTACCCTTACCCACTTCTGAACCTATATCCGCACCACAAACGTCCTTCGACGCCCCCTCTGACGCCGATGCCGCATGGGCGCAGCCTTACCTCGACATCGACCTCAACATGGACATCGACTTTGACATGATGGACATGGACATGGACATGGGCTTCCGCAGCGGCGGGCGCGGGATCGGCGGGATGGACTTTGACGACGCCGCGTTCACGGATGACGATTTCAGCTTTTTCGATCGGCCCTCTACTCTCTCTGCGTCCTCGGGTGGCGCGCGTGGGCTTGGACTGGCACCCACTGCTGCCACCACCCACATGCAGGCACAGACACAGACTCAAGTGCCACAGACCCCCGCCTCCGTGCTCCCGCAGCAGATCCCCACTCCGCATCCGCACCCGCACTCTTCATCACCATGGGGCAACACCCCGGGCTACCCAAACTCCCATCACCTAAACACGGACTCCAGCCCAAACCCACCCCTCCTTCCCCCCTCGCCCGGCCCGACCCCGCCCAGTGCCGCCGCCTCACCTGCGCCCCTTACGCCCTTTGCGCCTCTTGCACTTGCGCCCGCAGTGCACCTTCAATCCCTCGCGAGCGCAGGGGGGACGTTCGACCCGATCCCGTTCGCGGCATATCACCGCGCGCTCGACGGAAAGTACGCCGTGGGGAAGTTTGCACTTCCGAGTCCGCCTGAGGAGGAAGACGAACATCCGGATGGGTGGTGGGGACTTGGGGCGGCGCATAATGAAGATACCAACACTGGAATTGATTCCCACACCCACACCGCCACCAGTAGCAGTAACGGCAGCGGCAACGACCACCGGGGGCGTGGCGGGTGGCGCGCCAAGTACATGGCCGCGACAGACCCGCGTATTGGTGTCGTGCGCAAGCTGATCGGGGTGAAGCGCAAGATGGACTTTGCGCAGGGCGGGAGGCGGGCGAAGAGTTGTAGTGGCAGCAGTTCCGGGTCCGGGTCCGGTTCCAATTTTGCTTTTGGAAGTACGGCGGCGACGACGACGCCCACCACTACGACCAAGGCGAAAACCACGATGTCGCCCTCGTGGATACGGGAACACGAGGACTGGGAGAAGAACGCCACGCGCACGCGCAGCACCCCCGGCGCGGCGGCAGTGGACGAGGAAGACGAAGAAGAAGAAGAGTCGGACGGGGACATGGACGCAGCATCCTCCATTACAAGCCCCGCCATCTCCCGGCCCTCAACGCCTCCCCCAAGTTATCTCCCCCCGGGCCCCTCCCTCCTGCCCACGTACTTTCATCACGCCGAGCTCCTCCCGCTCAGCACGCCCCTCCGGCCCCTCGGGAGCGCCCCGACGCACCACCTCACGGGGCCCATGCCGGCCCTGTCCGTCCCCACCCCGGCATCGCCTGCGGCCGTGCTGGGCGCCGCGGCGGAAAAGTCCAAGTCGCTGGAGGCGGCGGCGTACACGGTCGCGTCGGAGGTGGTGGAGAACCCGCCGTGGGCGGAAGCATGGCGCGCGAGCACCCTTGCGGGCGCGCGGAAGCCCGCGGAGGTGTGGCTAGCTGATGTGCGGTGGATTGGGCGCGTTTTCGGGGCGGTGCCTGGGCTCGAGGGCCCCCTTGATCTGGGGTCGCTTTTTGGGTTTGGGGACGGGGCTGCAGCAGAAGAGGGCGGCGTGGCGAAGCCGCCCTTGCGGGTGATGGAGGCGCCCATGATCGCGATTGGGAAGGGCGATGCGGTAATACAGGTTTTGCCGACTGCTCTTCGGTTCTGGGAGAAGCTTGGGTTGGGGCCCCGGGGTGGAAAGAAGAATGGGACTGCGTTTGTATTGTTTGAAGATGGAACGGAAGAGCGACAGGAGCAGGTCGAGGCGTGGCTTTCCACTGTGGCCACGACCTACGAGGTGCGTTGTGATTTTCTCTCAATGTATACAACCGCTCACCCCCCCCCAGGGAATGCATCTGGGCACCTTGGTCCCTGGAAAAAGTCCTTCAAATCCGCGAGCGGGCGTCCACCCCGTGCGGTTCGATTCCTCGTTCCGCAAGTCATTGGGCAAGTGTTTCCAATGTCCACCCAATCATCAGTGCCCTAACATTATTATCACCACAGCTTCGCTCATGGCCAACCTGCCCGCCTCCCAATCAAGCCTCATCTTCTTCATCGTCACCCCAATCGCAACCCTGACACTCGCCTCGCCCGTTCTTCGCCAAGTCTTCTCCGCCGTCAAAAAAGCCCTCAAAACATACTCTGAAGCTCAGATCCACTTCCAGTTCATCCCTGAGCAGCTGATCCACGGCAACATCGGCAACCCTGCCTCCGTGTTCTCCGACCTCGAACTGCTTTGCGGCTCGATCTACAACCGCATCCTGGTGCCCGTGGACCGCGTGATGTCGCGGCGGTTCTTCGAATTCGGGGAGCGCGTGCGCAAGTACTTCCAGGAACCGGTGCTGACGCTTGCACGCCCGGTCTACAACAAGGTCTCGTTCGTGCGCGCTCCGCATGCGTCTCTGGACGTCATGGACCGCAACACGTTCTTGCATGTGGGGTACCAAGTGAGCCCATGCGGGAAGTGGATCCTAGCGGCGTGCATCGACCAACGGGGCGAGGCGCATGATCTGGGCGTGTGGCTGACGCAGTCACCCGGTGAGGGAGAGTCCGAGGAGGTTTCGGACGAGACGTTCTTGGTGAGTAAAATTTGGGACTTTGCGGTCCAATTTGCCAAAAAGGCAAATGTAGAGTGGAGGATCGTGTTTTCTAGGCTTGGGACAATGGCAGAAGGCGAATTGGAAGGTATGTCAATTTTATTGTCTTGCAGGCAGAAAACTCATCTACTTTTAGCATGGGCGACCTGGATCGAGGCCAAAAGCCGTGCAGTGCGTATGGCAAGCGTCACTATACTCTCTGTGGAATCCGAAGCGCCTTGGACGTTTTGCTCGACGCAACCTCAGCCCAAAAGCCCGCCAAGCAAGGTGCCGAACCCAACACGATCTGCTTCGACGTCCAAGAACCATCCGCAAAACATATTCACCGATATTTCAACCATCATTTATGCCGTGTCTCCGTACAGCACACTGCCCCAATCTCGCCCTCCAACCTTTGCCGACCTCGGCCTGTCCCTGTCCCTTGTTCCCGAACCTCCATGCCCATCGACACCATCGTCTCTCCCGGGACAAGACCAGCGACCCCCATCTCCTTCATTACCACACCCTCTCAGCTTCCTACCCCGCTCCAGCACAACCCTCATATGTATCCCTGCCACCCCCTCTCCCACCGCCATCTCAATGCTGCACATACATCTGCTGCACACCGCGCGTCCGCCCTCTTCACCGGCCACCCAGGAGGACATCCCTTCCTTACACAGCGCCATCACGCGCAACTTTCACGAGCTCGCCGTCCTCGCAGGCACGCGGTGGCGTCTCGGCGTCAGCCCCATGCTCCCCTTCCATCTCGCAGCAGTGGAGGCAATGCGGATCGCGCTGGCCCGCGATCAATACGCTCTGGACAGCGCTGACGGTGCTTGATCTTGACCTTGCACTTGCTCCCAGTCTTGTTGGACACCTTTACATTTTTGCTCGATGGATAGACCTGATAATGAATTTGCACTATAGTTGGCCGTGAGGGCTGCTGTAACCCTGTATGTATGTATATAATTTGGACCTCCTCTACACTCGTTGCACCCTCTCTTTTTGCATTCTTATCTTCTGCTTTCGGTTCTGGGCACCCACCCACTTGCACATTTTACAGAGGCACACGTCGCGCAATAGTTGTCATTGTATCATCACATATCCGTATCATACGCCTCCTACCCGTGTTGAAATCGAGGAGTGGGGCTAGCGTCACGTTGATCGATGGGCGACAGACTCTTGGCCACACAGAACACCTGCATTATTGAAGCCTTCTTGCGACGTTACGCCTTCACATTGAAAGTCGCCATAACCGAACCTTTGATGTTGCGTCGATCACTGAGCCGATACGCAAGCTGTCTCTGTGGGACACTTGGAATTCTGAGGTTGACATGGGCAATGGGCATCCTAGATATGCAGTACATGTACAGATTTAGTGCGATTACAACCGAGGAGGTACAGGGGTATGATGGAGTGGGACAAAGCAAGACGAACACGAAAGCGACTCGTAAGAATGAACACATACGCTCAAACATTATATGAACACAAAAATTCGAGAAGAGCTTGAAGCCCTTTTCTTTGCTCTTTCGCGCATCTTTCAATCGTCTTGACGTACACATCACGGTCGACGGGCCCATTAGCAACGACATTGCCGCCTGTGCGGATCTTCGAATTAGACTCCGTGACCAGCTTGATAGCTGCGCTGCACTGGAGGAGGCGCCGTGTTGCATCATCAATTCCATTGGAATTGAGCAGCATCTTCTCTGCGAGCTCCTCTCGCGACTCAGTTTCCGCGCGCGCGAGTGCCTCACGCCACCGAAGAGAAGCATCTCGAGCATCTGGCAATGCAAGGCCGGCGTTGATTGCGAGCAGAGCTTGGACTCTATCGAGGAGATTGCGCAGACGTATTATATCGAGCGCTTTGGTGTCCTGAAGTGCAGGAGTAGGTTAACAAGCTGGCCGTGGGGCACAGGAGTTGGATCGTATAACTCACCCCTTGTGCTATGGCGGCCCTCAACTCGAGGTTCTCCTGTTTAAGCTCCCTAATATCGCGGTCCTTGCAATGCGGAAACGAATCAGCTGCGCGTCGAACACATCATGAGCTAAGGCGACTCACCCTTTGTGCTATGCCGGCCCTCAACTCAATGTTCTCCTCTTTAAGCTCCCTAATGTCGCGGTCCTTGAAACGCGGAAACGAATCAGCTGCGCGTCGAATATATCATGAGCTAAGACGACTCACGCCTTGCTTCTGGGCAGCCCTCAACTGGATGTTATCCTTCGAGAGCACGTCGATCTTGTTGTTTGCCTCTTGGAGGTCGTGTTTCTTGAAACGCGAAAACGAATCAGCTGCGCGTCGAACACATCATGAGCTAAGACGACTCACGCCTTGCTCCTGGGCAGCCCTCAACTGGATGTTATCCTTCGAGAGCACGTCGATCTTGTTGTTTGCCTCTTGGAGGTCGTGTTTCTTGAAACGCGGAAACGAATCAGCTGCGCGTCGAACACATCATGAGCTAAGACGACTCACGCCTTGCTCCTGGGCAGCCTTCAGCTGGATGTTCTCCTTCGAGAGCCCGTCGATCTTGTTGTTTGCCTCTTGCCGGTCACGTTTCTTGAGAAGCGGGAAGGAGTCACTAATGTAGCTTGTCGAACGGACTATAGTCGAAAACTTACCGATTCCTTCGCTTCGCCCTCTAGCCTCTGAAGGCGTTCCTCCAGCGACAAGCTGAGGGTCTGATATTCTTTTTGGTATTCATCAGCCCTTCGCGTCTCCTTTTCCTTCGCAAGTCTGGCCTGCTTATATTTCTTTTGATAGCGCTCCGCGTCGGCGATGCTTTTCATTTCTTCCTTGGTGGTAAACTCATAGCTCGTCGCAAAGTAAGCTGTAACGGTGGATCCGGGTGAAACGTCACGGTAAGGCTGCTGAAGGGTATCTGAATGGAGTGCAGATGTCAGTCATGATAAAGCGAAGAAACGAGGGGACAGACGGGGTGAATCC
Organism: Tricholomella constricta; assembly: GCA_013368375.1. Lineage (NCBI taxonomy): Eukaryota > Fungi > Basidiomycota > Agaricomycetes > Agaricales > Lyophyllaceae > Tricholomella > Tricholomella constricta. The sequence continues at coordinate 50,806 of JAACJP010000044.1, forward strand.
AAGAGGACTTTGCCGCCTCTGACGAAGACGGGCTCTGCGTCTAAATCCTCGTCAGAGCCCTCTGAGTCCGAATCACGCAACATGTCCTCAAGTTCGACGCGAAGAAATTCCGCAACGAATTCCGATGTCAACACGTCGCCCAGGAGACGGACATCATCGTCACGTGCTGTCATCATCTTGCATGCTGCACTGTAATTGCTCTTGTTGAAATAATGTGCTTGCAGCTTCCACTGCTTCTTCTCTGTCGTTACAGAAGTGGACATGACGGGAGTGGATAGGTGCAGAAGAGGACTCTCTGAAATCGATCATCGATAATCAACCTCGCCTCGTGGTACTTGAGCGTCTTTCGTCCCTGAAATTTCGCAAACTCAGCACTGCCGTCATTCGAATGGATTCCGCCGTCCTTACGCCGTATCATCAATTCCGCAGAGGTGGCTGGTCAAAGAAGACGGGGCGCACAACAACAATGAAGGCTTTGCACATAAGCCCTCATGGCTTCATAGTGCCAGTAGGTGCTAGCCTCTTAGTAGGCACGTGCCGCCACCAGTAAATACCATGTTACCTCAACAGCGTTTGTCTGGACCACTCCTGCTCTTCTCTTCTTCTACCGTCCCATGAAAACCTGCAGCACCTTCCCCGTGGGGTCGACGAGCGTACGACCAAATAGGCCCTTCATTGTGGGATACCGATGGCGTTGATAACAATCAACGCGCTGTGGCGCGCATCTCTTGGGAACGCCATCACCGTTTTTCGACTCCTTTGGAATATCTGAGCAAGTTTAGAGGAGTTTTCACGACCGGTTCCTGAGGAAAAACGAACCACCTTGCCCAAAAATGGAAATTGCTTCCGCATCAGCGCCATCATCGGCACAGATCGGCACTCGCCGCTCCGAATTTCTCACAATTTCAGAGCGGTTCGTACTATGTTCATAGCTCAGGGTCAACGTAACGATGGCTGCGTCGTTCCTTTCTCGAGGCGGATTTCAACAAAGAAACTGGGAAAAGGCGGCCGTCACCAACACTCGCATTCCCGGAGCTCCTCTGTTGAAATAGCTTATAACGAAAAATAGTATGTAGTTCCGCAGGCTATCTTTGTCTGTCTGGGTCGCTCCGCTCTTCTGTTCTGTTAAGACTGCCTCACTGATTGGGGTACAATTGTCGTCATGTTCCGTCATCCATTACAAACAGCACCTGAGTTAGCTCTATGGTACAACCTATGAGTATTGTTTTTGAATGAACTTGGCGATCGTCTGCAGCTGGATATTCGATGTGCCTTCGTAAATTGCACCCTGTTGCCAAAAACGATATGAGCTCAAGCTCCCCACAACAATGACACAAGTCGGCAGTCCCAAAGCCAAAACCAGAAAGAAGACTCACGATCTTCGAGTCCCGCCAGAATTTCTCAATCCCCGTCTCCCGTGTAAAGCCCACACCGCCAGCCCACTCGATCGCCTGCCCACTGACGCTCTGTGCAACCTGACTCGCCCAGTACTTCGCCATCGCCGCCTCCTTCGTGAACGGCTTCCCCTCCTCCTTGAGCCGAGCGGCGTTGTAAGTCAGCAGACGTGCGCTCTCCAGCTCCACGGCCGCCCGCGCGATCTGGAAGGCCATGCCCTGGAACGTCCCGATGGGCTGTCCGAACTGCTGCCGCTGGTACGTGTAGGGCACGGCTTTGTCGAAGGCGCCCTGGGCAAGGCCCAGCATTTGCGCGGCGATACCAATGCGACCTAACGAAGAGAGCATGAATAAGTCCGTGAGAATAAGGCGTCATCATGTCAAACGGTGCGAACCTTCGTTGAGGATTTCGATAGCAATCTTATAGCCCTTGCCTTCGCCGCCAATAACGTTCTCCGCCGGGACGCGGAGGTTGTCAAAGTTAAGCGTGCAAGTTGAAGAAGCGCGAATACCGAGTTTCTGCTCCTTCTTCATAATCTCAATCCCCATGTCCTTGGTTGCGACGAAGCAGGTGATGCCTTTGTAACCCTTGCTCGGGTCAACCTGTATAGGGCCTCAGTGATGCAGTGCGTGCAGAGTCTTAATGCAACGCACATTGGCAAAGATGAGGAACACCTCGGCCTCGTGCGAATTAGTGATCCACATCTTGGATCCGTTGATGATATAGTGGTCGCCGTCTTTCTTTGCGCGTGTCTGCAGTGCAAAAGCGTCGGACCCCGACGCGGTCTCGGACAGACAGAACGATCCTAGCTACAATTAGAGTCAATGGAAGGGAAGCGTTGGGAAAGAGACAAGCGGTGGACGGACGGACCTTGGACTCGGCAAGCTGGGGTAGCCACTTCGCCTGTTGTTCCTGAGTTCCGTATGTGCGGAAGATGGTGTTGACGAGGGTGTTGTGCACGTCGCACATGACGGAGACCGAGGGGTCAATTTTGGCAAGCTCTTCAATGACAATGATCGCAGAGGTAAAGGAGCACTCGGCACCACCATGTTCAGCACTGGTTTCGATACCCATAAGCTTGGTTCGCAGCTTGCATCAGGGGCGGAAGGTGATTGAAGAGATAAAAGGCATACCCCTTGGTCGAAGAGACCTTTTATTATTGACGGGTCCATACTCTCGTTCTCGTCCATCTCCCGGACCTTGGGGGCTACGACGTCCACTGCGAACCGTTGGACTGGATGTACAGGTCGTCGGTAAGAATGAAAAAACGCGCTAGGGCAACAGACGCGTACCGGCATCACGTAGCATCTTCTCCTCGTCAGTGAAGTTGTCCAGCGAGCCTATTATGGCATTTTCGGATCGTCTACAATGTGAAACGGCAAAGGTCCTGGATACGGAAGTGAGTTCAGGCTATTGTACAAATATTGAGCTATAGCTGACCGCAAAGCACCGAGAGAACGCGGCTTGGAAGCTAGCCTCACGGATGATCTGAGAAGAGAGGCCATAGTGGTAGTCGTGGAATAAGGAGAGGAGGATCGGGACGGTAGACCATCTTCGGAGCTTGGAACCTTCAGGAGTCACATGTTTTTTGGAGATGGCCGGTCATGTGATCTTCAGCTCCTCGTTCGCAACCATGGCCGGTCGATTCTTCGTCGCTGCTGCCGTTTGTCCACTTGCCCTTGCTTTCTCAAACACGGCGCCCCTTTTGGCCTGGTCCTCGTACCCGTAACTACTCTCAATTTCTCCGTAAAGTCGCGAAATCTCATTGTGGCCCAGGTCCAAGACCCTTGATCGACTGCCCTCGAATGCTGGACACTCGCGGTCTCTTTTGCAACGCATTGCAACCAGCGATGACCTTTGTGAGCACGATGCTGTGATTCTCATCGAACAGGAAGGGGTGAGTTCTTGTCTTCAACCGCCGAATTGCGGCCAATTTTGAACACATACACAAATCCAGCTGCACGCCACGGACCTGCGAACCCTCTCGCCGTCATCAAAGCTTGTGCAAATTCTGTCCGATTCCCCTTCTCAGCGCCAATTCCAATACCTCTCCCCAAACGCCAACCTCGCCAGCACCGCTGAAGATATCGCCACGCGCTGCGGATTTGAAGCCGTCACGTTGGCCCCGGCCTCCGTCCCAGGACAATATACACACGGCTCCAGAAACGTTGTAAGCATTAAAATGCCATCTCTGGAGAATCAAGCTGGAGGAACGAGAAGAGACAAGGTTTCCTTATACAGTGCGCAACCTCAGCCCCCGCTTCACGTAATTTACTAACCAACCCACCACCCCTGGCAGCTTCTCAACTCGCAGCCGAGCTCGTGTACCTCGCCACTACTTACCCTAAACACCTCGTCGTCTACACAGGCGCCGCACCCGCCCTCTTGAGCTTCTCCGCTCAGCACGCCACCCGCCAAGTCTCCGAGCGTGATTCAACTGTTTTCGACTCTGTCTATTCCCCAAACAACCACACCCTCCCCGCGGGTGGCATTCTCAAGCGATATCAACTGCTCACGCCCGGCCTTATTATCATGCTCATTGTCGCGTTCTTCATACTCGTGCCCGTTGTCCTGCTGGGCTTCAAGGCGCTTGCGAGCATACAGAGCCCGCTGAGGGTCGAGGCGCCCAAGGGGTTCAGTGCGCTGGAGAAGAAGAGTCAGTAGTAGGATTGCGTTTTCTTCCTGCAATGGTATTCCGCTTTTTCGTATCCGATGTCCCCCCATAATGGACTGGTCGTCCACGGTAGAATGAGCTTATTATATATTGACGACATAATATGCAGACGACACCCTGACCAAAAGCATCCATCAATATGATGTTCTCGCCAGACCTAGCTCACACCAGTAGCGAACTGTCTTTGTTACGGATCCGTGTCGCTGGACCTCATCCCGTGGCTTTGCTGCCTTGCAGTCTCCTTTTTCCTGCTTTTGCTCTCTGCCGTACCTTCCGTGTCTTTCGTCTCGCCTCCTCCCCGACCTCATTCTGGGCCTCTCCAATGCTTGTTGCCGCCCCATGCCCGAGAGCACTTTAGGTGTGATGGAATGATCCCTTGCATTCGCCTCAAATCATCAGTTTTGCAGCTATAGCTCTGGAGGCATTATTCACAAGCTCGTTCATTAGAACATCAAGATGCATCTGTATTCATCTGTATCATAAAGCGACTGCACTTTCAGCTGGACATAGATCGACCGTCTCTGACAACGCTCCACCAAAAATTAAGGTTCAACCCTCCGAATACGAATCCGACAATGTCGTCAATGCATCAAACCCAGAAGTCAGCGCACCCATCAAATCCAAACCCCCACTCCCACTTGCATCCCCCAGGCCCAAGCCAGACATATCAAACATTGATTGCTGCTCTGGCTGCGGTTGGCCCAACGCCGCTTGAAGGAACGTTTCCATCGCCGAAGGCTGCTGAGCTTGCGCTTGCGCCTGTTGTTGAATCAGCAGATTCAGTTGATTTTGCTGCTGTTGCTGCTGCTGCAACGCTGCCGCCTGTAACATCGTCTGCATGTCCACCTCCTGTTGTTGGGGTACCGCGGTGGTGGCAGACTGCCCATACGCCGCCTGCAACAGATTCTGGAACTGCGCGTCCTGAGACTGTGTCGGCTGCGCGTATGCCGCCTGAATAAGACTCTGCAGCTGTGCGTCCTGCTGTTGCTGCTGCCCATACGCCGCCTGGACGAGGCTCAGCATGTCTTGTTGTTGTTGCTGCTGGTATTGCTGCGTCGCGAGGTTCAACGCCTCCTGCTGCTGATACGCCTGCTGATAGATCGCCTGCTGTTGAGTCTGTTGCTGCTGAGTCGCGGCAAGCGCATCTTCCATGGCCTGCTGCTGTTGTGCCTGTTGTTGCTGAGCAGCCGCGAACGCATCCTGCATGGCTTGTTGCTGCTCCTGGGCCGCGGCGAGCGCATCCTGTAAGGCTTGCTGCTGCTGGACCTGTTGCTGTTGGGCCGCCGAGAGTGCCTCTTGCATAGCCTGCTGCTGTTGCTCCCCCTGCTGTCGTAAAGACAACGCAATCGTGTCATTCTGGGGCTGACCCGCAGTGTTCACCTGCGGCTGGTACGCTTCGTATGGTGGCTCCTGTGGGGGAGGCTGTTGAGCTTGTTGCGGTTGGTACTCGAACGGAGGTGGGGGCGGCGCCGACTGCGTGGGTTGGAACTGAGGCTGAGTCGGCTGCTGAGCAGCATGCGGCGGCTGTGAAATTGGATTTGAAGAGCCCTGCGCTTGTTGTTCGTTCGATTGAGGCTGTGCCGGCGGTGGCACAATGGGTTGCACGGGCTGTGGCTGATACAGCGGTAGTGGAGGTGAGGATGCGGACTGTTGTTGCACCTGTGGTGTCGTCGGGGCAGGATCAACTGGCCCAGTGAATTCACCCGGAGGTAACGGATACGCCTGCGCAGGTCCTGACGGAGCAGGGTGCACCTGTGAGTCTGCGGGAGGCCTCGAGTTCGTCGTCTGTGCCGTTGGCGCATTCTGCGTCTGTGTGTGCGAGTGTGGGTGCCCCATGGTCGACGAGTCGGTGGGGGAAGAATAGGACAAGAAAGACGGGGGCTGATTTGGCTGCGGCGGGGACGATGGAGGGGTGGGGAACTGTGGAATTTGGCCGGCCGGTTGCAGTTGGGCCTGAGACGGTGGGCGGGAGAGAGGCAGACTCGAAACAGCCGCGCTGTGCGAAAGAGCCAACGACGGTTGTGGCATCTGGTTGAGTGGCTGCACTGGGATATGGGCTTGGGACTGAGACGGATTAATCGCTATGTCCGAGCTCACACTCGACGCCGATGTGCTATGCGAGTGAGAGTGTGCCAATGGTGAAATCGAGGACGGCGGAGGAGGCGAGGTAGACGCCTGCAGTTGAGGCCGGGGCATCGCGTTCAGCGCACTGTGCGTCGACGAGGGGCGATTCGGGTGTAACGCTGGCCGAGGCGGAGTGATTTGGGAAGGCTGGAGTGACGGGTGAGGGTTCGTAGTCGTCGCCTGCGGCATATAGCTCGTTTGATATCCCGGTTTCGTTGGTCTCTGCTGTACGTGCGACAGCGGCTGCGGCTGAGATTGAGCTTGAAGGGATTGGTGAGTAGGCGGTAATTGCGCGAGCTGCGCGGGCAAAGGCGGCGTGGGCTTATTGAGTGCAGCCTGCACGGCCAGCTGCTGCTGGTATACATGCACGGGCTGTTGCTGTGTCTGATAATTCGGCCCCATCGCCTGCAGCTTCTGATAGGCCTGGAGCTGCGCCTGCATATTCACCTGGTGTTGCGCTCCCAGCTGATTCTGCACGCCTGGCACGCCCATCGCCTGGAGCTGCGCATTCAGCGTATTCTGCTGCAGCAGCTGCAGATTATTCATCTGCGTCGCTTGCGTGTGCGTCTGCGCCGCCGCCGCCGCTGCCGCTGCCGCACGCGCATTCGCCAAATTCTGCATCCTCTGCAGCTCACTGATCAACGCCTGATAATCAACCGCCGGCTGAAGCGTCGCAACTACCCCCGTACCCCCCTGCTGTTGGAGTTCCTGTTGACTCAGTTGCGCTTGCTGCTGCTGCTGCTGTTGGGCCAACGCCGCAATAACGCCCGCATAATCCGCATCCAAATTCCCTTGCAGCACCGCCTGCAGATCCACTTGCCCCATCCCCGCCTCTCCGTTCGAAAAACTGCTCACAAGCGCGTTTATCATATCGCTGTTCATGATCCCGACCGCTGCGCCCGCGAGCGCCTGGGGCGGTACACCGAGCATGGCGGTGCCAGCGACCCTCCACGCGGCCTTACCAACATCCTTGGATGCCTTGCCCATCTTCTTGAGGGCCTTAAGTGTGTGCTTTGCGCCTTCTCTGGCTTTCTGCGCCGCGAGCTCAGTGGTGAGAGGTTCATACAGCTTGTGTGGCGGCTGTATCTGTGCCTGTGCTAGAGCCTGGGGAGAAACAGGCTGGGTGTATATGCCAGGTGTGGGTGCGGACGTGCCGAGGTACGATGGTAACGTGGGTGCATATTGGGGGTGGATTTGAGGTGCAACGGCAGTCCTGGGTACACCGAAGAAGCCACCACCAGTGCGGTTGGGCTGGAGGGCCTGCTGGGTAGGGGGCTGAACAATCATCGTGATCTGCGGCGCCTGGCCGTGTTGCACCGTTTGCTGCATGCCGATATGGCTTTGATTGGGTACTTCGCCCGAGTACGTGGCTGATCGCTGTAGATGGTGCTGGACAGCCGGCTGAGTGTGCTGAATCCTGGTATGGGTAAGATTTCCAGGCAATTTACCGAAAGTGGGTGAAGTCTGATAGAGGGAGCTCGAGGGCGACAGACCAGCAGGGGAGAGCTGCGATGTCGGCGACAAGGCTCCAATAGACGGTACCGGCGACACCGGGGTATGTCTGGGTGCGCTCGCAGCCCTCGACAGATTCGGGGGAGTCAACCTCGGCGACGCTCTCATAGCAGAGTTGACGGAGCTGGCGTAGAGCTGCTGGGCCAGCATCTTCGCCTGAGCATCGTGCGTCGATCTTGGGATTTGGCCGGCTTGTGGATTTGAGATCGGAGACAGCGCGGATGCGTGTGTGGGCACGCCCGCCGGGTGGGTGTACGAAATTTGAGGCGGGGTCGCATTCGTATTCACGTAGTACCACGAACCGCTTGACGATAGCTCGTCAACCATCATTCCTCTCGTCGCAGACGTGCACTAATGCCGAACTCACTTTTGGTCAGTGTGGTGGCTCCATCCTGCTGGTAACGGCCTCGTATCTGGATTTGTAATTCCTGCACCCGGATCGCGCATGGGGGCGGTGAGGAGATATAGCACAATACATACTGGGATGCGAGTGTAGCGCTTTTAAGGAGTTCGAGTTGACCAGCGCGGCCACGAATCTGGATCTGTCGAAACAGACGTGCAAAAGGCTGTTGCTCAAACGCGTACCTGTGACTGACCATAGATACATTACAAGCTGTCATTCCTGTCAGTGAGTGGCATAAAGCCGATAAGAAATAGATGGTGAACGAGACGTAAAAGTGCATATGTGATGGTGCTGAGCGTTCCGAATTCAGTCTCTAGGGCGCACTGTAATACGTTTGACAAGCCTTTTTCGTTCCTTAGGGTCCTTGTCAACACAGAGGGTTTATTCTAGCGCCCAAAAAATCCAGGTCCGGTCAAGGTCCAGTCCGCGGATGCCGGTCAATCGCAATACATGTACAGGACCATCAGATCAAGCGTTCAGTCTGCGTGATTTAATACTCGGAACGATCGCACTTACACTAACGGGGTACACAGAACGTATTTAAGGCGACTCTGCCAAAATGAGTCTCAAGCGAAGGTGTTGCATGGAGATCGCAGAAGTAATTCGATGTGGTGTCACCGGAAGACGCGGACTCAGACATAAAAAGTGTTCAGCGGAAGACAGACAGATAGAAAGCAATGGGATGCGAGAGATCGGTCTGAGATCGGAAAACACAGTTATGGCTTGGGCATCGTTTGCTGTTGGAGTGGAGTCTCGTTGCGCAATGAAAGAGAGACAGAGGTTGCAAGAGGTCCTGTGTGACGCCGCAAGGTATGGAGATTAGAGACCAGAGTCGTAGAATCTTGTTTGACGATGACGCCTTTCACCGGAACTTTCTTGCGTTATAGTCGCTTGAAGGTGGTATACACATAGAGCTACAAAGAAAGAAAAAGCGTATCCACGAGTCCTTATCAGATCCATTCATCCTTCAGAAATCAAAGTCGTCGCCGCCGCCGAAATCACCTACAGATTGGACAAGTCAGTCTGGTGGTTCTCTACATCCCATGATCAACAATAAAACTTGCCGCCATCGTTGTCATCGTCAAAGGCGTTCGCCAACAACGCACCACCTAGCAGGCCTGCACCACCCGCTGCGAGCATCCCGCCCATCCCCATCCCGCCACCTGACTTCTTCGGCGGCTTCGCACCATACATCATCTGCTGCGGTTGTCCGTATCCACCACTGCTGCCACCACCACCGCCTGGGATCTTTCCCCCAAGCTTCCCACCAAGCTTCCCACCAAGCAATCCACCGAACAAACCCCCGCCCGCTGGAACCACAGATAAGCACATCAACACCTGAAAACGGCGAGACTTATTAAACGCACCTTTAGTGCTACTGCTCCCACCATACTGCTGTTGCGGCTGCTGCTGCTGGTGCTGGCCCTGATCATACCCATACCCACTCTGTCCGCCATAGCCACCCTGTTGCGGTTGCCCTCCATACCCGCCCTGCTGTGGTACGGGTCCCCCATACCCTCCCTGTTGCGGGTGTCCGCCGTACCCTGGCCCCGGCCCACCAGACCCGCCATACCCGCCACCGTGCTGCGGGAAACCACCGCCTTGATACCCGTCAGTGCTCGTCTTAGTATCGCCGTAACCCCAACTCTTGTTATCGCCATATCCGGCGCCTTTGTTATCCCCGCCATACCCAGGGTGTGTGCTGCTATTCGGCGGCGGTGGACCCGTGGGCGGGGCGTACTGCGCTGGCGGAGGTGGGGGCGGGGGCCCAAGGGGATGCTCCCATGTCGTTAGTGGTGGACTGGCCTGTGTGTTGACATAGAACCTGTGAGGCGAGCAAAGATGTGTGTAAGAGATATATAGAGAGAGACAGAGAGAGAGTGAACTCACCAAGCCTTGTAGCTAGAAGAGCGACAAGAAAAGGGTCATCAGAATCTACGCGATCAAGAGATAAGATGGATCCCGCGCTCACTTTGCATCGAACTGCGTTATCCAACCCGGTGGAAGGGGGCGGGTGTCGGGGTTGGAGGGTGGTGCATCATAAGCGGGTGGGGACTGCATCGTCGTAACTGGAAGAGATAGGAAAATGATAGATGTGGACGTCAGCAGGGCTTTATAGCTTGGCCCACAGTTATTCCAGACACAGCCTCACGCAGCCGGCAAACGCCATCTCATGCTATGCTCACGCTGTTATTTATTTCTCCAAGCCCATTTATATACGAGGCCGAGAAGGATTCGGGTTGCCGAAGTCTGCATTATGCACAAGAAACATGAGCACTAGAGGAAACCATAACATCTCCGCGTGCTTTTGGGAGAAGGGATAATCAAAACTTTTGTCCACCATCCGATCCACTCCATTTATATTCAATTAAATCCATATCCATCCAAATCCTCAATCCACCTTCGTACCTTCCGGCGTCTCTTTGTCGGGAACATCGGAGTTTTCGAGGCCTTTGAGGAGGAGGTCGCGACGTAGCCACCTCTCCTCGGGAATAAAGTACCAGCTGAGAATGCCGAACACAGTGACAGCGCCGAAGATGACGCAGGCCTGCTCAATGCATTAGTAACTGGCTACCAGACAGCAGAGGGAGGGGCTCACGAAGTTGAAGGTCTCAGAGGTTACTGGGAAGAAAAACGGCGAGATGTCCACCTGTAGACAGACCGAGATGAGCGTACCACACCAATATGACATGAAAAGCGGCTTACAGAGAAGACGATACCGTTGAAGATGGCGGCGCAGATGAAGAACGGGACACCGAGTTTCCCTAGGTAGAAGTGCGAAGACTTGAACCGGCCACGTGTCATCGTCAGACGCAGCAAGGCAATAAGACCGTATGCAGCGATGGTTGGCACTCCGCCGGCGGAGACCAACGAGGTAAACGCGACTTGACTGGGAAGAATTGTGCAGAGAAGACAAGCGCCAAAGATGTAGATTACGGTGACGGCGTTTTTGGGCTGACCAGCCGAGTTGACCTTGCCGATCCAGCCGGACATAGGCAAGACACCGTCACGAGCGACAGCGAAGACGAGACGAGAGGCAGCGACGATGGCAATGCTGGTGTTCTGGATCGAGGAAAGTAAGCACTATTGTCTTTTACAGGCTGTGTGTGAATGGCGTACCATGATGAGGCCGAGAACTGCGAGTGCAGTCATGAATGCACTACCCTTCTTGCCTAACGCGAGAGCGTATATTTGCACGAACGGTTGGGGGGCACCGAGGGAGAACAGTACGTCGTAGTCAGGAGTGCAGAACAAGAAGAGAATGGTGGTGATGAACCCCATGACACCGGTAGCGATAGCACTACTGAGGATACCCTTGCCCGCAACCACTCGAGCGTTCTTCGTTTCTTCGGCAATGTGCCCAGCGGCATCAAAGCCAGTCATTGTGCCCGCCGTGAATAGTCTGATTGCCGAATGTCAATGGCCTGCGTGAAATTTTTTATAAAGAAGGGCGTACAAGGACAAAATCCAGTTCCAGCCAGCGGGTGCTCCAGTTCCATTGTCTAGGGAGGTCATTGTGAGTGAAGTCCTTGGACAATCGAGAGTTATCACAGTTATCACGTACAGGTCTGGGTGAAGACTTCACTTGCCGAGCGGAAGCCATAAGTTCTTGATACGCCGATGGGAAGCCAGATAAGGCAGAGGAAGAAGTCGAGCATCATAAGACCAAGGGAGAACTTGAAGATGTAGGAGTAAAGACGGGGTGGGAGATAGTTGATCGCCACGGCGACGAGCAGTAGTCCTTCGGATAATGCCCAAATGAAGGCCCTCCATTTGACATTTTCGTTGGTGATCCCACCGGGGAAGTCGATCTCCCAAACAGCCAACTGGGATACAATGTAGTTTGCGGTCGTCTGCACAGCATATCAGTGCGATGTGCGAAACGCCAGAGGGGTAACTTACCTGGCAATTACCTGCCGTGAAGGTCATCCAGGCGGTGCAAGTCCACCAAGCAACGATGAACCCGACAAAACGAGAGTACTTTGGACCAGCGCTCTCAGCGGCCCAGATGTAGATAGAACCACTGACGGGCAAAGCTGAGCAAATCTCTGCAAGGATCGCTGCAGTCATCGTCATGAAAACGATCGTGACCAGGTATGATGACCTAAATAGAGACAGTTAAAAGAAGTGATAATGATAATGGAGGCACAGATAATTACCATATAGCAGCTGGGCCGCCGGCCAAAATACCCAGGAAGAGGACGGATCTGGCAGCATGCTTCATTAGATCATGAGCTATCAAGACGGTGTGGGGGTACATACCTTACGCCTCCGATAAAATTCAATGCGCAGAAACTAGCGCAAAAGCTTTCGATAAGGTGCCAGCTGCGATGGAGTTGCTGTGACAGAAAATCAGCAACGGTGCAAAGATCGAGGACGAAGCGTACCTGTTTATAGCCAAGGTTTTGCTGGATGAAATAGAAAGGTTAGTCTCTCTCGTCAATCCCCCCTGTGGGGTGAGTAGATGGCGATACTGGGGGCTTCCCTACGCAGGTATAAGCGCTGTTCAGGTTCAAGCGGTATAATCTCAATCCTCTTTAAATTCCACGACTCCTCCCTAGCACATCGATGTGTACAGTAGAGAAAGAGCCAGTGAAAAGCAAAGAGGATACCCGCAGCCATGTATGCCAGTGTGACCAGACTACATAATGGACATTACCGATAACAGTTCGCGATCGATGCGTAGGTAAGTCCCAGCTCATGCCCAAAAGGTCATTACCAGCAGCAGCTCGTCTTGATCGATGGAGGCAGCCTCCTCGTGGTCGGTCTTGCGGGTGGACTCTGAGGACATGGCGGAAGAGCAAGCAAGGAAGGTCCGATTGCTTCGAAAACTTCCACAGGCGATGCCTTTAATAAAAGACGGCTTATATAATACAATTCCGCTTATATTCCGCCACTTTGAAATTCGCCCTGACATTCGGCAACGGTGACTCCACAGGAACTTGACAAGGACAAGAACCAGACTGAGAAAGTCTACTCGTGAATGAATCTCTAAGTAATACTGAACCGCTACATTGTTACTCGTCAGTCGGCTGAGCTGAGGAATTGAACTGGCACAACATACCGGCTTGAGTGCTTTGATAAGGTGCCACTCCTCCATCGAAACATCGGCTTTGAACGAACTCTGAAAAAAAAAATTGACAGGCACCGATGAATTCTTGGCCTTGGCCAGGTACAGATCACGCAATATCGTACCTTGAGCACGTCAATACTTTGGCGGCTAATATGGCTGAGGAGCTCGTCCTTGTCGTCGAAGTGCCGACCGAACATTTTCGCGGACTGGTAGACGGCATGCTCAATCTTGACCGCCACACCGGCACCCGCCTGCGCCTTCTTGACAATCTACGGTAATTATGTGTGAGTTTCGCGTTCAGAGTAACAAGAAGAGTTTTACGTCGAAGGTTTTGTGGTTGATTTCGAGTGAGGTTCTAGACAGAAAAGGTTAGTAAAGGCGGAAGGGGAAGTGGCGTAAGCAGACCCACATCTTTCCAAGAGGGACGATATCTTTCTTTCCAGTCACCGGATCGGTTTTAACAACAGCAAGTGGTGTCCCCACTCGCAATGAGCCATCGAGGATGTCCACACCCAAGATGATCGGATCGCGTTTACAAAATGCCGCAATGACCCTGAGGCGGCAAGGCCACACGGCCTGGGGCGCAGCATCCTTTCGTTTCGCCTCTGTGATCTCGTCATTATATGCCTTAAACGAGTCGAATAGATGGTAAATAATATCCGCTGCAAACAGGTCACCATCAGTAACTTCCTACTTCATGGCACTTAAAATGTATATTGAGTTACCTTTGAACAAACGGATGCCCATCTCCTCCGCGAGGCGCTCAGCCTCCTTGTCGATGGGGACGTCGAAGCAAAGGATACACGCGAGCTCCTTTGCCTTCTCCAACATCGTTGCAGCGCGCATGATGTCCTTTTTGTGCACGGGGCCGATGTTGATGCCCGACACAGGGATCTTGCTGACCTTCAGGAAATCGAGCAACGCTTCAAGCGAACCAAGAGTCGACGCCTGTACGCAGACACCGCGACCTGACTTGTCAATGCTGTTGAGCAACGTTGTGAGGTCGGACATGATTTCCTCCTTCAGGTCATCCTCGTCATCATCGGGTCCTACCACCAGCAGGCGTGAACCTGCGATAGCTTTTTCGAGGTCTGGTGCAGTGATCTTGACTCCCAACGCGGCTTTGACTTCCTTGTGATGAACATACGCGGACTGCAAAGGGAACAAGATGCGTCAGTTCTTTCTTAGTTGACAAGTGAAAGAGTAAAACGAACCTTGATGCGCAGCTCGCGGAGTGGCTGAGGCGTTAGCAGAGCACGCACTTGTGTGACGATGGGACCGTTTAGACCACAGACCACGATCCTGTCACCCTCTCTCAGGATACCATTCGACAGCACCACGTCGATCGTCGTACCCAAGCCCTCGATGACCTTGACCTCGAGCACAGTACATTCTAGCTCGGACAGGTACATGAGGCGGTCGCTCATGCGCTGCTGTGTGAGGTTCACCAACAGCATGATCATGTCGGGGACACCTTCTCCGGTGATAGCGGAGGTCGGGACGAGCGAGACGTTGCGCGCGAAGTTCTTGTTGTCGTAATAGAGGCAGGCGTTAAGCCCCTCTTGAGCGAACGCAAGGATCGTCTTGGCCACTCGGTCTTCAAATTCGCGCTGCACAGACTTGGACTGCTTCTCGAGCGACTCGCGGAAGGCACCATCAGGTGTGGGGTCCCAGCTATATATGCGGTCAATCTGCGGGTGTAGGGAGCGTTAGAAACGGGGTCGCGCTTTAATAGGACGAAAGGAGTGTACTTTGTTCAGCGCGACGATGAATGGAGTTTTGCGGTCGCGGAGGAGGCGAAGAGACTCAAGTGTCTGAGCCTCAAGCCCGTGCTATTTGCGAGATGTGAATTCTGGCACTCCACGTGATATGAGTAGTATGACCGGGACGTACCATGATATCCACAACGAGAATAGCAATGTTACAGAGCGAACTGCCACGGGAGCGCAAGTTGGTGAACGACTCGTGTCCAGGGGTATCGATGATCAGCAGACCGGGAATATTATATTCTTGGCTGCCATCCTGTTCAAGGCGTCAACATGAATTCCAGCAATAGGTCAACAGACGCACTCTGTTCATCACGGTAGTCTTGGTCTTAATTGCATCGACAGGGAAGTAGGTTGCACCAATCTGCTGTGTGATGCCACCCGCTTCGCCCTCTTGGACGTTCGTTTGGCGAATCTAAAGAACGGACACACAACTGATCTAAGCCTAGGAAGACGTGCTTAGAACATAACCCGCGTACCTTATCCAAAAGCTTCGTCTTACCCGTGTCGACGTGTCCCAAAATACAGCAAATGGGACTGCGGAGGTCGTCCTTGCTCCTTGCAGCCAACGCCGCCTCATACGTCTTCTTCCTTCGCTCTGCCGCTTCTGCCTTGCGCTGCATCGCCATCTTCTGCGTCTGTGTCAACTCCTCGTCTGAAGAGGACTCCTCCTCCGAGCTGTCTTCGTCCGAGTCCTCCTCCGAATCGTCTGACGAGTCTGAGTCTGACTCAGAGGAATCCTCCTCTTCTGATTCCTCGTCTTTTGCAGGTGTAGTCTTGGGCGGGGGTGCAGCCTTGGCTACGGGCGTAGGCTTCACTGCCGGTTTCTGAGTGGGTTGTGCTGGTGAAAAACGTGGAATCAGAAACAATCTCCTAGAAGGAGAGATACAGTAAATACACACCTTTTGGTTGGCCCTTGGGTGCGGGTGCAGCCTTCTTCTCTGTGGGCGCAGGGGCAGCAGGCTTAGCCTCCTCCTCTTCTTCAGTTGAGGCATCCCAGTCGTCCTTGACGCCGTCCAGCACAGGCGCACTCTCGGCCGGCTTGGCCTCCTCTTCTTCCTCACTTGAAGCGTCCCATTCATCCTTCGGCTCTTCCGCGGGCTTGATCTCCTCTTTGGCGGGCTTGACCTCCTCTTTGACGGGCTCAGGCGACCGAGGTCGAGATTCGGGCGCAGGGGACGCCTCCTTCGAGGCACCCCTAGCCGTGGGGCCTTTCTTCTTGCGATTCCCGTACACGACCTTCTTCGGCGCCGCGCTGCCAGACGGCTGCTGAAGCCCCTCGATCTGCACACCCGACGCGAGCAGCGCCTGTTTCCGTATCTCGGCCATCTGTTTCTCCTCCTTCTGCTTCTTGGTTAGAAGCCGCCCCTCCTTCTTCGCGAGCTCCTTCTTCGCCTGGACTCCTTTATTAAACACGCATAGATCAACATAGCGGAGAAAAAACCTACCTTCTCCTTGTCCTTCCTCTTCTGGCGCTCCTCCTCCTTTTTGCGTTCCTCTTCCTCAGCCTTCCGTTCCTCCTCCTCGATACGCCGGAGCTCCTCCTCGTGCAGCCGTTTCGCTTCCTCTTCTATCCGTTTCTTCTCATCCATCAGCGCCCTCAGCGCACTGATGCCGCCCTTCTTCTTCCCTCCAGCAGCAGGCGTCGGTGCAGGTGCAGGTGCAGCAACAGGCGCTTCGTCCTTCTTCCCTTTCTTCTTCTTCTTCTTCTTCTTGGAGTCACCACCCTCCTCGCCAGCAGCCTCATCTCCCTCCTCGTCACTATCATCCTTTGCGGCTGTGGGCGCAGCGGCAGGTTCTTTCTCTGCTTCGGCTTTTTTGGCGGCGGCTTGAGCCTTCTTTTTCGCCTGCGCGATAAGTGGAAGATTAGTGAAGGCTGATGCTGAGAAAGTATGGAGAGGTTGCACACCTTTTCACGCTCCTTCTTCAGCTTCTCCTTCTCCTTCTTGGAAAGGACCTTGGGGCCTGCGTCATCGGCCTCTTCGACATCGTCGTCGTTCGGCAAGGTAGCAGATTCCGCAGATGCAGGTGTAGCTTTTTCACTGTCTAAAAATGTTGTTAGATCGCGCAAATTTAGGAGAGAAAGAGCAAACTCACCTGCTTTCTCCTCCTCGTCGTCGTCTTTGCCCTTCTTACCCTTTCCCTTCTTATCCTTCTTCTTCTTCTTGTCCTTCACAGGACCCCACTCGTCGTCAAGATCATCAGCTGTGACCGTTATCGGACCTGGGGGCTCACTGGGTGCGTCCCCATTTTCGCCCTCTCCGAGATCGGCTAGGTCAATAGCACCCTTTTTCGCCTTCTTCTTCTCCTTCTTACCCTTAGTTGCCGTTGCCTTCAGGGTAGACTACAGCGATAGTTACATTCCAGTGAGATAGACGATATTTCATGTGATCGATGACGAGTACGCACCATAAGGCCACCAAAGTCCTCTTCCCCTTCCTCTTCCTCAGCGGGGACGTCATCCGCCATGTTCAGCGCCGCATATCCGGAGAATCCACCCTTGAAGCCATTTCCAGATCCAATGTCCTCATCGTCCGCAGGGGCTACTGCAGCGAGCGCATTGGGCTGGACAGTCTCGCCTGCCTTATCCCTGTGGGCAAATGTTATCAATTGAACCATGATATCATATGGCTGAATCGGCGCACCAGAAGTCATCGTCGCCCTTCTTGCCTTTCTTTCCCTTGTTTTTAGGTGGCATCTTATGATAGATTGGTCTTGAGGAGGTAGAAGGCGATGCCCAGAGACTCGGTGCAACTTTGTAACGGACGCGAGGCCTAGAAGTGCCCCGGGTTCCGGACTCCGGACTCCGGATGTCCGAGCTCACGTGGGGCTCGACGGACTACGACTCGACAAAGTAACCTTGAAAGTACGACGACAACTTACTACACAACGTTCGCGATGGGTCTTCTAACCATTATTCGGAAGAATCGTCAGAAGGAAAAGGAGATGCGTATTCTTTTCCTGTATGTTCCTTCGTCAACTCGGTCACAGGCATGATGACATCCTGTCAACTAGTGGGTTGGATAACGCGGGTAAAACAACAATCTTGAAAAAGCTCAACGGCGAGGACATCAAGGGCATCAGCCCGACGCTTGGGTTCAATATCAAGACCTTCGCGCATGGCAAGTGAGCGCGCCTGTCACTTCATCCAGCACATCTCGACATCCGACGCTAATCTCGCATCAAGGTACACACTCAACATCTGTAAGTCCTTCTATTCCATTGAAAGAAACTAACTGAACATGGATTCTAGGGGACGTTGGTGGCCAACGCACCTTGCGGCCTTACTGGCGGAATTACTTTGAGCAAACAGACGCGCTCGTCTGGGTCGTCGACTCCACCGACCGCATGCGCATGGCAGACTGCAAAGAGGAGCTACACGCGCTTCTCACTGAAGATGTAAATAACCGCCCATCTCAACGCACGTCGCACGCGCGCGTGCCAGTCTCAACTACCATTCTCAACCCTCTCGCTTTGACAGCGTCTCGCAGGCGCATCCCTTCTCGTCTTCGCAAATAAACAAGACTTGCAGGGCTCTCTAAGTGCAGAAGAGATCCAGCATGTACGTGCCTCCATAATCGACCCGCTGGCCAGCCCTCTGGCCCCTACACTGCGCCCTATCGAGTATTCATTCCTGTCCAAACTCACCCTGACGCGTAGACACTCGACCTCCAAGCAATTACGACGCATCACTGGGCGATATGGCCGTGCAGCGCCGTGACGGGAGCCAATCTCATCGAAGGATTGGATTGGGTCGTGGGTGATGTGGCAGGGAGATTATATTACAGCACCACAACGTCGGCAGCGAAGCCTGCAGAAGGCTCTGGAGCGCGTGGAAAAGAGGAGCTTCCCGAGGCGAAAACGGAGAAGTTGTGTGATTGAGAGCGCAGAGGGAGATTGCGAATGTAGGGTACGTGCTGCGTTTTGTTTTGCTGTCTGCCTGCCTCGTCGATTGTGCTTATGTCTGTGGTTCACAAGTAGCTCCAGAAAGAGTCGCAAGGGGATTCGAAAAGACTTCCTGTATAGCAGTGTATTAATCATGATCTGGGATTCTGAGAGCTAGGTGCCAGTATACGGACTCACCTGACTTCACATGCTGTGGCTCTTGGCAGGCGACCCTATTATACGTCTCCTCTCTCGTATCTCGCCGTCACTACAGTCGAGCCTGACCAAGCGAACCCAATCTCAAAACCACGCGTCCACATTGTTAGAATCCCGAAGAAAATCCCAGCGACTACTTTTACCTCACCCGATCCGATTCTTCCTACAGAAAGCCTCAAGTCCAACTCAAAAGCATGCTAATTACGTCTCCTGCCATCTCGGTGACCAAGGCCTTCATTCTGTTCAGCGGAACGCCGTAAAGCCTCCTTTTTTTCTTTTCCTTCCCCGCGAACGTTGTATTACTTACGGAACTTGAGAAGCTTAGGTTCAAGAGTGTTGAGATTGTAAAGAGGGTCCGACATGCCTGATAACGTGGAACGTGCAACGCGGGCGTAGTGGATCTCAGCGCCGTCCATAATGCGCATAGAATGGGTATGTGTATGTGCGGCGTACCACGATGTTTCCATCTTACGCAGTGCCGCCGGTCCGTGGAATGTTCCCGCAACTGCAAGTGCGATTGGAAAGGACATGCTCAACAGATTGTCCTATCTGCACGCACAGCTGAGCTCGGTTCCCAGCATTCGCAGCGCTGCTCGCGTGTGTATTTACGTGTGCGGTCACGGCGGTGCATGCTCTTGTCGAATCAGGACATGTTCTCGTTGTGCGTGTGTCGTAGGATGCCCGAGTGTGTAAGAGCGGAGGCGCAGCACTATCCGCAATGTAACGGCTTCCGCTTCGACCCTACGCCCAAGTTCCAAGTCTCGCCGTCCGCGAACTGCGCATCCTCCCGCCTTTTTCTCAAAACACCATTCACACCCACATCCCCACTTCAAATCCGACGTACCCCCCTTTACCTCCCTCACAGGCTGGGATCGACTAGGGAGGCCTTTCGCCGTCCCCGTGCCGCTCTTCCTCCAATGTCATGTTCCGACCAGCAGGAGTACCTCCTTTCATTCACCTTCTTACGGCGACTTCCACCACAACTTCAGGCTTGATCAGTATTCTTCGTACAGATTGGAATGGAGTGGATTGGATTGGCATTAACGTTAATGCTGGGTGACACGATATGCCACACGCAATGCCAGATTGCCTCTTCTTCTTCTGCGCGTTTTCGTCGCGGCGTCGGCGTCTCTGTCTTTGTCAACCTCGCCTTCGCCTTCGCCTTCTCTTCTGCTCGGGGATCTGGATCCAAGTAATACTTTAATACATTAATTTCGGTCGGCTCGGGCGAGCCGCCCATTGCTTCTTTTCTTCTTCCCTCTTCCTTTATTACATTTGCACACCGTTCCCCTTTTTTCGGTATATATTCCGTCCTTCTGCTGCCCGTGTTCTGTTTGGAATTCCCATCCTCACCTCACTCTCTTGTCACCCTGTTCCCTCACGCCGCCGGCCTTCTTGCCAGCGCACTGCTGCCCCGCTGCGTCCTCTGGCTGCTCCTAGACCAAAGTAAACACACACCGTGTATCGCGTGTACGCACCTATGTATAGGCAACTCGACCAACGGCCAAGTTATGTCTACATCTTGAGATCTCCTGCACCTCCAAAGCTAAAAGCCAAAAGCGCACTGTCATCACGCCGATCAACGGGCACGCACGCCCACGCCCGACAAGCGATAGAAGATGGAGATCCCGCCACAGGGTTCGGGGCGACGCAGAAAAAGAAAATGAAGCTTTTATGTAGGGTGCGTCCCAGTGCACTGGATTCGGAGAGTCGCCACTCAGTTCTGCGTGTCGCTTCTGCGCCGCATCTCTCGTTAGCGAGTGAGTATGATCATCGCCAATCAGATGGTGGCGGACGCCACGCTGACAGATTGTGCTCGATTGGCTTTCGGCTTCTAGTACGCTTGCTTGCGCATGCTGCATGCCGTAATGTAAAGCGGGGTCCTGTCCTGCTGTACGCCCACGCCTACGCGTCGAGCTCCGTGCCCACGTCCAAGTATTCTCACTACGAAATCAGGATCCCCCGACGTCCGCTTGGGGGAATATAACCTCGCATTATCTGTCAGGGTCCAGGAGCCAAAGTGCTAGTACAACTTCCCGTTTGCACAAGAGGTCCCCAACCCCGACTGCCGCACTCGCAAGGCTGATCACATCGGGCACAGCGATCGATGGGGGGAAGGGAACTCGGAACGCAGCAGGAGGAGGGTGAGATCCCCGCCTCCGCGAAGGGTGCACGGGTCTTCGATCTGCACAGCAAGACGGGTGGCGTAGGCAAGCTTTTAGGGTGCACAGTTGCGCCCACTGCGCCGGGTTCGATGGCACTCCGCCGGGCATGTCGCTCGCCCACCTTGTACGTTTTCTGGACCTTGCAAGGCGAAGTTCGCCGTGCATGTTTGAAGCCTATATTACATGATCTTTGACCGCCGTCGGCACATGAGGCTTATGGTGCGGTATTGTTATGACATTATGAATCCTGACAGAAAGAAAACGCTTGGTTACCGACAGGCCCTTTCCTGTACATCGGCACACGCACGAATGGATTAACTTTTGCATTCCCAAGACATACGATTACGCCGAACACGGAAGTCGCTCGCGCGTTGCGCTGCAGACAGCGCGCCGGCGGCAAAACTTGAGACAGTTGATTACCGATTCTGCCGCGACGAGTGGCAGCTGTACAGATAGATTCGGGATTCGACGGCTTGAGTGGTCGGTATTTTCACTTACGCATTTGACTGGTGGCGTATAGGATGCCGAGCCCCGAGCACATACACATATCCATCAACATATACATGCGTCCTGCTCTGGTCAGTATTTTGGATAGCGGAAAGGGCCCGGGTACTGCAGTCGCCTTCCCCACCGGCTGATGATTCGTTTCGAATTTTGTGATTAATGACAAGTGCGGTTGGTGACAGAGGTGTGTGATGGGGGTTGAGATTAGGATGGACAGATGGAGGGCGCACGTCGGACGAATGAGGTACAGTGCGCTGATCCATGGACTCTCGCGCGTAAGAGGATCAACCGCCGTCGGGGGCCGTGGCCATGAAGGGAGACGGATGCTGGTGGTAGAGATCTTGATGTTGTAGAGTACTTACTGGCTGTCATTGCTCTCGATCACTGTGAACAATCACCGTGGATCTAGCTAAGCCACTGCTGAGCTTGCAACTGGTATGACATGCAAGAAAACATACATAGTATGTTGAGGAGTTACTCGAGGTAGTCATGACTATAATTAAAGAGAAATGACGGTCGTATCGCTAAAGACTACGATCGCACATTATGTCGGAGCGTTAGATCCATGGAACGTGACGTCCTCGGCGTCGATATGAAGGCCGACAGGGTCGCGGCAGAGTCCTCGGTGATGCCGCGGGCTCGTGGGAAAGGCTGACGTGAGACGGGGCAGGAGGATCGAGTGCAGAGAAAGGCTGCGATCGTGGAATCCCCGAGAGGAATCCTGGGCGTGGTCGCGAATCCCGAAGACAAGATCTTGACAACACGTGTGGTTGCCTTATGGGGGTGGTGGGAATCGCAAGGAGCTGGGATTCTCGACGTGTGCGGATCTGCAAGTACATCTGGATGATGGACGGACACATTCGTGTTCGACCACGGGAAACCGTCGCGCGTTATAAGGCCCTGCTTAAATCTTCCTCTTTCTTCACTCAGTCCGCTCCCCATCTTCTCTAGCAATGGCCTCCTCCTCCCAGCCCTGTGTTCAGTTTGTCCCCTCCTCAAAGGCTCTCCAGTCCTCGTCTCTCTTCTCCTCGTCCCTCCTCAGCCCCCGCTCATGGATGGTCTCCTTTGGTATGCAATGCACGCGTCTCGCTTACATCGACTCCAGCTGACCTTGCTCCAGCGCGCAGTTCAATCCTGTCGGTGTTAAGCGACGCGATTACCATCGGGCACCTTACAATCTCCGACTCTGAAGGAACACACTATTACGGCAGATATAAAAAAGGATGCAATGACGTCCACCTCAAAATCGTAAACGACAACTTCTGGCTTCGCATCCTTCTTTCTGGCGATCTTGGTTGTAAGTCATAAACTAATCGAATAAATCTAATCACTAAATCACCGTGCAGTCAGTGAAGCGTACATGATCGGCGATGTCCAAGTCTCCAGCCTCAAATCCAGCATGAACGTATGTGCCTGTTTCGTATCCAATTCAACTTCAGCTAACATATCCCCCTCCAGCTCTGGCTCGAGAACCAAGCCGGCATGGAAGACACTCTCTCCTCCGCCGTTGCACGTGTATCCTCCGCCATCTCCAGCCTCTACAACTCTTTTCTCGGCCAGACCCGCTCCCAGGCTCGTCTCAACGCCATCGCCTCCTACGACCAGTCCAACGAGCTCTTCAAAGCCTTCCTTTCCCGTGAAATGATGTACTCCTGTGCCCTCTGGTCTGACGCCGAAGGTGGCGTCCGTGGCGATCTCGTCGACGGTCCGCGACCTGGCGATCTCGAAGCTGCCCAGCTCCGCAAGATCCGCCACGTGCTCACCAAAGCCCGCGTCAAGCCCGGCCACCGTGTTCTCGAATTCGGCTCGGGTTGGGGTGGACTCGCCATCGAGGCTGCCCGCACCTTCGGCTGCGAAGTCGACACCCTCACGCTCTCTATCGAGCAAAAGACCCTTGCCGAGGAGCGTGTCCGCGCCGCCGGGCTCGAGGGCCGCGTCCGTGTGCACCTCATGGACTACCGCGAGATTCCCGCCGAGTGGGAAAAAGCCTTTGACGCGTTCGTCAGCATCGAGATGCTCGAGCACGTCGGCGCCAAGCACTACACCACCTACTTTAAGCTCGTCGACTTTGCGCTCAAGTCCCGCGACGCTGTCGCCGTCGTCTCTGCCTCCACCTTTCCCGAGTCGCGGTTCTCCGGTTATCAGGCCGAGGACTTTATGCGTCGTTACATGTGGCCCAACTCGTGCCTGCCCTCTGCCACCGCCCTCATCACCGCCGCACACACCGCCGGCGCAGGCCGCTTCACTCTCGAGGGCGTCGAGAACCACGCCGCGCATTACCCGCGCACGTTGCGCGAGTGGGGCCGCCGCCTCGACCTGAACCTTACGCAGGACCTTATCGCAAAGGACTACCCAGCGCTGCGCGAGCGTGCTGATTACGACGCCTTCAAGCGGAAGTGGCACTACCTCTTCGCGTATGCCGGCGCGGGCTTCGCAAAGGGCTACATCACCTGCCACATGCTCACCTTCATCCGCGCCAACGACGTCCCCGTGCGCTGCGACTGATTATTTGTGCCGTTGATTTGACGATTCTTCTTCCTTCCCGACACACCGTATATCACTATCCTATGCCTATACCCCGTCCCCGTCAATCAGCCGCACGACCACGCGCACGCGCCACGACCACTTAAAATCAATCGCTCGCCCGCCGCACCAATAACGTCGTGCTTATCTTTATCTTTCTTGGACGCCCCCTGCTTGCAGGGGCTGCATGCATATTAATAGATTCCCTCTACCCTCGACCTTTCTCCCTTTTTGCCTTTTCTTTTGCTTTTCTCTTTTTTCTTTTTGGCCCCTCTGGGTTTATTCGGAGCATTTTAATACAACTTGCTACAACCACCACCACCTTGCATGGCATCCTTCAACCACTAGACGGCATTGTTCCATATTCCATATATATTTTACTCTAACACATCACTGCCCAATTACCAATTGTACACATATCTCGAACTTCAATGGAATTTCCTCTCCCTATCATTTGGTCATGAGTCTGAGTGTCTTGAGGTCTGCCTGGATTAGCGACTCGGATATCGTGTACGATCCGTCGACCACGGAAAGCTGGAGATTAGGTATTAAGGTAGGCATTAAGGTTCGAGGATCCCGGGCAATGCAGGGAGATCTGGCCAGGGTCCTGGGAAGAGGCATCCATTACAGCACTGATAGATTTCCTGCAGATTCCAATGCTTGGTTGTTCGATGTTGCGTTGTCGAGATGTACTATTACATAAGGAATGTGGCGAAGAAACATAAACTCGTGCGCACGTCGGTTTGCCCGCAGAGCAACTGTGGACGGGTGTATGTATATATATATGCGCATTTCGTTCCCTTTCCTCTTGCCTCGATTGTAGCAGAAGCCCAAGGTCGACTCGAGAGTGTTGCGTACTATAGTAGATGATAAGAAGCGCCACGAGCCTGAAGCAGAAACAGGAAAAACTTCGGGGACGTCGATCCCATGCAAATCTGCATCACCAGTGTGTCTCCCCTGCTCGACATCCAGGGGTGCGCAAAGCCCCGAGTCGAGCCACCTGAATCTCCAGAGGGGTCCGCAGCCCACGTCCGCACATCCCCCCTAACGTAACACTCAGAAGGCCCGTCATGCGATGCGATAGATGGCTCATGCAAAAATCGGAGAGATCACAGTAGTGCATGGATAGATAGATAATGATCTGGATTTTCCAAAGCGTCCGAGGGATGACCCTGATTCTTTCCCCGCTCCTCGCTCCTGCTTCCTTGGCGCGAGGATATACCGTAGCGGCCGGATGGGCCCATCCTCTCATCCTCGCAAATACTCGGAATGCGTGCGATACCGGACAGAGGGTGGTAGACCCATGATCACAGACGGAAGAAAACTCAACAGCTGGCCTCAGTGGTGGTCACGGGCTATTTTGGGGCATGATCGACGTCCCTCGGACCTATGTTTAGGTGGATGGAGGAGGCGACCGTCGCCGTAGTCAGGGCGCTTTGTTGCCAGTACCATCCATGTCCACTTTGCACCGGGGGGACAATCAATGTCATGTCGACCCTGCGTTTCTTTGCTTTGAGGCTCAAGGTCTTGGATCACCTCTTTCTCTTTGCGGATTGAGAGGCTCTTTGTATCGATGAGTTACAGTTCTGGGAATAGGCCGCGCACAGTTGCTATGGAGCAAAAGACCAGGAGTCGCAATGTCGACGTCGACGCATGGACACTGTAAAGTATCCGCGCCGAGGACAAGCGCATGCATATAGTACCTGCTTCAGCCACAAAAAACGAAGATGATGGGACGACGTACAGCTGATAATGATGGTATTTTGATCAAGACGTCGTCGACAAAAGCCTTCAGATCTGTCAGATATGATGCTATTTTAACTCCTTCCTATCATGCGCAGCTGCAACGATGCACAATTGGCAATGTCATGATCATGCGCCCCAGGGTGTCGTCCCAAATAAACGTACAAACGTATGATCTGTTACGACCTGGACGCTGGCACTGGACAGGACAGTCACGGTAGTCAGCTTAGGCCGCGTGACAGGTGGCCCCTTGTGCATTGCTTCCGCGATGGGTGGAGTGTGGACGACACCCCGGCCCTACTGTGTTCTCCTTTGGGCGGCCACGTTGTGTTTTTGAACACTCGAGAAGGCCTCGGTCCAGTAGAGTACACATGTGTGCGATCTCATACCCTGCACATATACCGTGTAAGCGACAGCAGATAGAATTCAGAAAGCATCTGACGCAGAGGTTGAGAAAAAAGCAATTAAAATACACAGCGAGCGCTCAGAGTGCCCTCCTCCGAGGAATAACAAAAGAAGAATAGAAATGTCGGGTAACATGGGCTGATTATTATTACTTGATGGTGGTATAGACGCTGGGCGCTGGACGATGGACAAAACGAGTGAACGGCGTTGTAAAACGCAGTGTTGGCAGATAATATAAAACCATACATAGAAGAACCCGAGTGTTGCAGATATCTAGATAGGAAGCGATGGTGTGTATGGGCCTATGGAGCCGCAGAGCAATAATTTGCGTATGATAATAAGATAATTGATCCGGGCCATCGGTATGGGCGAGGCCGGTGGACGGGTATTGAACGTCGTAGTAGTCATCAGTCATCAGGAGGGCAGACGGGTGGGGTCGAGCTTTGTGATCCACGCTTGGAGTTCCTTTGCGTTAGGGGCGGCTAGGGCATGAGAATTCGATGCAGTAAAGAGAGTGAACGAGAAGGGTTTCTAAAGACATTCATTGGTCAGTACATTCGAAGCATATGCATTTATATGCAGGGACGACTTACCCCAAGTAGGAATTCTTTGTGGGGGTCACTTTCAACATTGACTCCACTAAGGCTGACAATGCCCGTCTCCTCGAGCTCGTTGGAATGGGCATATATGTGGAGATAAGGTCTGCGTATTTACTCGCACTCAGCAAGATATCCTAATCAGCCATTGTGCAACACACCTGCTAAGCACAAACCAACGCCGTTCCCAAGTATCTTGGCTGGCGTCCGTCAGAATCATCAGATGGCCTTTCTTCGTGGCGCCATCACTAGCGGATAGTGATCCTTAGTCTGGGTGACAACATAGATGACGGAAGAAGTCGCACCTCCGGGGTATCAACTTGGTATCGGAGATGAGCTTTAATCCTTCAAACGATCCGAAATCTTTTGCCTGCTTCTTGGAGGAGGATGGTTGCTCATCAGGGCCGGATGGATCTTGCGTCAAAACAATCTGTATGCGGAGAAAGTCAGTGAATGATGAGCACATCCCATCCGATAAAGCGAAAAGCAGAAGTACGACATACTCTACCGCGGTGCCCAAACTGTTTTTTCCACAAGGCCAGCGACTTTGCTAGAATGGCGTCAGCACGCCACGCTAGTGCATCTACAGCAAGTGAGCGGGGCGGGAAATTCGAGAGGATGACGCGAATGGCTTGTACGTCAGCCGCTCGCCGCTCGGTCGACACCAATCGTTCGTAGTCTTCGACGACCGAAATTCCACGGGGTTTCCACATACCCAACGACTCCTCTCCTCTAACGTATTTTTCCGATGTGTCGAGCCGCCAGAGATCTTTGGGTGAACGAGTGAGTGGAGGCGATAATCGAACGCTGAAAACATTGCTGGTCTTCGACAGGATCTTGGTCGACCCGAAGAATGTTATAATCTTTGACGGAGGGCTTGCGTCACGAGTTCGCATTGTGATCGCGGCGTCCATGCTGAACTGGATAGGGTCTCCACAGGTATCTACTGCCACTGCAAAATTCACCTGGAGCAGCACTCGCTGGTTGGCCGCCGTCACTCTGTTCAGCAGCACAGAATCATGGACACTCGAGTCCCATAACGCAAAGGCTTCCAGAAACCCTGTCCCATCAGGTCGAAATTCAACCGTTTGCTCTTTCATCAGGGGCAGTGTAATGAGCGCCTTCGACATTGATTCATGCGTCCGGCCCTTGGCATCCAGGAGACGAATGTTGCCTATGCGCACCTTCGTGAGTTCCAGCCAAGGTAATTGCTGTCCAGAATTTGACGAGAGTGACAAGACAAGTCTACGCTGGAGGCCCTGATGCAAAGAGAAAGATCCTGGGTCGAGGCTTCCCTGAGAGATCACTGGAACGGGGACGTATGACCCGTCTGGCCCTAGCTCGCAGATCTGTAGCCATGCAACAACGTCGTGCGTCTGTTCCACCACGAAATCTGTCTCGGACCGGCGCATCGGCGGCAGAGTGCTCGGGCGGCTTTCAGGCGTCCGGCTGGCGGAACTAGGTGGGCGAGGATGGTGCTTCTGGTCCCGCATTTCATCCCATCGCTCGAGGCGTTCTAGATACGTGGGCCGTACTGCTGCAAAGAACTCGATGGGTGCATATCCTTGGCGTAGGTGGTTCAGCACTTTGGTGGTAGCGATAATCGAGAAGTTGCGGCGAAACTTTAGCTCAGACAGCGATGAAGCTTCCATATCGAGCTCAGGAGACGCAAACACCTCCTCCGAAGACATGTTTGGTCCCATGATTGATGAGAGGCGAACCTGTAGATGTACTCCCGAAAAGTCGTGGGAGGACAATCCTTTCACCGTATCGATCGTCATGAAAAAAATCACCTTACTGCCAGGCAAGATAGTGCTGGGAATAGGGGAAGAGGATCGGGTAGAGGCGCTTGATCCGTTCATATGTTTAGCGGACAGGACCACGCTGACGATTTTGATGTCAACCCGACACGAGCCGATCGCCTCCGACGTATATCGACAGAATATGGGAACGGTGGAGGAAGAAGACAACCGGCGGGCCAGCGGTGCGAGTGATATCAGGGCGTTTCCAATAAAGGAATATTCTGGAGGGGGAGAGTCGTAAAAGGGCTCGTCGGAGGAGAAATGTTGCGTGTAGGATGGTCGGTCGATGTAGGTTGTCAAATTCCGCATTCGTTGCAATTGTTGTTGCATCCGATCCAATGACCAGGTATAGATGGCATTATGCCGTTTGTCTAGAACTTTGACGGCAACTGAAGGTTGGGTAGCGGAGGCGAGAATAGGATCGGCGACATCGCCAAACTCGTCTAAGCCAGCGATGGTGTCGACGGCGGACGTGGGTGCGCCGAGAGAGCCGCCAGAGGAGATTGTGAAGTTGTAGGAAACGTCTTTCCCAAGCTCCTTGCTGTTTTTCTTCTGAACATCACCATGCCTGCAAGAAGCGAAAAGGACACACCTGATAATATTGGCTTCCTTGATCACCACTGCACTCGACAAGACCATCTCCGCCATTGAAAATGAACGATGAGCTCTCCAACGGTCAAGAACTTTGCGGATTAGCCTAAGCTGCCTCGCGGTGTAAATCATGGGCTCAAAGTCTGCTCCTTCGAGCTCCTCGCCTCTCGAGCGCGCGTCGATAAGACGCCTCATCTGATTGCGGACGAGCCTTAGCTGGTGTTCCATGTGCTCCTTTTCAACCTTCAGGTCTTCCGCCTCCGCCGACGACTCCGTCATTTCTTGTAGCCTGTGTTCCAGCTGGTGCTGAACATCCTTCAACGAGCCGTCGAAAACGGCAGGGCTACCGTGCAGACTGGTGTCGTCCGTCGTTGCATCGCTAGAGAAGGGGCGGCCAGTCTCGCTCCATACATCGTCCGTCTGGCTGAGCTCCGCCTGGCTAAGGCTGCTTTCCGGCCGCGATTTCGAGTTGTGGTCACGCATGGTTTTCACCTTTGTGATTTTCTCGAAAAGTTTGTTCAGATCATCATCAGGTAAGTTGTCAAGCGTAGGGTCGAGACCAAGGCGAGCAAAGGCGGCTTCCCGCTTGGCGAATGTCCAGTCCGCATCAGCTTCATCAGTAGACGATACAGGAGATTCTGGTCGCGTTGAGCCTTCTCCATCGATGTCTCCAGCAGAGATAGCTAAGTGAAGATTGGACTTCGCCGTTGCACGGTCCCTTTGCTTGCGGACCTCCTCCGGGTTGTTGAACCGGAAGACATGATTGTCGCCTTGACGCAGATGAGAAGTGCAGAAGGTTGATAAACGCAATACCTACCAAGGATGATACGGAAACCCGAGCGGAGCTTGTGAGGCTATCGAGGAAATTTGTTGATTAGACAAGACGCTTTAAACATTGTCGATTCCATTACCTGTCCAGAGACTAGTTGTTTACCATTGAGGAACTAAGCGCCACACAACATTTCAGATATTGTCCTATGTTAATTGGAACAGGAACGACTTACGGTGATACTGTCAGGCAAACATTGGATGACGACTTTGCCATCTGTGTTGTCGAAATAACAATGCTCTTCCAGGATGTTATCGCCACTTAGACGAATCGCAGCCGGCTTTTCGCTGTCCAGTCGACCAACCTTGCAAGTCGACGCGTCAAGTGGGGTAAGAAACAAGATATATTACGCACCATTGTCTTTCCTGGCTTAATCTGGTATATTAAGCATTCACTCATGAGTGGATCTGCGAAATATCCCAGGTTAGCAGCTTATACACCAAATGCATCTAGAAGCCAATCGGACAGACCTTCGTTCTATACAGAACATGATAAGGTCAGCTGCATGGCCCCAACAGCTGATAATGCACAGGAGAGCGAA
The DNA here is from genome assembly GCA_013368375.1 of Tricholomella constricta. NCBI lineage: Eukaryota > Fungi > Basidiomycota > Agaricomycetes > Agaricales > Lyophyllaceae > Tricholomella > Tricholomella constricta. The sequence continues at coordinate 81,554 of JAACJP010000044.1, forward strand.
ATACGCACGAGATTCACAAGATGTGGCATCTGATCACATACAGAGAAGCGCGTTAATAGACCTATTGCAAGGCACCGAGGAAAGTTCAGCATTCACCTTCTTGGGTGTATGAACGCCAACAAGGTTCTTTTCCACTGTGATACCTAGCTCCTCAAGAGCCTTCTCCCGCTCCTTCTGCACCTCCTGTGTCCTCTGCATCTTCTCCTCCCATGTCTCATTCAAGCTCTGCATGAGCTTTTCGCTTGTCTCCATCTGCTCCTGCAGTTCCGCCTTGGTCACAGTCTTGATACGACCGTCCTTCGTCTGATATGTCACCTTCTGCTTCTCAGGCGGCACCTTGGGGTCGAACACGTCTTCACCACCTGAGCCCGATACGCGAGCTGATGACACAAAGGAAGGCCACACGTCCGATCATTAACGAAATACACATAAGACCAACAAAGACCGGTATGATCGTACCTCTGAGCATCTCCAGCTCCTCTTTGAGCTCCCGGACAAGCTTCGCATTGGGATCCTCGTTCACAACTGCCTTGTTCTTAATCTTCTTGGCTTGATCGGCATAGCGCAGTGTGCTCAGCGTCTCCTCATAGTCAGCAGGCGAGATGGCAGCAATCATCGCCGTTTTCGAGTTTCCGCCCAAACTGTCCTTGAGCAGCCACGTAAGGACCTGAATTCTAGATAAGCCCTTGATTCGAAAAATCAGAAAACCAGAAGGCGCGCGCGCACCGAGTCGCGGTAGGGGACGAACTCTTCGGCCTTGCCTTTCTTCCCCTTCTTGCTGTGATCTACCTGACTCGCTAGCGCGAGCGCCGAGATGACTTTGCCGAGCGTCGTCAGCGATTTATTGATGTTGGCGCCTTCCTTAAGTCGCTGGCCCGTCGCCCCTGTCGAGTTTGCACGTTCTGATCCAGCCAAATCGACCAAACTACACAGAGTGAGAAAAGAACGGGCTATAGAGGTGAGTTTAGAATGTCGCACCTAATTCGTGACACCTTCTCGGTGTCCATGTTCGTTTCAGTGTCATGTCGCTTCATAGTCAGGAGGAGGGTAAACACGGCGTGCGAACGGGACGACCTAGAAGATGGGGGTAGACGTCAGCGGGACGCGGCACGCGACGCAGACGCGGAAGCGAACGTACGTTTCGTTCATGTTCGTAGCCGCAACAGTCCGCGCCTTGTTCCCCTCGTCCATAAGAGTCATCATTTCATCATAACTGTTTACAACCAGCTTGGACAGATCCTCAACATAGGGTCCCAGGCTGGGGTGCTCGCGAACCCTGAGATTCCCTGTGTTCTTGGGATTCAGCAGATCGCGCACTTTCTCATTGTAGATCTACGGGCAAGTGAGCGGGAGGTGCTTCTGAAATCGCGACGCGTATGGGGTACCTCGATATAGGAGACTTCAACGGTGAAGGTGAGGTTCGGGTCGGCCGTCCGTTTGGACTCTACCCGGTCAAAAAGTTCCTGACATGTGAGAGGGATGATACCCTTGTCCGCGCCGTCTAGGGAGGGTCGTAAGTGGATTGGGCGTGTTCCCGGGATAACAGTGACGCACATCCCATCATACTACACCACTCCATTAGTTCTCGCGCAAGGAGGCATCTCTAAATTACGCACCTATAAGATTTCCCCGAACCTACGCCATTTCCATCAGCTAAAACGCGCACGAAACAACAAGCCGCTCATACCAGTCTGTCCATCTTAATCGCCCTTAGTATCAGTGCCATACATTACCAACGCAAGAGCGTAAACTCACAAGCCAAAATACATGCATTAAACCCCGAAAACCCATGGTCCAACAGCTCCTTCCCCAAATCATCGTACAGCGTCTGCTGGGAGCAGTACCCGGGCTCGTCTCGCGGGCCCGCAGACCAATAACTCTTGTCGAAGCTAAATGCCAGCTGCTTGCGCTCCGTTGCGCGCTTCGAGTCCTGAGCAGACCCCGCCTCGGGCGGGTTGATGATCGTCTGGTTCCCCGTCATGCGGATAAGGGGCTTGGCGCCCCGCGCGAGCTCTGTGGATCGCCCATGTCAGTTTAGTGCGCGATATGACCCGGGGCAAGGCAAGACAGGCCGGGTGTGGATGGATCTGAGAGCCTGTGGCATGCCGCACGCACCGCGGGAGTTGAGTGGCCGACATCGGACGACGACCTTGATGTTTCCGTCCCCTGCTTCGGCCATTGTCTATAGTGAGAGATTGAGCGGCGAGCAATACGACACGCTCTGGCGGCGGTGGGGCCAGTCGGGGGGTATCTTGGGAGCAAAAAATGCGATGGAAGTGGTTGTCAAGCAAGCGCGAGCACGAGTTCCACGCGCCTTGAATGGGGAAATGTTTATCACGCTTGACTTGCTGCTACAACATCACTTCAATATCATAACTTTGGCGCTCGCTCTATTGTACTCTCCACACCGCGTTTCCACACTATCATAATCGGGATCCAGTCATATAACAACTGTCGCATGTAAAAGGCCCCCTATGTAGCGCCTCACCGTGGTGAATCGCGACATCTCCGAGGTACGGCCATATGGATTGTTTTGCTCATTTAACAGGTACATTTCTTCCCGTACTGGGTACATCGATGCTCGATGGCACTCACCAACGTTCTCGCGGCATCTTTGGAGCAACTCGCCCTGCTGATTCATGTCGGCCCTTTGATTGTCCTCCGCAACGCTGCATCAGAGGATTTACAGCCTGGTAATGGCTTACACATGTTGCAAAGCAGCATCAGGAGCTCGAGAACCCGGAGAATATGAAGACAGTAACAACTAACATCATCGTCCGTTTGCTGCAGCAGAACTTGAAATGGATGGCTTGTAAGGCATGCCACACATCCCCGCGCCGAAATATTGCCAGACACACTGCCTGAAGGCCAGGGACGTAATCCATTCCTGTCATGGTACCTCTCCGGCGTCTAAAAGGACTGCTCGCAGTCATGCATTGGGATTAGCCTCCACGACGCCTTGGCTTAACGAATCCCGGCCGCACCTCTTTGGTGAATCCTGGCCAATGTGAGGACGCCGCGTCAGATCGTATCGGATGCGATCTTTATACTCGAAGTTGGGGGTAAGTATAGCCAGATGCAGACTGGGATGGAGTGTGGGTGCGAGAGTCGGGATAGGTCGGGATCAGTGATTATCGCACCAGGACAATGGTAGCCACAGCACCCCGAGACGGTTCCATAGTGTAAACGACCACGTCGACGTAACAGGACCCACCCGGCTCACAGAGTCCGACTTCCGCGAAACCCCCGTTGGTCCACGTATACCGCCAAAAAGTGATCAAGCACGCTTTCCATCTTGCTTTCCATCCATCAGCCATAAAAACATACTTTCCCATGCAGTATGTGCATTTAATATGTACCGGAACATTCCTAATAATCAGCAAACCCCAAGCTACCTAGTCAATGATAATTGTACCAGGCAGTCTCTGCGCCCAGATGTATCCTGTGCCCCCCAGCCCTGAAGGCGATATCGCGGCGCGGCAGTATATCGGACAGCTCGTTATTGTGTGCGTGATGAGGCCAAGTAAAGGACAAGTGTCGACAAGCGTTCATGTCATGATCACAGCAGGTCAAAGTCATCAAGCTGAATGAGAAAGGAAAGGAACGCGTGATTGTGAGCACAGATCGTGCAGACTAAATCGCAGAGCACGCACCTCGTCATTGTACATCAAAATCGTCCTCTTGAGCTTCGAGGTGTCGACCCAGGTCACAAAGTCCTCCATATGCCTGTTGAAAAAAGACATATCAGCGTACGGTAGCAGCGATCCGGGCTACAAAGCTCACCTGGTGACCAGATACGCAGGGTCCGTGATCGTGTCAGGCCCCACGCGGACATGTCCTTGTTCGATGAATTTGACAGCCTACATATGGGGCGTTCAGACGAAATCACAAAGCAAGGCGTGCGGGAGCAGAACGCACCGCGCTGACGGTTTCAGCCATCTTAGACATGCACAAAAACACGGCGAGGCGCCGCCGGCAGAAGGCTGCTACGGTGAGCTTGTTGTCGACGTCGCTGAGCTTCGCGGAGGAGTTGAGGACGCCCATGTCGTAGAGCTTAGAGAGGAGCTGACCCTCCATGCGTGCGCGGAAGGGGTCTTGGGCGGGGAGCAGTGAGAGGCGGTGGGCATAGGATCGCAGCGAGCCACAGAGTTTGTTGTACCTACAGTTGAGCTTAGAAAATGTGTGAGATATTTTGGCGGCGAATGCTCACTTGTGGTAGTCCTCTCGGTCCTGGATATGGTACCGCCGCATGACCTTGATTTCTCGCAGATTGGCATCTTGCTTCCACTGGTAATGATCAGACGTGCGCGCAGATAGGAATGGAGCGTACTTACGTTGAGAAAGTCGACCTTCTTGAGCAGCTTCTGCTCATGATACTTGAGTTTACGGACCATCTTGCACGGTGAGTTTGAAAGGAACGAGAATTTGAAAAATCAAATAGTGGTCACGTGCCAACGCGGAGTCGGCGCGTCCGCTCGTATACTGATCCCCGGACCAGGTTTATCCTTGACCGGTGGCGATGATAGAGGACCGTTGAAATGCCTGAACTTTAGATGCGAATCGACATGTAGGACTTTGCCATAAAGGCGTCATACATGAGTTTCATGTGTGGTAGTTTAACAGTGAACGAGTACAGTTGCTGATGCTCAATTTACGCCGTACCGTAGATTTGATATAAAGTGAGCGCCTTGGACGCCTACAGCAGCTACAGCAGCTGTAGAATGTTCAAGGAGTGAATTACAGCGATATGAGTAGACAGTTGAGGGCTACGAAAAGAAGTGGATGGAATGGTTTCCCCATTGGGGCTGGTCGGCGGGCCAAGCCACGTGTAGGCCACAACCGTTCAACAGAGCGCTCACACCCCCTGCACCGTCGTTTTCCGGTCCTGCTCGTTGTCGCGGACGTTCTCCTCGGCCTGACAACACTTCTGCCTGTTCTGCTCCTACCTCCACCTCTTTTTGCCCACTTTTTCACGAAGAATTCTCGCCGATCGTCGGAGATTTCGCCCAAGTCCGTCTTCTCGTTACTTGGTGAATACATACCCCCATTTTATGTCCCCTTCCTCCTCCCCCGCCTTTCTGCCTGCTTTGCCCCTCAAAATTGCCTTCTGACGTCTCCTGGCTCCCTGTTTCTTCTGTAGATGAACGGTAACGTTCACCCGGATATGCTTAGGCAGGGTTTACCACAGACGACGATGCTGAGCATGAACCCTCCATTCATGCAGAGTATCCAACAATCTGGGCAGCAACAACTCTCCTCAGGTCATCTGGGTCTTCCCCCATCCTCCAATCCCGCCAATCCCGCAATGATGCTGAACAACACGCCCGGACCCATGAACCCCGCCCAGCAGCAGCAGCAGCAGCGATATCTCCAAATGCAACAGGGAGCCGACGTGCGACAACAGCAGCGGCAAATGCAGATGCGACAGGGTCAGCCAGGTCAGCCCATGATGGGTCCTTCAGGTGCCTCTGTGGCGGGCGGCGGTGGCGGTCCACACATGGTCGGGATGGCGCACGGTCAGACCATGTCTTTCAACCCCAATATAATATCCCAGGGCGCGGGAAACGTAGCTGTTCGGCGGGTCTCTTCGCAGCCTCATATGGGGCAGGGTCCGGGACCTATGGCTGGAATGTCTCCAGGCGTCGTGAACAACAATCTGGGCATGGGAATGTCGCCACAAGGCAGTATGTCGCAAATGCGTCAAATACCCCAGGGGATGCACCAGCTCAGGATGCAGAGCCAGGCGCAGGCCCATATGCAGAACCAGATGTCGCCAGACATGCCCATGCCTATGAACAGGCAGGGTGGCAACCCGGGTATGCCGGGGCGCACGGGTTCTGCACAAGCCCAGCTCATGAACAGTCTCTCGCAACCTCCCTCAATGCAACATCCAATCGTACCCCATCAGAATCAATTTCAAAGTGTGCAAATTCCATCACAACATCCGCCACAAGTACCTTCTCCGCGCCCCGGGTCACACCCACAGACACATACTCCAAGTATGAACATGTCCACCCCCGGTCCCTCCAACACTCCTGTAAACCGCCCGCAGATGAACCCTGACGACCCGGCGATGTCGTTCATGAACTATCCCAATGCCCAGTTCGCGCAGACACAACACACGCCTCGAATGGCACCTACGGGTAACGGCCAGTTCGCTCCATTCGTTCCTTCGTCCACGCCACCGAATCCGATGGCCGACATGTCCCAACCCATGTCAGGCGGCCTCGGTACACCAGGCGGCACTGCCAGTCGCGCAGGCTTTCAGCTCACCCCCGCCCAACAATTCGAGCAGATGAACAATTCGCCTGATAATTTCTCCCCACACTTCAACATGCCTCCACCCTCACACGTGCCACCTCGGCCCCCTTCTCAACACAATCCCCACCCTCCCCTCCCCCAGCAACAACAACTTACCCACCAACACTCCCCACATCCCTCCGACTCCCACATGAACCCCCATCCCCATCCCCTGCGACCACAGTCCCAGCCCCAAGCAGTGATTCCCCGGCCCTCCTCTCAGCAGGCGCAGGCTCACACCCCACGCTCCGCGCACCCGCAACTCCCCTCTGGCCCGCCGCCTCCACCTACAGCACGGATGGGCGGCATCCCTCATCATGGCCCACAGCCCGCACCGCCGATGCAGATGGCCGGTCCGGGTCCGGGGCCCCAGCACCTCTCAATCGCGCCCCGGCCACCACCACCCCAGGCCTCTGCAGGCCCTGTCCCAGCGGGCGTTCCCCCCCCTTCCCAAGCGCCGTCGGATACACCGCCTTCGGCTGCTGCACCGATACCGCGGCCAGCAAATGGGTATGTACTCCAGGTAGCGTTTTGCGTCATGCTTCTGATTGTAGTCGTGCTATCAGGCCGACTTTACAGGTTGGCCAAGGCCAAGGACTCATTCGTTTACTTCAGTTTAGCGGAGTGCTGGCTGCAGAGAATAAATCAGTTCGTGTTCTTCCATTCTCTCCTTGGGACCGACGCGCCTAACGTTTCCCACATCTACAGCAAAAACTGCAACTTGCCTGGTGGAGCGACCTTATCAAGGAATACTTCACCCCAAAAGCCATGCTAAAATTCACGCTGTGGAAAGATAACCAGCGGAATGAAGCCAAACCGTTCGGTGAGACCCTCCGCATCCTCAGCCGCTTCTCTTCTTCTGACAGATCTTGCTCTCTTCGTCTGTACAACAGAAATCGGCGTCCCCATCCTCCCCCGCTTCTTTCTCGTGACAACCCAGTCCGGCGTGAAATCAATGACGCTATCCCTCGACGGCGCCCGCGAGCGGATATACGGCGCTGGACACTCCATTGTCGAGTGCGTCACCGCCATTTGGACGTACAAGTACAACAACGGGTACACAGTGACACTGCGCGGGCCACTAACGGTCCACGTCGTGGTGACCGCAACGCTCCCTCCAGGCACCGCGCAGGCGCCGCAGTCGGGGCCCGGCGTCGCGCTCAAGTTCGAGGACTTCCAGTTCGATGCGAATTACCATGATAAATATATTGCGCTGGATTCTATCACGGGCCCGCGCACCATGGGCTCGCCGAAGACGCCGCGCGTGAGGAATACGGCGACGCCGATGTCGAACGGGGCGTCTACGAGCCAGCAGCAGCAGCAGCAGTTTGAGGAGGACAAGAAGTGGGAAGAGCCCAGGGTCACGATAGAGATGGCGACGATACCGGGGGAGCCGGTCAACGCGTTTGGGATCCCGCAAGCGACGATGCGATGTTTGGAGCTTGCAGAGAGCGTGTCGGCTATGGCTGATCTGATCACATATTCAACTGAGCAGCAGCTGGGCCCGCTGGGTATGCATTTTTTGGGCCTTTGCGATTTTTGATGACTTACTATTCGGTTTTTCCACACACAGATGCTCTTCAGAAGTTCGCAGCTAAAATCCGAGAGATACAGCCATTTAACCCACCGCCCCCCAACTTCAACAATAACCCACATCTTAATCCTAACCTTCCTCCAAATTCTTTTCCACCAATGCATAGTAATCCCAGCAACGTCCCCCCCACTCCTGCCGTAACATTATACTCGAGCGCCCCGCCCTCCGTCACTAACCCCTCCGCCAACCCCGCTCCCACACCGATCGGCACCACTGCCTCTCCCAAAAATCCGCCTCCGTCCGCGAACAATTCCCCTCAAAAGCAGCACAAAACAATACCCCAGCAGCCCGGCGGCTCCTCCTCGTCCTCTTCCGCACCTGCTGGCTCGCCTGCCGTCTCATCTGGCGCAACGAACAACACCCCAGCCTTGGCCAACGCGTCACTCAAACGCAAACAGGGCGCAGAAACCGCGTCGCCCACAACCATAAACACAGAGCAGCCCCCACCCAAACGCCAGACCCGGCGGCGCAGGACGACAAACGCCGCTGGTGGCACAGGCGGGGGCTAGCGTGACGGCCCCTTCAGGCTCTTTTTTTTGCTGTGTTGTCCCTTTTTCATTGTTTTCTCATTATTGGATCTCTCAACATCTTGCTTTCTGCGTATTTCAGCTGCACTTTCCACGTCTCCGTCCTTCACAACTCCACCCCATGTTCTCTTGTGCTATTCGTGTGTGTGTGTGTGTGTGTGCTCGCGTGCTTAGATTGTACCCTACTTGGCCCCCCTCTCTACCTTACGCTATCTACATGGATCTACATCATCATCTGCTCATTTGCCCTCTCTCACCGTGACTTATTTATATCCCTTGTACGTCTCCTTGTATAGCATTCGCAACACCCCAAGCAACCGAACGATTCTCGCAATCCTGTGATCGCCGTCGCCGTGAATGTTGGCCTCGCCCTTCATTTTTTGGCAGTAAAGGTACAAGGTGTCAATGCAGCTGTCAGATATCCACCAGATGCGAACAGACCGCTCATTTGATTATAGTTTAAGCTTAAGCATGTTGACGTATGGGCGTTTTGGCCAAATGCATCTTTTGCAGGTGCTCCTGGGCACTATCCCATGGCAGCACAGGTTAAGGACTTGCTGCCAGTGGCCGACCTCCGATATCTAAAATTAGACGCTAGTGGCGCAGCGCAGGATCACTATATGTATCTACAAAATGACATCCCAGATCGAATTTTGGCATCAAACTTCTGCCAATCATGTCTACATGAACACATCAGTACACCACCCTGTTTCGGACATTGAGACAAGTAGTCAGCGGGGAACCTAGGTGGTCTCCATCTTGGCATTTAATTCTCAAGGCTCACTTGACCAGATCCCATCAGGAACACCCCGGAATCAGTATGCAAACATAGTTGCAATTATAAGGTTGTATCTACATGGCTTGTATCCTAGTGGAAGACCGTCTGTACACAACCGAAAGAAATAATGATCAATGCATGCAGGCCCAATCTGATTGTGTATATAAATGCAGGATAAAATGTAAGCGCCAACCCCCCCACCCCGACACCGCAGCCACCGAACATCCCAATGCCTCCTCGGCACATTACCGCTAACACCCTAACGCCGTTCTGCTAGGGGAAAACGTTTTCATGCGAAAAGTCACAGAGATCCCCGTATTTGCATCTGTTAATTTCAGAAGGCATCATCAGTCGCCTTGTTTTGGAAATCGCCGGGTGGGTTCGCTCGCCTTCCTGCTGCAAAAAAACTGCAAGGTCGTCTTGTATTGTCTCTATACCCATACTCTCCTCTTCCTCGCCCCCGCCCTCGCCCTCTTCCGCGTCCTCGTCCACCCGTGCCCCAGCCGCGGTCCGATTCTTCATGATTCTGGAATCCCTGTCCATACTCTGCTGAGTAATTCGCTCCTCCCCACGTGGCGTGATTCTGATCGGGAGCTGTAAACTGAGGCTGCGACATCCCCGATTGAGTAAACACGTTAGACGGCGGTGCCGCCGGTGGTGCTGGTGGCGGTGGTGGTGGTTGTTGCTGCTGCTGTTGTTGCTGTGTTAGTGGCTGCAACTGCTGCAGAAGCCGCTGGATCGAGTCCTGCGGCAGCGACTGAATCGTCGCTAGCGTCGCGGTCGCATCCAGGCCGACCGCCCCAAGATCCAGGCCCTGCCCGTTAAACTGTGTCCCATTCAGCGCAGGATCAACGTCCATCGACCCGCCCGCGAGCTGCCCGACGAGGTCCGCCACGGACTGCGCGACAGGCGCGACCGGGCCTGTATTCCAGAATACAGCGTCCGCCACGGGCCCGGCGGTCATGTTATATGCCGTCTTGTCGACTTCCTCTTCCGAGATCACGTGAGAAGGCTCAGTAGGCGATTCGGGTATGTGCGCAGGGGTCATATACAGGGCGCCGAGCGCGGTCTGTTCTCGTATCTCCTGCGTAGTCTTCTCCTCACTTCCCTCTCCACGTTCCGGTCGCTGGATAGTGCTTGGCAGCTCGATCACTGTTTGAAGAAGGCAAAAGAGAAGAAGTCATTTATGGGGTGTTGACGGCAGTAGGATTGATAGGCTGCTTACGTGGAGGTTCAGACCAGTCAACTGTCTCTTCAAATATATGTGCATGTAAAGCCGCACCCTCTCCCCGATCCAGATCGCGTAGGCTGTGCGACATATGTACACCCTGTATAAAAAACACCCCAACACACAAAGAAGGGAAGACGGAGCGATTAATGTACAGTACACAAGCCACAAAATGAATAAAGAAGCTGACATCTACGGGATCGTCGTCATAGATCGCCTTCTCAATGAGGCGGATGGACTCCAGCGTCGCCTGCGGGGCCCACGTCACCGTCTTCTTCTTCGTACTCTTCTTGGTGAGGCCTGAGCCCGAAGCCTGCTGCGGGGGCGTCCCGGAGTTGTGTGACGGAGGCGTTGACACGGCGGGTGAGCCCTTGCGGCCCTTCCCCATCGACTTGAGTGCCTCTTCGAACGGGTTGATCGATGACGGCTGTGCAACGTTCGCAGACTGCGCAGAGCCCCCTGACGTGGCTCCGGGCAGCCTCTTGTTGAAGGTCGGAAGCTTCGCCTTCGGTTTCGGCGCGGAGAAGAAGGAGAGGTCGGATTTGGCGTCCTTGACCGCAGTAGCGATAGAGGCGGCGGAAAACGTCTTGGATGGCTCTTTCTTCACGGTTGAGTTGAATTCCCTCTTCGTGGTCCCGGCGAACTCCTTCTTGACGGCGGCGGCGATGGGTTTAGACGCGGTCGTGCCCCCGACGGCGACCTTCTTCGTCGGGGGCGCGGTCCCTCGCGCGGGCTCCGTAACCTTGCGTTTCTTCGCCTTGGGATCTGTGTGTCGTTGACAGATGGAATGGATGGATGAGTGGGGAGAGGGGAACAAGGCAAGAGTGGAACGTGATCAGGGGCGCTGCGGCTCGCGAAAATGGACTGACGTGACTTACCCTCTGTACCGGAGGGATCCGCGCCTACTTTGGCAGCTTCCACTTTCTGAACTTCGTCAAGTAGTGAGCGCCATCTGCGTTCCACATTGGACGCCATGTCCTTGATCGCTGCGATTTGCAAGTCCAGAGAGGAGGAGCAGAGCATAGAAAGAGATGCGTTAGATACATGTATTGTAGTACGGGGCGTCTATCATATAAAAAAAGTGCGCATGCATGTAGATGACAATTCACCTCATCGGGCTCTACTGGCGCGACAACAGCGCAACGACAATTGGGTAGATGCGAGACGAGGACGTGAAATAAGCAGCAAGACAACTCACCCGGCGATGGTGGGTTCTTCCCCAACCTCATGACAATCTTTCCGAGCTTGGAAGCCTTGAGGGAGGCCACTGTTAAGGGCAATCGATCGATAATCTAAACATATTTGTGTCCTCATATCAGATCCTGCCTTTCACTGCACCACAACAATGCAACTCACGTGCAAAAGTGGCATGATGGTCTCAACAAGGGGGCTGTCGCTGGCCGCGGTGAACCCGGCCTTTAGCCAGTCACGCGTGATGTCAATGGCAGTCCCGTTCTCGGACCATGCGCGGAAGTAATGGTTCCCGGCGCCGTCGCGCATCTTTGTGAGAATCTCAAGGCGCGTGGATGGCTCAACCTCCTGGATGCCGTACTCCGTGATGCGGTCGACGAGAACATTGACCGCCTGCGCGCCTGTGAATGCAGTGCTCTGTAGCAGTGGTCGGATGCTTGCTAAAAACTGTGCCTTGCGCTCTTGCGGGGTCAGCGTTGGTTTTTGCGGGGCGGTGAGTTGCGGTTGTAGCTGCGTTTGAGTTTGGGATGTTTGGCCATAAAAGGAAGAGGGGTGCAGGGCGCTGAGCATTGAGCTTGAGGGAGCGTGAAGGGCCTGGGGAGATAGGGTCCCTTGTGGGGTGGAATGTTGCTGCTGTTGCGGCTGGTAATAAGATGTTGGCGTACGGTAGGATATTGATTGGTGGAGGAGTTGAGAATATGGATAAGGCTGTTGCGACAGGGATTGTGACTGTTGCTGCTGCTGTGGTGGCTGGGATGACTGAGCGGAATAATTAGCTTGTGGATAATGTTGCAAGTTTGTTGTCCGGGAGCCATTCAAGGTGGTCAAAGCAGGGCTGGGCGGATGAGAACAATGTTAGATTAAGATCGGCGTGGATCGGAACTACTTACTCGATCATCATGGGCTGCGGTGAGGAATGCAGCTGGATAGGCTGGGACTGCGATTGAGGGGGCTGCTTCGACGGCTGCTGTTGCTGATGCTGTAGTTGGGGCGACTGCTGCTGCTGCTGCTGGGCTGACGAGGTGGCTGACGAGGGGGTGGTGCTCGTAGTCGCGCCATTCAGGCTAGAATAATTCGAAAGAGGGACATGGGGTTGACTGGACCATGTTGAGCCATACGCGAGGGTATTGTATGGGGCTGGCACAAAGTAACTGTTGTGCTGATAGGGTGAGAAAAACGACGGGGCTGACGACGTCAGTGACGAGGACGACGTGGATGGCGCTGCAAGACATTTGATTAGTTTTTTCGAGTTGGAAGACGCGACGAAGCTCGCACCTCCTATATCCGTCAACGTTGAAAAATCGGAGATGTCCATACTACTGGTTGCAGCGGTGTCCGCGGTCGTCGGCTGGGCAATCGGCGTAGACCGTTCCTTGGCCCAATCATCGACGAGCGAGTTGGCCCTGGACTCATGCTGGAGGGCTGGTTCGGACAGCAGCTGGGATTGCTGGGCCCATTGTGTGTACAAATTGTGCTCCATGGCTCGTGTGTGATTTTTTTTTGTGGAACTTTTTTGTGCTCAAGGCGACTACAAACAGCGCTTATTCGAGACAAGGCTGGGGATGTCGACGAAGTCGACTGATCTGAACTCGCCCCACCAGCGCTGTGGGGGGTCTCCGTTGTCAGCTGGTCTGTGCGGCCTTTATGGCGTTGATGAGGGTCCTTCAGCCGCATCAGCCATATATCGCGCATTCGGAGTCCGCTTTGATCTCCGCTGGTTCCCACAGTCAGGCTGAGACAACAAAGACTACAAGTCATTGTTGACCCCAGCGTTTGACCCTTCAAAATCTTTTTTTCAGTGGCCATGGCAGACGAGATTTCACAACTCGAGCACCACCGTGCCCAGGTCAGTTCAAAACTTTCTCTATCTTCCTCGCCTTCCTCACCGACCTCCGCAGTTCGAGGCCGGCCTTACTGGCCTCGCAGCCGCCTTCCGTACTGCTGCGGCCTCCACTGACACTTATCTCAACTTTGTTAAAAACATCAAAACGCTTGGTACGAGCAATTTTTTTCAATCATCCGTTTTCGCGTGCCCATCCTTCCTCCAGGCGCGTCTGATGACGGCGATAAAAGGGGGCGCAAGCGCAAGGTCGGCGCTTTGGACGACAGCGACGAGAAGCCCAGACGCCAACGCAAGCCCAAGGATCCCAACGCGCCCAAGCGCCCCGCGTCCTCTTACATCATGTTCCAAAATGACATCCGCAAGGACCTGAAGGAGAAGAACCCCAACATCACAAATGCGGAGCTCCTTACCCTCATCGCGAAGAAGTGGTCCGAGATGGGCGAAGCAGACAAGGAGGTGCATAAATCCGCGTCGCGTCGCGTTTGGAATGCGTGCTAACCGCGTTGTAGGTGTACAACAAGGCAGTGGCAAGCGCGAAGGAGCAATATTCCAATGAAAAGAAGGCGTACGACGCGCGCTCCCCCGAGGAGGTCGCCGCCGCCAATGCCGCCACTGAGGCCGCCATCGCAGTGTGTACCGCATCATTCATCTTTGGATACCCGTTGAACTTACCCTACCCCTACAGGCAAAGAAGGCCCAGCCCCGCGGCCGTAAGTCTCAGGCTGCAGCACCCCCAGCCGTTGCCGCTCCAGCCCCCGCAGCACCAGTGACGTCGCCGAGCTCAGAATCGTCAGGAGTGTCAGACTCGGAGGAGTCGGATGAAGAAGAGGCGCACATTAAAAAACCACTGCGAAAGGTGGAGGAGGAGAGCGATGAAGACACCAGCGAAGAGGAGGAGGAGGACGAAGAGGAGGAGGTCCAACCTCCGCCGAAGAAGAAGGGAAAAACAGTGCACGCTCCGCCGCCTGTATCCAAGGCAGGAAAGAAAAGGTCGGCGAAGTAGACAGGCACGTCTGATGTGGTGCTCGTTCATCATCATTTTTGACATCATCATTTTTGGGAGATTTCTTGATTGTTTATTCCTACCCCCTTTTTGTTTTTTCCTTCGTGTCTATATGTTACACCGCTTCCTGTTAATGGACTCTTTCAAGTAGTACTGACCCTTATCCGTTCGTTCACTCTCGGCCTCGTCGTCTACCCTAGCAGGCCATTTGAATCTGCTGTCCCAGTTTGTAGGGTGTACTTAATATTAACAATTGTTCACCTCTCGTTCTTGGTGTTCAGACGTTCGCAACCGATGGCGCCTATCATTTTTCTCATCTTATTTCAAATTGAGCGCCACTTACTACTGGTGGCGCAGACATGTCCTTGAAGGCTTCGGGTTGAACTTTGAAAAGCATCCTCATCGTCGCTCTTGCTCAATATTGCATCCTACGTATTCATGCAATTCAATTTGCCCCCCTAATGTATTCGGCGCGGCCAACACCGCGTTTTCCTCCTCTAGCTATCTTGACATGGCCCCCGAGCTGCAATCCGTAATCGAAACCCTACCCAACCGTCACACTTCCGTTATGTTAAAGTGGGTAGCCGTTGTCAACTTGCGGGAGAGGGTGCGTTGGGCGTTGAGATCAACGGTCAACTTATCATAAGAACACCATAATCCCAGATGTAAGTTGAGCTACCCGACCTCTAACATGCATAGATTCATGACCAATGCACTAACAGATGGCAATGCAGCCGCTCACATCTCGAAAAACGCTCGCAAGCCTGATGCGCGGCACTGACTTTCTCTTCGTCCGCGCAAAGAGGGGATGTCTGTGAATGCAGTCAAGAGACTCGCGAAGCCTTTAAGGCAGCGATCGGAGCGCTTGCACAGGCACAGTCACGATCAATTTCCGGCGCAAGACGCCCCATCCTCGAGGCTGCCAAAGACGCCAAAACACCCGTGCGTCCTGAGGAGCCGATGTGCACTTATATGATTTGTGCCATGCCGACTCGAACCCCTCCCCGTACGCTGATATCCGCGACAATGTCAGAGGCCTGCACCAGAAGAAGTCAATCGTTCTTTTGATTCATGTCAGAACCGTTTTCGGACTCAGAGTATAACGTAGAATGCGCCACGCTCGACCTCGAATTTCCATGTAACTCTCAAAATTATACAACAACGGCATCACTTTCAGTTTGTGCGAGACTTTCGACCTTTCCTTGTATCGGATGCCTCGACTGCCATCATCGAACTACAAGGCACCCACTTCAACAACAGACAAAGCTGCTCTGGTTCGCATTCCATCAATCAATTCAGCACACAAGTCACGGTGGCGCGAAAATCCTTGACGGTAGTCTGAATTTCAAATTGAGAACGCCACTAGCCTTGAGTGGCGCAATCGTGAGCGGCTAAGATGTCATTCCATGGCGTCTATGGAGACCGTTGCTCTCTTCCGAGGCGATTCAGGTATGCACGACACATCCTATTCCGTTTTGCCTGGGGGTGGAAGTTAGAGACGGAAAGCATAATTAATAGTGCTTTGCAGTTTGACGCACAGGCTACTCTATAATTGACGAACGAGTAGGGAAACTGACATCCAAAATCGCAAGTGTGAGTGTTTCTGAAGGAACGAAGAAGGCATGAGGACTCTGTAGAGGATGCGATAATTGGACTGTCAGTCCCCCCGGTGTCTGCCAGGGACTCGGAACCACAGTATTATGTACAAGTTAAGTAGCCTATGTAGTACAGTCAAGCCTTGATGCGACCAGAAAGAAAATTATGTACTCCAACGCTCCTCCCCTGCCCCAATTTGTCTTCCACCATCAAGGAGTACTGGCCGCATCCACCTGCACGTGGTCGGCTACTCTGCCTACTCCTTGATCGTATATCGCAACGGAGATTAAGTCCCCTAAGACGCGAAGGCGAGACCAACTCCCAAATTCAGACCCTGACCATCTGGTTCTCCCTATACTCCTTCGTTCCAAGCGGACACGCGGCACGGAATCGAGGGGAAGGCGTAGAGATGTCAAATGATGCGATGAATGAAGTTGGTCAGGTCACGCAGGCCTCAACGCCGACTTATGCGGATTCCCGACGCTTGCGAAGCGATCATGTATGGGGGCGGAACTCAACATCAACGGTCGAGGCGGATTCTTAACTTTGGACCGATTGGCAGGGGTAAAGGAGTTCGGAGAATGCTTTTTGAGCTTTCGCTTTTTTAAAAAAAGGGATGAGCATGCACCACGGAAAAAGTATAGGGGGCTAAATAAGGTCACCTCAACATCACCATCCTTCCTGCGCCGGCACAATACGAGATAGAGCACCAAAACCGCGACTAATACACCGGCGGCAACGACTGAGGAGATGACATAGGCATAGACGCGAAGGTCTATACAAGATCTAGAGCCGTCGGGGGCTCCTGACGATGGAAGCGGTGAAGGAACCTCGGAGCCCGTACCCGTAGACATGCCGGTAGTTTGTTTTTGTCGAGTTGAATGGGATAGATGAATAGATAGTAGTTGAAGAGGAGAGACTCGAGAAGGTCCGAATCACAGACTTCGAGGAAGGAGGGGGGGATAAATATATTTTTCGAGCGGAATCAAACCTGGGCAAACATCCCACTCCGTTCGCGATCGGGGGGCGAAGCCAACAACGAGCCAAACGGCTTCGGCACAGAGAGGTCGATAAGACGACATCAGGAATTGCATCTTTGAGCACCAGGTGTCGCAATCCGGATCGGCAGACACAAGTACTAAGTGGCTTGCATCGACTCGGGCTCGAGTGGAGGCGCCTCTATTCGATGCCTAGGGTAGTACTGCTGAATGAAACAAACACAGAAAGGCGGTTTGTGACTTGTTCGAGTAGAAATCATCGTACTCGACGAGTTGGGGAGGACAAGCGGTCGGATGCCGGACGCCGCAGTGGGTAAAGAGACCTAGAAAAAGTTCACTTCCTCGCGGAAAATGAGGTGGGGCAGCCAGTTCGGGTGAAGCCCAAGCATGTGGCAGGCGAGGGTCATCCTAGAGTAGGCTGATGAGAAGGGGAACGTCCAGCCTGGTTATCTGAGAAGAACGAAGGAGCAAAACAGTACATCATGCGTCAGCAGCCGGCTCGACGGCAACCCTGATCCCGCGTGGCTGTTGAGGCGTAAGGAATTATGAACAGGAAGATAGATTGTGTATATTCATTCTAGAAGGGCTCGAGGCGCAAGAGACCTTGACAGGCCCCCTCAACGTCCACAATCTTGAGCAGGGCCAGGCGCTCGGTGAAAACGCTACTGGCATGGGCGCTACTACGCGGGTTGTCCTCGATCTGAGCAGCTTGGGTGGCAACGAAAGCGCGGAGCCGAGCCGATAGTGGGAAACGCACCACAGCCGTACAACGACCAAGGTTGGTCCAACCGCCCCTGCGGGATCGCGGAAAGACCAAGATACATAGCACAAATCAGTAAAGTTGTCACACGCGTCAGAGCTCATCATGATCAACTTGAATGTACTACGGCTCCATTCTTAGAATCGTTTTCATTGGTGAACGCAGTGGTCACAATCTCATCATCGCACGTCAAGCTCCTTGAAATTCACACAGCTTCATATTCCGCTTTTATATACCGAATCAATCATGCGGAACGGATTGATTCGCCACCGTTCCAAGTTGTATCATGTCGCCCGATGAACGTGCCCTTCTCCAAATCATCGGCCGCTTTATACTGCAAAACTTCGTTACTCTCACTCCGATTGTAGTGCTTCATGGTACGCCAAACCGTTTTTCTCAATCAATCACAAATATTCTCATGTGGGGGGCTGTATAGGAATTTTCATTATGCTTTTTCCCTTCTCTACATTTACGTTACTGTACGTGCCTGCATTTCGACGCACAAATCCTTTTTTTCATCTTTATTTTGCAGACAACGCGGCCCTGCATCCCGACCCACCCAGGCAATGTTGGGGACGACTCTGATAGCCTTCCTCGTCTCCTCTTTCTTATGCATCTCCACTGTCTCAAATAATGTGATCACTATCAGAGAAGCTCTATTTAATTCTACTGGGATGCTCGACTTTTCAATTTTGGAGAAGTTTAGCAAAAGCATCTCCAAGACCTCCAGCATTCAAGCCGTGGCATTTATGCTGATCGTGAGTATATATTTTTCCTGATATTGAGAGTGCGCTGTGGACCTGATATTGACACTTTTAAGCCAATTCTGAATGATAGTGTCGTGATATGGAGAGCCTGGGTTCTGTATCTGGACAGGCAATGGATTATGCTCGTTCCATGTGCTTTCCTGTTTGGTACCATTGGTGCGTCAAGTCCTCGAAGGGTTCTGAAAGTCGAGTTTAATTTTCTCATCAACTATCTGATCTTTACAGGAGCGACTGTCACATATCTCGTATTCGATTTCAAGTTCTTCCAAAGTTCCATGCTAGATCCAGTTTCCAGTGATGTGTTCAAGGCATCTTTAACGCTTTCCCTGGGAACGAATGTCACAGCCACAAGTTTAATCTTTTATAGATTGTGGTGCGTGGACAGCTTTCCTGTGTTCTTGACGCATTGGCTTAATGTCAGCAGGGGCCATCACCGATTTCTTAGACGGATGGGAATCAAGCAGAACTCCACCTCGCCCGTTCAGAAAATCCTAATCGTGCTTGTTGAATCAGGGTTGGCCTATTGCGCTCTCCAGGTACAATTATCATGTCTGGCCACCTCCACCTATCTCTGACAAAAATGGCCCAGATTACAATCATAGTGCTAGAGTTTATTTCAACTCCTACATTTTCTTTCTTGTTCGCCAGCGGTGCTCTTTTGAATGTCCTAATGCTTATGACTGTGCGTACTTGGGTATTTTCGCCTTGCATTTTGTTCTAGATTAGCTGAATGTTGCCAACAGGCAATGTATCCTTCCATTGTAATTTTGCTTGTCAGCGTGCAACGCGCCACTGCGGAGACGTTTATATTCAGTACTCAAGTCGGGGATCGATCTGTGCAGGATATCGAACTTGCACATGTATCAACTGCCGCTGCATGTGTTTCAAAAGTCGCCAATACAGATGGAGGCCCTGCTGGGAAGGCTTTGGCCACGAGCACAAATGTCAGTCAGATCAGAGCAAATGACTGTACATGAAGTAAATACACTAGAATTTCCATAGAGTGTAAAGATGGTCAAAGAATTTTCAAGTTTCAAGCGAGTCAGCGTAGTTGAAAAGGGTTCAAAAATCGTCTACGCCTGTGCTAAGTTTAGGCTGCTGATATCTAGGGATCGAACGAAATGAGGCCACATGCCATGAGCGTCCTCCGAAAGATACGGCGATGTCCAAGTGCTGAGGACCGCCCATTGAATATCTCGACGATCAGGTGATGATCTCCTGAGGAAAGCTGGCGGAAGAGCCCTTCTAGACCTATCCTCGAGAAACGAAGCAATCGAGATAATGTGGCTGAAAAAATACCTCGATTTCGGATGTAACCGCCCTATATGGGCGCTAGTAGCTATTCGCCCATAATACGCCGAGGTCAGAGACAAAAACATCTATCTCCAATCCTGGAAAACATCCTCCACGGAGAGAGCAGGTGTGTGCCCCGACCTGGCTGCTCAAAGTCGCAAATAAGTATAATCTGAGAGTGGAGGGCCTTGCCTTCACCAAAGAAAAACAGACGCTGACAAGAAAATCAGGAGGTTAAACCACGGAACGACCAGTAATTGTATGAAGGAAAAACACAAAATAAAAACAGTCGGGAGACAGAACTCCTAGCAAGCATCTTGGACAGACAGGACCACTGAGGCAACAAATACTGTATGAGACTCGACCTCGACGAGTTGTTGGAACCAAGCGGTCGGATGGGGAAAGAAACCTAGAAAAATTTAACGTCCTCGCCGAAAATGAGGTGGGGCAGCCAGTGTTCGGGTGAAGGCCTGGTATATGGCTGACGACGACCGTCCCAGAGTAAGGCGAAAAAAAGGGGGATGTTCAGCCTGGAACATATGAGAAGAACGAAGGAGCAAACAAAATCAGTACATCACGATGAAAATGAATTCAATGATCCCGCATGGCCGTTTCCAAACAGAGGAGGCGTGAGTGATTATGAACATAATTATAAGAAAAATACATTGTGTATATTCATTCTAGAGGGGTTCAAGCCCCAAGAGACCTTGACAGGCTCCCTCAACGTCCACAATCTTAAAAAAATACCACACCGTCAGATCTTCGGAAATACGTAAAGAGGATCGCAGATATCACCTCTTTCGGTGCAGATACTGAGAGCACCACCGAGTCGGTCTTTCCCACCAACACTTCATCCTATTGATGGCTAAAATTAGTGAACTGTAAAAAGAAAACTGTGTTTGTCAGACGCTTGACCTCGATGCGTATGCCGATGTTGTGGAAACTCTTCGGGAAATTGGCCGTCGGAGGTACGTAGATTCCTAGAAAGCGCTGAATAATTCACGAGATCAAAAGGTCGAGAAGATTCAATCACCTGGCTCGATCGTGACGACCATTCCTGCCCTGAGACTGCGAAGAAATTGTCAGCCCATGATTTAAAACAAGACTATAGTGAACGAACTCACGATCCTCCACGGTCAAAATTACTCGACTCATGTAAATCTAAACAAAAACGTATAAAAATAAGCCCAAATATAAAAAGGTCAAGGAATCCACTGACCGACACCAATAGGATGACTGAGGAAATGTGGATATAGCACAGACTCAAGTTCACTCCCCTTCAAATTAAATCCAAGTTGCTTCAGCTCCTGCCGGAGCAGGTCGCACGATCGACGATGGAGATCATGAAGGCTGAGGTCTGCAGCCTCGTGGCATAGGCTCACGAGTTGCTTTTGGGCAGCAAGGACTGCTGCGTAGAGGTCTCGTTGAGGGGCAGTGAATTTTCCGGAGGCAGGGTATGTTCGTGCTGCGCAGACACGCAGACACATGTCAAACAGTGAAGAATCATTATAAGAAAAAGCGCTTACTGATATCCGAAGCATAACCGCTGAAATAGTCAGCCAGCGCGTTAGGGTGCCGGGATGTGTGCAGGAAGAAGCACGACGTACTTGTATTCACATCCAGCGTCTATTAGAATAAGTTCGTCCTGACGGACTAGATGATTATTGGAAGTATAATGGATAATCAGGGCGTTTGGTCTACGAATCCTAGTGAGCGTTGTTTTGCGTATATTGAATCGAAATGCGTACCCGGAGGCGACGACGGGAACATAAGCCATTCGTTGGGCCCCAGACAGCGCACAAAGATACTCAAAATGGGCCGCTAGAGCAGCCTCCGATATTCCCGGTCGCGTGAATCGCATGGTCTTGGTTACAGCATTCAATAAAGCGCGGCGCGAATGAGGGCCAAGGTGCGTACTTTTGCATGGGCGCGTCCACTAATGTCAGCAGCCATCCTCATAACGCGTTGTTCGGCCGCACTTTTGATCGCCCGCAGCTTTGCCACCTCTGGAGCTAGTGGTTTGCGTTTCGTTGACAGCGAGTCCACAATGACGTCGTAGTCCGACCGAGCCTCGACGGGCGGCGCCAGGTGTTTAAGAACGGATTTGCTGGTTGCTCGCGGGCCACGACGTGTATGTGTGGGAGGGACATCAACATATACATGACTATATGCCGCCAGAGAGGATTTGAGGTGGGTAGAAAATTGGTCAATCGAGCGGGCATCGTCGGCGCGGAATATAATTGCGGCTTCATTTAGGCCCGTTCTGCGACATGATAATTATTGATTTTCCAGAGAACAGAAGGCAAGGACGTACTTTGCACCTTCCCATTTCTCTTTTGCCGCGTCCTTGCCATTACAGAACAGCGTCATCCGGTAACCCCGTGAACTCGAAGTCTTTTCTGTCGGTCGCGTCTGCAGTGAGATGACGACGTGTGTTATAGGGGATACGACTGACCTAATATGACCGCAGAGTCTGGCTCCTCAAATCCCGTCAGATACCAGAAGTCCGAAGCCTGGCGAAACTTGTAGCTTTGCGAATCGAAATGTAGCGTGATACCTGAAGATTGTGGAAAATCACTTACAATATGTCTTCAAACAAAATTAAAACGTCAGCGTGAAGCAGTCTCCGTCAACGACGTACGTACTTCCACTCATGTACTTTATCGGTGCGGCCACACATACGACGAGGCTGTTGTCAGGGAGTCCATCCATGAGTTTCCGGCGTCGCTGCTCATAATCTTCAGAGGGTATTCCTGGTGTCAACTCCTGCGGTTTGACTGCAACGCTTTGTTGAGAATAGTTCGCGCAAAGTATAAGTTTAGTTTGACGTACGGAGATGGGGGTGAGACTGGAACAATGGCTGACCATACAGCGAAGGTTTGGCGTTTCCCTCTGAAAGGTTGGTCGCCTCAGTTGCGTATAGCCTGACTAGATTTGCTCGCTGGAGAGCCCGACGGGCAGTGCACACTCTCCGCAAGAAATTTGACATGGGGATCGGAGGTTGGGACGTCACGCAACCCCGAACGGCGCGGAGCTGTTGGAATTCGGATCTAAACTATTCTCATATTCTAAATATCAAGTACATGGTTCCACGCACTGACATCGAAGCGAAGCCTCTCGCAAACGCCTTGGTTCTTCCATGATGTCTGCCCGTCGGAGCCCGACATTAATATTACAGAGCCTCCTTCGACTAACCTGAGCACGACAATCTTCCCATCATGTTAGGCCCTCTCATCGTCCTCACTGGTATTGCATACGCTGCCGCCCGCTCTCTCAGTGCCATCCTGGAAATAAGCCAGATCAGCCCCGCTCTCGATGGGTTGAGCGTTCGCCAGTCTCTACCTAACGTGCCCCAACAGTGTAAAGCAGATTGCGACCCCGTCAACACCATCATAGCCAATGTGAGCTCTTCTGTGTATCTCAAATGATCCGTCCAGCTATCCTGACGGGTACTTTAAAGCAATGTGCCCCAAAGGAATGCTGCACCGCGACATTCGAAACCCAATACTACAATTGTCTGCTCTGCGTCGGCAACTCCCTCAACATCACGGATTACACGGCTCCGCAGGACACTCTCGACCGTACATGATCTTGTTCATAATTTTCCTCCTTCCCCATTTCTGACCGCCTTGCTTAGTTTTCCAGCAACAGTGCGCGCGCAACGGCCTCCCCATCCCCACGCTTACGCTTCCTGGACAGGGCGCGAGTTCTGGAGCCAGTGCCCCCCCAAACCCGGCACCGACATCCACCAGGCCGGGTCCAACTCCAACGAGTCGTAGCGGCACGAGCTCTACGACACCACTCCCCACACTTCCTGTCCCGTCCCCGCCCATCTCGCAGCAAACAATCACAGCTCTGTCCACAAGTGATCAAGCTACGGGCGCTCCAGCGGACCCTACCAACGGGCCACCGAATGACAACAATTCGGGGTCGAGGGAGTATGGCGTATCGTGCTTCACTGTTGGCTTCGTTAGTTTTATTCTAGCGGCGTGGCAGCTTCAGTAAATGACCCGTACGCGTACAATATCATTTCGTCACCGATTTTACGCGCCCTATGTATATATGCTGACAATCACGTTCGACATCGACCAGCTCAGGGGGTGGGAGGAGAGCTTGGCAAGAGGCTGGATTGACGGTTCGTTCCATTTTATAAAGTTCAGTTGCAAAGACCGGCGACCGAAAGGAAAGCGCGGCACGTCGTTCAACGATCTTATAAAGTAACCCTCCTTGAAGGGCCTTGCTTAAAGTAGCGCCGTGTCAAATCATTTAGAGGTGTTAGGTGCATCGAGTTCTCTGCCTTCACATCCTACAATGTGCAAAGGCAAATAGTCGCATTCCCGACCTGCGCCACCTGCCTTCGATAATGACAGGCCCAAACATTACACACGTCTCCAGAAAAACTCAGTGTTCCTCACACATAAACCATGGCGCCGACTTGAATCCCGTATTCATCAGGTCAACTCCTGCATCCTTCAAATCGAATATCCAACAATTTGAAAGTGTCAAGCCAAATCCTTGATCATGACCGTGCGTACTTTCACCCAACCGCGCCACATAATAGAATCAGATCCCGTACACGCACACGCGTGTTCTTGTATTGATTCCTCTTCAAAGGCTTATATATGCCTGACAAGCACCGGCTATTTTGCCACCAGATGCTCTGTTTGTCAACAGTGGATCCCAACTGCTGGGAACCCCTGAATGACAGCCTGGAGCATAACATCCATTATGTATACAACTTTTTGTCTACTACGAAAATTGGCGACCACATGTTCATCTGATGTCTTGTGCGATGCAAGTGGAGGGGTTAAATCGTCCCAAGTCAGATATAGTCGAGTCGATTCCTTGACTCAAAAGTCGCAGGTATCCATACGGAGAACAAGAGAGCCAAATTGACCTGTACTACTTTGTTTTCAAGCCCCAGCGATTGCAAGCCGCACTTTTGCCATTTGGTAGGCTCATTGTGAAAGTCGACACCTGTTGCGCCCCGCTCCATAAGTTCCAAACATTTAAGTAAAAGCAGACGACATCCATAAGTATTGGCCAGATCAGTTCTCTTCTTCACATGATTATTAAATCGCTCCACATACTAGATACACGTTCCAAGCCCGTCAACCAGCGATCATAGTCGAGCGCCGCGCGGCATCTTCTTCAGCGCCTGTCGTACGCCAAGGTCTCCCAGAACATCCTCCGCACCGGCAAGAACTGGAAAAATAAAGTTAGAACTGGCCCGCAGACATACATAATATCAACACTGACTAGCGTCGAAGCCTGATGTGCGGTGATACTAGATCGAAGGATGAGTGTGCATAGCTAGCATATCCTACGAAAGACCTACATTTTCAATGAGTTTACCCATGCCAGTCGTCGTAAGTGCTCTGCCGCCGAACACTTGTGTGGCGTCTAGATGGAGGGATAAACACACTATATAATAGAAGTACAAGGCTGTTTACCTTCTGCAGTCTCGCGCGCTGTCCGGGAAACGAACCTAATTTCTGCGGTGAGCGAGAGAGGCCTTACACACGAACGTTGGGAGTCGCGTACTGCTTCAATAGACCGATGGGGCCAGCGAGCTTACTCGACATCTCGTTATACGACATCTTTCACGGTATACCATGTGAGTTCGCAATAAGGTGGGCAATGAGCACTACGCACCTGATTCATCTGGTACGTCACGGATTCGTACCAATTCTGGCACGCCTCAACCCGCGAGATCATGGCTGCGAGTTTCGCTCGAATGACGGCTTGGGCGGTCAACGGCTTGCCGAACACCATGCGCTGGTTT
Source organism: Tricholomella constricta (assembly GCA_013368375.1). Classification (NCBI taxonomy): domain Eukaryota; kingdom Fungi; phylum Basidiomycota; class Agaricomycetes; order Agaricales; family Lyophyllaceae; genus Tricholomella; species Tricholomella constricta. The sequence goes on from JAACJP010000044.1 coordinate 107,217, forward strand.
GACCATCTGTACACGTCAAGCAAGTGTCAAAATTCATGCTCATCAATTCACAAAGGGTGCCATACTTTAGACATTCTTCGACGACGAGACGCTGTGCGGATATCGAGGTTGCGACGACCATCCATCGCTCGTGGTTGAAGTTGCTCAATATTACTTGCATGCCATTGCCGACTTTTCCGAGGGTGTGCGAGACGGGCACGCGGACCTGAATAAGCGGTGCGGTGTCAGAATCGGTCAAATTGGAAACGATTTTTGTAGTGACCTTGTCGAAGATCACGTATGCCGTTCCAGCAACAGACGAATAGCCGGTCTTGATCTGCTTGGTAGTCACTCCAGGACCACGTTCAATCAAAAGGACGGTGAAGCCGGTCTGGATATCAAGTATGAGATCAAAATACGAAATATGAAAGCTTAGTTTCGGTACACACCTCAGTCTTGCAACCAGTCGTGAAGTAGTCCGCGAACGTTCCGTTTGTAATCCACCTAGACGCATGGTCAGCGGGAGGAATGCATTATCCGTGACTGATTAAGTTCACTTCTTCGTCCCGGTGACTACCCAGTAATCACCGTCTCGTACAGCAGTTGTTTGAAGTCCACCAACATCACTGCCGGCAAAGGCTTCGCTGATAGCCAGCGCCACATATTTCTTGCCAGCAAGCGCCTGTTGTATTATATTGTTAGTGTTACTTTACAGACCAAGGTTTGGTGCACGTACATCAGGGACCACCTTGGCAATAACCTCTGGCGTGCCATAGTTCAATATAGGCGGCACACCAATGACTAGACCAGCGAGAAGCCCGTCGACGACCGCGCGGCTGCTAACACGGGAGAGCTCGGCGTGGATGATGCCCTGGAAACGTATCATGAAATATTCGATTGTTATGCCTGAGTGGGCAACTCACCTCATGGAAGTAGTCAAATTCCTCAGGCTTGACGACTCCACCGAGAAGGGTGCGACCTTTCAAGTGTTTCCCAGGCCCAAGGCGCATTGCCATAATATTCGCTTCGCTGGTAAGTTGAGGTCAGATGTGTGCCGTCAGGTTTACGAGACTCATAGTCTACCTCATTTGGTCAACCACTTCTTGGGATATCCGCTTACCGCTCTCCTCACACTTCACAGATTCTGGCTGGATGACTTCCATGAAGAATCTGCGGGCGGCGACCTGGAATTTTCTATGGCCCTCGGTATAGTATGGGCTATAATAGCCTTTGCTAAGCCATGTAGGTTCAGCATAGGGAACCTGGCTGAGCTCCCCAGGTGCTAGAGGGCGAATGGTCTCTTCTTGCCCTTGGATCTTGCCTATTTGAAGCCGAGTATATTGGGGCTTGAACAACACCTCCTGACGATGAAGGCCAAAGAAGACTTGTGTGGCATCCTTTCCAGCTGGCAGCAAAGCAATTGGTTAGATGACAGTTGCATTCATCACGCGCCGAACGTACCGACACTGTCTGCGAATAAGACGTTCGCCCCACCGGGGTGTAGATTGGCAAACTTGGAGAGGTCATAGACCTTGGAATCTATAATGATCCACTGGAATCAACGTTAATGGAAAGAATCGCGGCATTCTTTTTCGTGAACACTAACCAGGTCGCCTTCGGTGTTGTGCTATTCCGCGTTCAGCTAAGCGAGTGCGGGGAAAGTGAAATCACTCACCTTTGCCACCTCTTCAATAGAGAACTCCTTCATGATCCTGTTAGCCATTAGAAAATGTGTCGACGGCGAAAGCTCAGACTCCTCAGAGCGTCGTGAATAAAAGTAAAGCTGGTGTCTGGTAATGCGGAGTAGCCGATCGCCGGTTCATGAATACGTCCCGATTTGGTGGCATGTGAATTGCTTCAGCCAATCACGAGCCACGGAATTGCGCCCATGTGTGCTATCAACCTTGATAGCAAGTAAGGCCAAACATTTACCAAACAACCGCCTATCCTGACATGTACATTGTACATGGACATACAAGTCACTCTTACTTTCCTCAGCTCCGGCTCCCGTTTATTATCTTAAATGGCTAATGAAATATATCAACAAAAATCAGTCTTTTATATCTCGCCAACGCTCAGGTCAAGTACTGGAGATAGCCAAATGAAGCACAGGAATCGAGGTGTCTACAAATCTAGAGGGCAGTCGGGAATTTTTTCACTCGGAAACTGTCGGGACTACATCGCAGAAGTCGAAATTATGTGGGTGATCTCTGGAAGTTTGGGGCAAAGCGCATCGAGCATAGATTTTCTTTTTTTGGAAGCGTTGAGCTGAGGCAGAAATCACCCAAAGGCTCAGAACCTGTCCCAGGAAACCCCCGAAAATCGAGCATTTCAAGAAGCCTTGGTAGGGATAGTCCAGGGTCAAATCTACACGAAGCCGCCTTCGATATCGGAGCTGTGATCCCGGGGATAGAGGCCACACTGTACGCATCATGTGCGCTTCACACCTTATACTGATCGAGCGCTAAGCACGGAGTACTCACCCTGGCAGCCTAAACGGATTTCAATATCAGGCCTACTTCAGTTTCGTTATGCCATCTCGTTTGGCCCTAGTATTTGCTATCGCGAGCCTCTTCGCAGCCTCCTGCGGTACGTGGTCTCTCTATCAGAATCACGGCTACGTATCATTGTCGACCTCTTGATTCTCCAGCGCTCGCTTTCCCGAATTCTGGCACGACGTTATCCACCGCCGTACCCCGGAATTTTCACGTTCAATTGGTAGCCACATTTGACCCGCTGAATGTCCCAAAAGATTGCCAACCTATCTGTACATACCTGACGAACATGTTCGGAAAGGTGTGTTCGGCACTTGGGTGTATCCAGGAGTCGATAACGACCCTTTAAAAGAACCCACCTTGCTCAGAAGATGCCTGCGTATGCACCAATGGTTTCGTTACCGAGTTTGGTTTATGCGCGGAATGCGTTCTGAGCAACAAGACGAGCGGGAAGGATCTTGATATAGCCATTTCTGACGCACAGGGCACCCTGGACGGTGAGTCCAGGCCTTTCAATAGTGACATGTGCCTTCACACAAGCTGCTTTCAGTTCTCATTTCTGATTGCAACAAAACGGGCCTTGAAGTAAAACCGTACACCCTCAGCAAAAACGATGCAACATACCTGGACGGGCAGGAGTTTGCACTGGGGCTCGTCGTTGTGGTCTTAGGAATTGCCCTTGGCTTTGCTTAGTCCTTATTTGTTACGACTACACAGCGGTACATCGACAGTACATTGGGGGGTCGCGTTCATCCTCTCCTACTTAAATAGCGTGTATACGGAGAGACGGGTATCTGGATTACAGCTAGCAGATGGCGTCAGAGCGGCTTACAGGCTAGGGTCGTAAGGGAATAACTCACTCTAAACAAGAAGCCCAGCTAGAAAAATGTCAGTATTAAATCTACAGAGCTCATAACCGCAACCTACATCTTCAGGTGTCAAGCGCCCCATGGCCTGAGAGAAGAAGACGGCTGTGAGAGGTTGATCACAATGGGCAACGCAGAGGAGACTTACCTGGTCGTCGGCAGCCAATGTAGCATTAACCATCGCCGACTTCTTTTCTTGCAGCTATAAAAAGCGAAACGTCAGCACCATTTCGCAAAGATCGTTGCCACCTAGGACCAACCTGGACGATCTGACTCTCAATGCTGTCTTCGATAACGATCTTAATAGCTTGCACTGGTCTATGCTGGCCCAAACGATGGATTCGATCCATCGCCTCTGTTACAAAAGATGAGAATAAACTCCGGGCTGGAAATATTGTGAGATACTTACGAAATTCAACCTAAATCAGAAGAAGTGAGATACACATACACCGTGAAGAGAGTAACGAGATAAAGACATACTGCTGGATTCCACCAACTATCCATAAGGTACACGCGTGAGGCCTCTGTCAAATTGAGAGCGACACCTCCAGCTTTTAGGCTGACGAGGAACACAGTCACACCGACGTTATTTGCTAAAAGCCCATCAGTAAAAAAAACCATGGACACTGTGAATGGATAGATTGACATACTGAAGTGCTTGATTGTGGCATCTCGGGCCTGTGGGCTCATAGTACCTTCCAGTCGACAGATCTAGCATATCAGACAAGATAAGCATAGCGTCAAAACAGGACAAAGTACGCTTACGTTGAATCCGGCCTTTTGGAGTCTGTACGCAATTAAATCCAAGAAGTTAACGAACTGGCTGAAGACGATGCTCTTCGTCGTCGCCTCTTGAAGCCTCAGATTGCTCAACTCCTCAACGAGCGCCTCAATCTTCGATGAAGACCTCCATTTCTCGAGGTTCAGACGCCCAAGGATGCCTTGGCGCGCTTTGGAGATTGTTTCTTCCATTTCAAGCGCGGGTGCTTCCAGATCGATCGTCAGGGGAAGATGGCAGGTAGGGCATTGAGGCTAGGCGTTGAGTGATATTAATTAGCGGTGTGAGTGGCAGGGGAGCGATATGGACGAACATGGGCCTCCTCTGAGGTTTCGAGATATTGTTGGATGCATGCGCGGTCGAAGATGTGGTGGCATTTGGACTTGATTGCGTCCTCGGCGATGTCATTGCAAAGTCGACATACAGTCGCCTCTTCGATATCTTCGTTAGTAAAATTACGAGCATTGGTCTTGCTCCGTAGGACGAGGTCAGGATGACAAGCCATTTGTCTGAGACGCGTAAGGCTGCAAAACTTATACGTGAATAAGATTCATCTCGAATGGTCATAACGTACAGTGTAAAGATGTTGGAGTAGTCTGGAATGCTCGTTTATAATAGTGTATCAGAATCAACGGGAATGACGCACTATTGAGGATTGTTCCTTGGTCGACATATGTGCTGAAATCGCGCTTCGCATTGGTATACAGTGAGAGATATAGGTCCTTCTCCTCTGGGCTGAAGTAGTCCCTGCGAACAAGGACTGTACGTGGTGGTAAACCGAGATCATCGGCTTTTTGCAGCTAAGGACGGTGGGTTGACGGCGGCATGGCTTACGATGAAGGACGCAACGTACCTTGGTTCTGCGAAGCATCATCCTGTCGAGGAGGATTCTAAGCTTTTTGAAGGCTGGTTTGCCCGGACCGACCATTCCATTTTTCTGGATGGGAGTTAGAATTTCATTATTCCAGAAACAGGTCTGGAACGAAACGATCAGCAGAGCTAGCAGAGGAAGATGCAAAACTGCTCACATGTTGCATTGGGGTGTGTCCGCAGTCTGTGTAGATCGCTGTAAGACACTTTGTCGTTTGCATGATAACGCAACGCACCATCGCAGGATCGCTTGTCCGAGAATGTCCAATGGAGCGATTTGCAGTCGCATACCTTGCCTATTTCAAGGTCAGTATATTCAAGATAGCAGCGAAGCTTGACACGTACAGAAGTAATAAGAGAATGGGTCGCCCCCAAGGAAGCGGACAAGGCTGTACAACTCTCCCACTCGATTCTGCAGAGGAGTGCCGGATAAGCACCATCGGTAGTTGCTCTTAAGTTGGAAAGCGGCCTTGGCGGTATTGGTGGATCGTTCCTTGATGTTGTGAGCCTCGTCCAACTGAGCGTCAAGGGTCAGCGAACCGCTACACCTTCTTTAAAATGCATGGCGCCTACGACGATCCGGTGCCAATGGATTTCATGGAGGGGCGATTTCTCCTTGACTATCATCCCCTTGCGTTTAAAACCACTTTGTTGTTTCCGGAAGCAGCTATAGATATATATGAGAAAGAGACCAAACGTGTAGTGTGCATGTCGTACCTTTCCATTACTGCGTATGTTGTTAGTACCTGAATAAGCAATCAGTTGGGAAAATTTATGTAAGACATATTGAAGTATCATACCACGTCGTACTTCTTAAGCTCTTTGATGTCCGATTCTCGAGAAGAACCATGCCACACAAGGACCTTCAATCCATCGGTGTGAGATTCTATTTCGTTTCTCCATTGCATGACTGCAACAGTGGGGCTGTGACAGAGTTCGGTACAATTGCATCATGAGGGAAAACGATGCTTACGCGACAACAAGGTTGGGCTTGACACCGTCCGTAACGAAGAGCGCGATGATTTGAATGGTTTTACCCATCCTAAAAGGGCTTCAGCTAACGGAAAAAACATTGATGGACAACCATACCCCATCTCGTCCTGGAAGCAACATATTGTTAGCTAGGTTGGAACAATCAACTGTTGAGTTCTACGTACAGCAAGCATCCCACCGTTCCAGATCCCTTGTTCCTGCTTTCGCATCCAGAACAGACTCTCTCGCTGGAAAGGTAACAGGGTCAATTTCAGATTCATTGGCTGCTCAGCCATCGTCGGCGTGATGATAGGAATGGATTCCTCGAGGTCACCCCAGACATCCTTGAGTTCTGGATGATGCCTGAGCAACGCAAGTGACGTCTTTTCAGCCTGGAGATATTACTTTAGTAGGTAATGCGAAACGGAAGCGGTGGTAAACAACTGACGTATGTAAGTCGACGTCCCAGCTCTCGTACAAGCCTCCCCTCTTCTGTCTTAATCTCTCTCTTCCGCGAGTTCGCCTCTCGTCGCTGCTCCCGTTTCTGTTTGTGAAGCTCGGCCAGAGTCATATGTTTCTTCTTTGGTGCAGGGGCGACTTTGTTGGTCTTCTTTGCGATGCCCTTGCCTTTCCTGGACAGGGACAGAGGCACATCAGATTCAGACCCAGAGGGAAAGTCGTCGAGCTCGTCGTCGCTCTCGCTCGCGACACAGTCATACACATCGATGTGTTGATTGGGTCTGGCCAGGCGACGTTCAGCAGCTGCGGCTGCAGCAGCACTGGTACGATTTCGTCCCGAAGACGAGGAGCCAGTCACATTAGACCGTGCGGTCTGCAGGGACAATTCAACAGCCGTAGAAAGCATGAGCGCTTCCTCTTCGCTGTCGCTGGCTGCAAAGGCGTCTTCATCCACTTCAGACTCAACAACAAAGTCAGATCCACTGTCATCAAAATCATCTGACATTTGATTCTCGTCGAACTGCAGGCCTAGGTCGGATGGCACCTCTTCGTCATCGTCGTAGATGATGGTCGGACGGACAGGGGCCTTGCCTTTGCCCTTCTTGGAAGGTGGCGGTGGCGATGGTGAGATTTCAGCCTGTAAATTACATTTGAGTCATTGAAAGCCTTGAGATAGACTCTATCCTGGGCACCTTTTTTAACGCCTTCCCCTTCCCACCCGAGCGTCTAGCAGGGATCTCAACATACACAGCCGATGACACAGCTCGTCGTTTCAAAGCAGGCCGCTTGACAGATGTGAACTCAGGCTCAGACTGGTCTAAGTCTGTTGAAGCAGCGCGCTTTCTTCTGATTCCCCTTGTGCCGGCTCTTTGTGGTTTCTTTGTATCTTCGTTGTCAGAGGTTGCTGGGGTCTCAGAAGGTACAGCTGAGCCCTGAGCGCTGAATATGGGCGACACATCGGTCGTTCCTGTTCCAGAGGCCGGCGAAGGCGATACAAGGGATCGCGCAGCACTTCTGGTCATTCGGGCCATGGTGGCAAAGATGGAACAAGGTGAAGAATTTTTCTCGCGCTGCGTGACATCCTTAATTGGCGTTACGCACAACGTCACGTAAATCACGTGGGCGCGTTGACCCCATATTGACCTCTCGCCGAGATCCTGAGGCTGAGGGGACATTCTGTGAGTTTACAGCGCGTGGGAATTAACGGTGAGTATGTATCTAGGGAATACTGAGATGGGGTCCAAGCACTGTGGCTTGGGATCAATAGGTCGTGGTGTAGAGTACGAGAATGATTTAAGTCCGGGCGAATATAAGGTAGCCTTCGTAAACGGCCCAGCCGATGGCAGAGCTAAGGACTTTCCGTGACATACGTAGAGTTGCTCCGTCAAAGTAACCAACGACTCCTCGTTGCTTCAGAAAGTCTGTCAGCAATAGGTATGCCACAAATAGTAATTAGTCACCTTCCAGATGGTCTTTATTGTCCGCATAAGCCCATGATATCGGTCCTCGGATCGAACTTGAATTTTTGTCTGAAACATGGTGAGGTCAGAGTGGGATGTCATCAGCGAAGACCAACCTTGATCACGTCAAAAGGGTGAGTCGCCAGTGTAGCTATTGCTCCAGCAGATGCGGCAGAAATACTATGTATCGCAGCGGAATGAGCGTTGGAGGTCGTCGGAAAAATTGCATCTAGAATTAGAATAGAAAATCCTTAAGAAGATAAACTTGACAAGTGAACGAAAACATACACGTCTCGCGCTTGATGCCTTCGTAAAATACGATGAAGAGCCCTGCATACGGCGCGTCACGGAGCGAGGACGCTAAAAACCCACGAAGGAGCTCTGACGGCCCCTGGCGGGCGATCGAAACGAAGGCGCCAGTCAGACTCTGGTAGGCGTACATATTGCTCTGCATAGTGGAGATGAGATGAGGCGAGCAGAGGTAGCGTGCATGAACCGACTTCATATCGTGCCTTGAGAACAGAGAAAGGATTCAAGAGGAAGCCGACTCCGACGCGCGTCGTGGCGCCGGCGAGGAGGTTGCCTCCATTAGTGAGGGTGGGGAGCACAGACGAGCTCTTCGAATTTTGGGTATGTACTCTGACGATTGCGAAGTAGGGCGAGGTTGCCATCACAGTACGCAATTGGGTTAAGCTGGTCATGTACAACGCGACGCCAGGTACGTTCCTATTTCATCGTTGATGTTGTGTGAGTAGATACGACGACGGCGGCGGAGAATAGATAACCACCTCATTAGAGACGCGGTTGTCCCCCTCCAGAGTCCCAAGATCCCATTTTGCTTGATGATGTCGCGAGCAGTGCCAATGATGAGGGTATTCCGCCTGTCAATGGGTGAGGATGGCTGGTCATTGAAGCAAAGATGTTGACCCACTGTGCATTCAATTTACCATCCCCTTGCTGCATACGCGTCTTCAGGAGATCAACTATCATTTTCCATTTTTATAAATGTCAATCCAAATCGAGACCAAGACCTTCTTACAGGGTTGCAGGCAAACTGTCGTGGCGAGACCCGATAACGCGCCTGTTCATCATTCCACGGCCTCAGAAACCATTTCCAGCGTATAAAATCAACCGCGCACCTGAGAACATTTGCTGCCCGACATTGCTCATACGCTACATGCCAGAACTCGGGTCAGATGTAACAATTGGGCAATGACGACAACGAACCTCGAGGAGCCCTTAGGAGACAACGCACTGCGTGAAGTAGGCTCGCAAATAATATCCGCCTGACTCACAAGCGTGTGGGGTGGATAGATAACGTCCTCCAACGAAACGGAGCGTTCAAGGAGACGGCGAAGGAATGGGAGGAGTCAGCTGCGGCGTCAACTCGGATCGTGAAATTTAGAATGGAGAAAAAGGTGCACGTGATTTTCTGACCTCCACTTGTCTTGCAACAAGTACTATAACTACAGGACGATGGCGGCGGCGGCGATTCCAACACAAGCTCGGTCAAAGCAGCTACGCGCATGTCTTCTATGCTCCATCATCCAACTCCCCGTCGACTTTCGTAAAAATGGCTGCCCCAACTGCGAAGAGATCATGCAAGTGAGTCCTCCGCCTCATTTTCCCTAGAACTTCATTAACCTCTGAACCGCGCAGATGAAAATGAACTCGGACCGGATAGCGTCGTGCACCACGACTTACTTCGACGGTGTGGTCGCAGTGGTGGACCCGGAGAACTCGTGGGTGGCGAGATGGCAGAGGACATGTGCGTCATCATAGCTCTCCTGCTTTCGTACCTCGAATAACCTCCTTCAAACAATAGCAAAATACGTTCGGGGCATGTACGCCGTGCGCGTCAAAGGGCGGATACCTGAGGATGTTGAGTTGGAATTGGAGAATCGGGGCATCAAGTACCGGCCGCGCGACCAGACAGACCAAGAGTAATGGTCTCTTGTAGCCTCGTATCCATTCGTACGATCGTGCTTCCCCTGTATCTTTCATGCGGCGCAAGGGTGGGGTATCATCATCGGTGTATAATATATTATTATTGATGAGCGTATTACGGCAGGTGTTCTACATTTCCCATGGCGGGATAGCATACATACATGGTGGGCTGATTAAGATTACTACAGAAGGTCGTGGAGGACCTTATCGTATTGGTGGGGCATATGGGCTCTGCGGCGTAAGCGTCAGTTCAGTGAGCGGGTTATCAGGACGAGGGTGGACTCACTTCAGCATGTCTTTCGCAAAGACGATCTGCGAAAAGACCTGCTCGACGTCCAGGACCTCGAACAATCGCAGTTTGTCTGCACCTATGCGACTGTTGTTACTGGGCTCGAGGTACGACCGGTGGGACGGATGCAGGTCGCTGTCCCTCATAGCCCAGAGGACCTGACCAGGGGGAAACATGTTCGACATGTGCATATTAGCTTCGAGGGTCTTCCGGACTGCAATAAACTACACAGAGCGATCAGGGAGTCGGATCAGAGGCAACTAATGAGGGTTGCACTCACCCAATGTGGATCGTCAGGCGATCCAGCACCTGCTTTCCACTTCTCGGCGCGTGAGGTGACTGCAGCCCAGCCCTCACCTGCGTGCTTGTTCTCCGCCTCACAAAGCCACGTAGCGGCGTTCTTCAGGTCACGGACAGAGCCGAGTGACAGACGCGAGACGACGTCGTGTGAATAAACGAAAGAGACGATGAGTCGGTCGGCGAGCTTGCTTAGGGCTGCGTCAGTGAGAGCGCTGATGAGAACAAGCGTGAGTGTGATGTTCGCGATGAAGGTTGAGGGGATATTTACGGAGGTGCGAAACAATAGACAAAGACGCGGCGTCCGGCTGGGAGACCACTCGAGTGTACAGTCAGACATGTCTTTGGGTCAGCCCATTTCTAAGAGCTCCATATGTAAGTTTTAGAATGGCTGTCGAGAATCGAACATGCGTACCAGCCCAAGTATTGCGGCGACACCTGCACCCAGGCTATGACCGCACATCACCAGATCTATACATACTGGCATAAGGCGCAGTCGGAAAAGAAAGCAGTGCTGCTCACCGTAGTCAGGGTTATTGTGCAGCGCTTCCTGTACTGCTAGTTGCACCGGTTTCCCGATGTCGCCCATGGCGCGAGCCATGCGGAGCATACCACTATGGACGTGGTAGCGAGGGGATGTCGTTGAAGACGCGCTAGAGCGTGGCGGGAGCTGGGACATGGATGGGAAAACGTATTGGCCAGGCAGGAAATGTTGCTCCTCCTCAGATAACGTCGTCGTGGCGGGCTCGAACTCTTCGGCGTCACAAGTCAGATCAGCTGCAATCTCGTTGAGCGACATGGTGCCTGTGTGGATAGTTTAGACATATGCACAGTGTGGCTGGAGCCCTGAAACGAACCTCGCAAGACGAGGACGACCTGGCCGCGTCCGTGGTCAGTAAGCACCCAGAACCTGGGCATCATGTGTTCGCTCCCAATGACCTATGCAACGTCAGCCTTGCACAAGAGAAAACGTGTAAGCAGGCTCACGGCAGTCGCAGTCATCTTGGCCGTTAGCTCCTCCTGAGCTTTCTGCCCCCGCGTTCCAAGACCAGCAGCTCTCTCAAAGATCTCCTGGTCATGTTTGCCGAGAAGGACGTCCCACCAGGAATATTCCAACGTGCTCTCACGGTCAGATCCATCGCATTCGCCGCGGGCCTCTGCCTCGGATGCATCGATCGCATGCGCCAGCTGCGCTTCTTCCGAAGCCATCTCTGCCGCAGTGCTCAGTCTCCTCGGTCCTCGTGCGCTGCCCGGCGAGACACCGAAGAACAAAAGACTGGCTCCCCCGTAACCAGCGAGGACGATCTTCGAGAGACGGCGCAGGGTCGTCTTGAGTTCCGCCCTCGATAAACGGGGAGGTTCCATGGTCAAAGTTGCGGATCGGGGTCGCGAAGACATGAAAGGCGATATCGAGAACATGCTGCTCCTGGTTGAGTATGTGGATTCGGAGCGCGAATGAGCCTCTCCGATGGAGGCTGCAATTAGTTGACCGGTATTTCCGGGTAGTATGACATCCGATATGACTCGCACACGGGAACTCCTGCGAGTAAATGAGGTGAGTTTGCAGACGACGTTTTGGGAAGAGTGCTTACTTTCTAGATAAAGTTGAACGGGTATTTTCCGTAGCCTCGTTGACGGGTATTTCCTTCAGATGCTTGAACCATATCTTTTCCTGCCACTCCTGCGTGACGCCCTGCAGAGCTACCCAGCCGACTATTGCTCGTGCGATTTGGGTGATGCCGTAGTAATTCTCAGGACCGTTGTCATCGGCCGACCATTCGCGCCTGACGAGATTGATGAAAGAGGCAATTGAGAACGAGGCATCGCTGCTCCCAGGGAAGATGACAGAGAGAACGTTGATGGAGCTGTGTGCAGCAATGAGCGACGTGGAGGTGACGTATTCGCTGAGGAATATGGGGGCAAGAGTTATCTGTTCGGCAAGTGAAATGACAGTAGAAACAGCACCCCCGACAACAGGTCGAGTAACGGTGCTTCCGCCAAAGATGGCGTGATCAACGACAGTGGTGGTTACACCCACAGCTGCGAAGGCAATAGTACGGGTAACTGCGAACTGAAAACACGATTACATGGTTTGTAAGATGCGCAGTCTCGTTGAAAAAACTCACCCCAAGTCTGGTTCCTATCTTAACAGCAGTGAACCCAAACGACGTGACTGCAGAGGCCAAATCGATTCCTTGCCTGCTGTAAGTATCCCAACCCTTTACCATTGGGATATCAGACATAGGACATGGACGTACGGGACAAGAGGCAGGCGCTGGCGCTATGGAAACTCTGCTCTACAGATGGAGATTAATGAGGGGGTGCACGTGAATTTCTTGCTGGGTCAGGAGGTACAAGGAGGTGCAGCCCAGAGCGGGCAAGTCCGCGGGCCGATCTTTCTTGTATTTCAACTTCATCGGGGACCTTCACGTCGGACGCTGCATGCTCCTAGCTTTCTTGAGAGGTCCATCTTTATGTCTCCTTGCAGGCTCCTTGCCTCATTCCTGGGATATCCCGAAAAACTCATGTGCTGCAATCTTTACTGCGGAGGGCCAACGATGAACGCAAACCTCCAGGACCACCAGATACGTTCGGCCGGATCACCTCAAGCTCTGAATAGTGAGTATATCCTTTTGATAAAGGTGAGATATATCCAACTATGTATACGTAGGACAAGGAATGCCGCAGTGAATAGAGTCCACATTGTAATACTTTCCGTGGTTTCCACCATGATATTCAGGGGCATAGTCTGGCATAGTCGAACTTCTCAGCGCCTTCATTCCTCTTTCTGAACATGTGTCTTATCCACATATTACTTTTAAGTGACCATCGCTAAACATTTTCAACTTCGGCGCATCAAAGCCTCTTTGAACATGAAATTCTTCGTCCCTGTCGAGTACGTCCCACAGGAAGGTCCCAGCGTCTAGTGACATGGCGCACACCATCTTTCATCACATCATGTCTCTCCAAAGCCTTCCACAAGATGAATCTTTTTTTTTCTGCTGATGCTCTGCGACGAGTCTGCATCTGCCTGAAATATGATGGGCCTGGAAAAAAAGCCAACGCAAGGCAAGGCAATCGTCGGAATATCTACGAAAAGTCTATGAGGTAATGGAAACAGGGCAGCAATCTCTCCAGCGCCGACAACGCCAAGTTGAAAGCTGACATTCTCAAAAATGAGCCGAGGGACCACTCAACGAGACATGCTGCTACCGACCCTTACTATCTCCTCGCAGCATTACCCAGGCTTCAGCGTTCGGTGTTTCTCTTACTCCCTGCTTCAAGTTTTTCACCAGCTCACTGATGTTTGTTCTCACGAGACACTTGAGTTTGGATCAAATTACCAGACTGAAGGGGCACACCAATGTTTTGGGGCTTTGACTTGTTACGAGGACCTGCTAAAGACATGAACCAACTCTAGCAAGCCTTGAAGGGATCCACGATGTACCTATCTTCGGCCTGAAAGCACAAGTCAGGCGCTCCACATCCCTTGCGCCGTTCCTTGTAACTACCAGCCTAGAATATTTCCCAGTCCTTGCCTTCCCAGTAAGGTTCGGCAAGCCGGGACCAGTATGATGCTCTTCATTCCTCCAAGCTCCACCTGCCGCAAGAAATCCTTCCGATCATGCTATCGTCCATACAGGATACCAACTACCAATCTTACACAGGCAAGCGCGCCACGAGATTTACATCTGAGCCTAACACACGCTTGTTTCTCTCTACATAAGGACCGATGCGTTACGCTGAATCAAATCTGTGTCAAACCTTTGAGGCACGAATTGCTCGGGGTCTCTCGAGCAACAAGCGGCCACCGGTCGGCTCTGGGTCGGCTAATTGTCTGTGTAAATGGCTGGCCGCCAAGTAAAATTGGTGGGCGCGATGTCTGCTCGTTGCCGCACTGGTCGATTCCTATAAGAGTGTTAGCGCAAGATGTGTAGTTTGGTTTCAATTATTTCAGCACAAGATATACACGCGGGAATATCAATTTACATCCAGTGCACGTACACCTCACGGCTTATCCATGTTCGCTGAGTAGTACACCGAGAGTGCGAAAATAGATGGTGATCAGAGGTTGAAGATGGTCACAGCATTTCGACATTACCTACTCATACAAAATCTCCTCCAGTCCTGGCAAGCGTTAATGGTGAAGCGCTTGCGATGGGCGGTGCGTACACGGATTCCTGTGCCAAGCACCTTCCGGTTTTGCTATTATTCTACCGCTGTAGTGGCCTTGAGGATGTCATCCACGCGCTGATCGTAAGCCCGCACGCGCCTGCCGTCGAGAGTTGATTGTCCTGGAAAAAAGCGCCCCGCGACCCAGTAGTGTTACTGCGCCGGGGGTTGCTGGCTCAGAGGAAGACGGTGTCTCTTCACCAAATTTGCCTTCGAGGTTTTAAAAGTCTTCTATAGTGAGACTATGTACATACATAGGGAGGGTGTCGATGCTCCTTAGCATCGAACTAACATTGATGCATGCACGCTGCGAGGAAGAGATTCGGGCAGTGTTGGAAATCCTGGAAGACGGGGAGCTTTGCCTAGCGTGCGGAGAATCGCTGCTGGACTCCTACAGCGTTATACGCATACTGTCTTTCCGTGAAGGCCGGGGATCCTAAGCGTGGTCGCATGTGTCGCTTCCCCCTACGTCCAAGTGCGTGTCGCCACTCAGCTATTCACGTAACTAGAACCCACGTTATTCCAGTCGGGGGATCTTGTCAGTACACTAATATACTCATCCTCGCTATCTTCGCGAGCCTAAATGGTGGGGTAGGACTCCATACGCACCTATATGATTACCCATATACAAGAAGGAGTCGAGGTATGTCAGTGTCAACGAGATCGACAAGACCAAACAAGAGGATCTCATCACCGCTCATCAAGCCTTTCAAGTCGGAAATGAACGATCCCTCATCGCACCTTCAGTGGATGAGGGAAGCTATGGCGATGGCGAGCACATCATCTTATTTGACGCGAGATCCGAATTTCACAATGTGAGATAGGCAGAAGAGGCCCTGGCCGCCGGAGAAGTGCCTGTGGGCTGCGTTTTCGTACGAGATGAAAAAGTCATAGCACGAGCACGAAACCGGACAAATGAACTTCGTAACGTGTGCCCTATTCTTCGCCACATGTGTGTTGAAATGACAAGCAGCTAAAGATATCTCTCTCTTGGTTTAGGCTACTCGGCACGCTGAGCTTGAGGCGATCGATAGTATTCTGTCTGACAAGGAAATCACACCCACAATCTCGAAGTACCCTCTCTTCACCACCACGCTGTATGTGACAGTGGAGCCATGTATGATGTGTGCGTCTGCGCTTCGACAGACGGGTATCAAAGAGGTATATTACGGTTGTGGCAATGACAGATTCGGGGGTTGTGGAAGCGTTTTAGGCGTGAACGAGACGTCAGTAGCGGTCACCCCATTTCCGAGCGACCAGCTTCTAACGCGGGTGATAATGACCAGACTTGAACACCCTACGCACCCCCCATATCGAGCGACGGGTGGATTTATGCGAGAAGAAGCCATCCTGATACTACGTCGCTTCTATATCACTGAGAATACGAATGGTGCCCATCGTCACCTTTTTGGCTCGCTTTCCACTCACCTTTCTGTGCTTACAGCGCCAGTTCCGAAGTCCAAGGCTAACCGTATACTGAAGATGGAGGTAACACCTGATCCTCTCATTTCCTAGTGTCCCGTCCTGCGCGCAAGGTCCGCCTATCGCATTACGAATGGAGGCGATACGATGTTGAGAATAGATATCTTAGAACCATCTGTGATCGAGGGATGCTATAGTTAGCCTCTTGGAGCAAAGGTGGCTAACAAGCAGGCAATAGCTTCAAGCTGCGCTCCCTCGAGATCTAGTGGCTGGTCAGGTGTTCCTCACATGAGGGACACGGCGGAAGGAGTACCATGGTATCTGGATTTTACAGTATTGTGTCCTTAATCCCTCATTAAATCGTACTCGGACCTACCAGACAACCACCGATTCCCCGAGAATGATCCCCCAGACGAGCCCCCAGAATAGAAAATGAAGGCAAAAAGGTGATCAGCTTACTTGCGATCTTTCCCAACAAGCCCCAAAGATTGAGCCACGAAACCCCATTTGTCCGCCGCCTCCTTAATTCTGAAGGATCGTCGTCAACGACAAGAAGAGCCAAAGTGGGAATGCACCCATACCTCTTCTCGGTGGATTTACCAGCACCGTGACCGGATTTCTTGTCGACGCGAAGGAGTAAAGGGTGAGGGTTGTGTGGCAGAGTGTGCTGAAGAGTCGCGGCATGTTTGAAAGAGTGCATCGGCACCACCCGATCGTCGTCTGGAAAGAAGGCCGTATTAGACAACGAAAATATAGCTGGTGTGAATGACTTACGGTCGGCCGTCAACAGCAACGTCGGGGGCAAAGTCCTATCAGTAGGGACGGTATGCAGTGGGGACAGGGGATAGATAAAATCAAAGTCTTTAGGATCGTCGGGGTCTCCGTAGTCGCTCGTCCAGGCCTTCCCTGAGTGATTCGAAAGGGTTAAGTAATTCTATCGAGACATTGTCATGATGCGATCCACCGACCTATCGTAAACTTATGGAACTGCACGAAGGATCAGTCAATGGTTTGCTTAGATACCGCAGGGTGCAATTATATACCTTGAGAAGGTCCAATACCCCGACTTCCGCCACGGCAGCGCCAAAGGTTCCCTCTGGCGCGCGATTAATGCAGGCTCCAACGAGTAAGCCTGTGAATGAAGCTCGTAAGTTCAAAGAAGATATGGAGACGACTGCAAGGCTCACCTCCGTTTGACCCGCCGTTAATGGCCACCTTTCCTGGCCCCACATACTTGTTCTTTACAAGATATTCTCTGAGGGTATTTAAAAATTATCAGCCGTGCACAATCATTGTTGGGACCTGGACGCGTACGTTGCAGCGACGAAATCGTCGAAAACATTTCCCTAGCGCGTAAGGTTAAGATTAGCGTGACGTAAGAACATTTTGTCTTAGGCAAACCTTCTGCTCCCTAGTCCCAGCTTTATGCCAGTCTTCGCCGAACTCAGCGCCGCCCCTGATATTTGGAACGGCCAAAACGGCACCGTAAGTTTGTAGGAACGTCAGAATGGTGGGGCTGAAAAATGGGTTGACTGATATACTAAATCCGCCGTATCCTGGGCATGCAAGCGTTAACGTGAAGAAGGATGCAAAACGTATATCCGACATTATCTTACCGTATTGGATGGCAGGTGCAGTTCCATTGAACTCCGTGGATTTATGACGGACGATAAACATGGGCACCTTCGTTCCGTCCTTACTCTCGTACCAGACCTAAGATATGTTAGTATTAGGTTACAAAGAGTGCTCAAGTGCACCTACTTGCTTAGACTCAAAGTCATCTGGATTGAGACCGTTGACCTTGACCGACCTATAAATGCTCCAACGCTGTTCCTCCGGAGCCGCGAAATCATAACGTGCAACGGTTCCCGGAGTATTGAAGCCAGTCATCGTGACAAACAGTTGCGGCTGTTTCGGTCTGCTGGAGAAGGAGGCCGCACCAACAAAATCGGGCGCCAGGCGAGTAATCTGGGAGCCTGTTTTGGAGTACAAATAGATTTCGTCCTTGACCTGACAATTCCTTCGTCAGCGGGAGAGCTCGGTGGCGATTTGAATGTCCTTACATCTCGCTTGTAAATTATAGCAAACAGTTCGTTGTTCACGTAGTCCACTTCGACGAGGTTCGCGTTCTTGTCCTCCGGGATAAGATCTTTGAACTTTGCTTGTTCCTCGGACACATCGATAGTGATAATCTTGTATTGGGGCGCATCTAAATTTGTCTTGACGTACAGTATCGGCCCATCATTTGCGATTCTATACAGGTAATCAGCGGGATCGGGCGCGTTCAAAAGCGTGGCGTACATATGATATTCTCCTTTGAACTCATCGATGACTTTGTTCCACTTGATGTTCGGCCCAATCTCGTTTTTTTCTAGTTCTGCAATCCATAAAAGATTTCTCTGCGACAAAAAATTAGCGGAAGTCATAAAGTATACAACGAAGGGACGTACTCTAGAACTGTCCTTCATGGTGTACATAATGATGTATTTTCCGTCGTCCGAAATGTCCACACTCCACATCCATTCTGGATTTTGTTTGTCACTGTAAATCATTATATCTTCCGCTAAGGAAGAAGACAGTCATCAGCATTAACAAAAAGACGAATATGTAAAACGTACATTGAGGTGTTCCAACCCTGTGATAGTATACCATCGCGTTGATATCGCCGCCGGTCTCAATTCCATCTTTTGCGTCCTCGCGGGCAGGGTAGCGCTTAAACGAGTGATAAATAATTCTTCCAAGTTTGTCGAAAGTCAAGGAAAATGTACCTGATAAAAGAAGCCCTTGGAATCCTTGGACCACTTGACCGAAGAGAACTTGACGTATTCAACTACGTCGGCTAATCGGCCGTCATCTTTTCCAGATGACTTACTGGCTTCCGACAGCGGTGAATCCGTAGAGCGAACGTAGACGGTCACAAAATCGCTTCCCTGGCGTCAAGATGAGGTGAGTTAAGTATTTGGGATCAATGATAAATTTGTCGCACAGAGTAGGAGATTCCATACGCAAAGAGCTTTCCGCAGTCGGAGAAGTCGTAGATGGACAGAGCCGCAGTTCCATCGTTAGCGAGCACGTTTGGCTTGTTAGATTCGTTAGTCGGGACAACAATTACGAAGCTGATGGTCGCACATCGAAGAACACTTCGCCGACAGTATTGTCATCCCGCGAGAAATCAGGGAGTGCCTTCTCTTTGGAACGGTAGAAGACTAGAAAGGCCGATCTCAGCCATCGGAAGTACGATCCGGTCTCATTGACGCACTTGGTTGTGGTTGGAGCCCGCTATTATAGAACCAGTACCAACGACCATCATCATACAATATTGGGGCAGAGAACTAGATGGGTTTAAGACCTGAAATGAGATGGGCTAGATGCACTGTCACCTTCGCATAGTCCATACTCGCACGGAAGGCATCTTCCAACCTTTGCCTGTCAGCGTTTTTATCCAGGTAAGACCTGGTAAAGAGCTCCTGCGAGGTGGTCCATTTGTCTGTTTCGTCCGTATTTTCCTCTAGCCACTGGTATGGGTCTGGCACGCGAACTTCGCCCTTTGCCGCACTTTTATAGATATCTACATGGTCGGAGCGGCGAGAAGGGGGATAATTATTAGGCGTCCAGGGAGTAGGGGCCATGGTTAGAGAGGATACCGAGCGAACAAAAGAACCAACGACGCGTCCGTGCTGGTGCAGATACTGGAACTTCCGAATGGACAGGCGCAACATGTGAGCTGGGACTTTAAAAGGGGTAGCTCAATTTGAGGTGTGGAGTTACGTAATACAATCAAACATTAACGCGTTTCCGGGGTCCTTCCTTTCCAAATTCCAACAACCTACTGTCCCTTCCTGATCAATCGATTTACATCGATGAAATATGCACCCCCAATATGAATTGGACAGGCCACAAGACCGCAGAATGCAGTCAAATTTCCACGTAGTCCGCGCTTGAAACGTCAAGTGAGCATTAAGTGTCCAGGCGATTGTCCAAGAATATGTACGTGATTCAGGAGGACCTTCATCTCCGGCGATGCTGAGGTCAGTCGGCCGCCTGGTCATCCGATTACGCTGGCTTCGGAAGTAATTTTAAGGAATAATGCCGATACGAGAGGAAAGTCATTCCAGTGACAATCTCTTGGAATGCCATACTTCTCGTCGACCCTCATGATCAAGGGAATACTGTCATTGTGTAGTAGTTTGTTTTCCGCCGTTGTTGCCCTCGAATTTGACGATACCACCGTTAATCCCGTAGAACGCCGTCGAGTTTGTGGCCGCAGTGTTCGGCGTGAGACGAGCTGTCCATCGATATCGTTCACGCATAACCCGTCAATCCTCCACGATAGAATCCCCGGTACCGGCGCGTAGCTTTTGGTATGGCAAAAAATATCCAAGCGATTAGCCTGAATGGGCTAGAACCGACGATTAAAACGAAGGCACCGTGATGACCTTTATCCCAAGCTCTTGGCTGTGCATTGATTTTCAGTGCGACTATTGTGTACATGTCCGGATCGGCTGCGCATCCGTTGAACCTTCCCTCCCACCTCCAAATTCGTTTTAGACCTTATGCGACTCAAGCTAGCTAGCTTGTATTCTTGTACTTTTTGAGTGCATCGTTCTGATGATCCGTTCAAGAAATCTGCGAGAGACTCGGTCCGACTCTTTTGTGGGTCCCGACACATACGGCGATCCTAACACCCATCACATCGAGTGTGTGTAACTCGAAATCGTCTCATGATACTCGCCAAGCACAGTTGACGCAGCTGCTCATCATGACGAATAGCCTCGTCCTCAGCGACTGCGCAGAAACCGGCAATGATAGGCCATGAGAGGAAGATGCTCGCATAGCCTACTCACTTGACAACACACCGCGACTCTCTAGATGGATGACGGTGTGCTTCCACTCCGTGCATCTTATCAGATAAAGACTTGTACATGTTCCACTCGTGCCGGCAACCCCGGCGGTATGGACGGACCGTTTGTGTTATTGATGTCCGAATCGCCAGGAGCGGTGCCGGAATCGCATCCACAGCCGAATGCTCAAGCGCTTACGCGAGGTGGCTTCTCCAAGATCGGGAGCTCGGACCCAAATCTTACATTCGAAGCTTAACCGGCGAACTGGAGAGTGTAAGTAATAACAAACGCGAGCCGAAGGATGTCGATGAAGGGCGAGAATCTGTCTCCGTCTCTTAAAATAATCGTCACCATCGCGTCACCCTAAAAATAATACGCTTCATGAACTTGATTGCTATAAGCGTGTTGGCGGTACCCAGATTTCCTGCACCGCCAATGCGCATTGTATCCAATTTGAACCCACGTTCCCGGTTATTCGTATAATAGAAGAGATAAGGTTCGCCATTCCAACCGAGTCTTCCACGACACGGGGAAGCTGTGGGACACTGTCACATGCGAGTGCGATCATCGAAGGCGTCAGTTGCTATCTGAGTAAGATTCACGGTCAAAGAAACGAAGGACAAGTCAACCCGAACACCGAAGACAGCATGTCGTGCGCGCACCTGACTGGCTAGTATTCAAGCTCAATTAACCAAGGGGGTTCAAATGGAGTCCAATTCTCTTCTCTTCACAGAAAGCTGGATGATAAATACGAGAACAAGAGCTGCACAGCCATGTCAGAAGAACAAGTCTCCGATATAGTAAGGGTGGACAGCCATAGTACGGTTCCAAGGACGGAACTTGAGATCAAGTCTCGTGCCAGAGGTAAACGAGATAGGAGAATCAACCACCGAATGCCACGAAGGCATCGCCATGGGTATGTACCATGTGAGGGAGAAACTGGCCGCTGCGGAGGCGGCAGAGATGTCTCATGAATGAGGGAATAGTTACGCCCAAGAAGAGGAATAAAGCTAATATTACTGAAGAAGCGTTCGCGGTTCGCAGGAAGACAGGACGCTTCGCGAACATATTTCCCATACAACTCTATTTCATCCTTGCAATCGGGCACACGACAGATCTAGAAACAACTTCGAATCTGTCTTGAACGATCACTGGGCACAAACCTCGTAGTATCCGGGGAGATCCCCGGGTTTCGTGCTGGGGTCGTCGAAAACTGACGCCGCTGTAGGATTCCTCTCACGAAAGGGAACCGGGATGCGCGAATCTGTATGCCAGAAGCTGGTCTGCAGAAGGTGCGCACAACACAGAGCCAATCATGAATAAGTGGTTGACGAAATGTTTCTACGGAACACGCGCCATTCATCCGTCAATGAGCATTTTCTGTATATAAGGTTCAGGACAACTCACAAGGTCTAATAGTTCGCGCCAATGTCTGCTCGCTCATTTCCACGTGAGAGCAGATCTTTGTCGAGGCTGTGCTTCGAAGCCATCTGAAATTTACCGGGAAAATCGTTCGTGTACGGAGAGCGGTGCGGAGAACATTGTAGTGGGAATGCGGGTCATAGGTTTCCTTCGGGAGCTCAACAGTGTTACGTGGAATTGTTGAGGGCTTAGAAGACTCCAGGAGATCACAGGAAACGGTGGTATTCTTGGAATGTATCTTCGTGCGTTATCAAACACAAGACTTGTCGGTACTTCATTCATGGATCGACTCCTGAACAACTCTTCAAATCAGAGGATAGTCAGCGTAAGCCTGTAAGCCTCGAAGACTATCTGCTTGACATGTTGATCAAATGCGAAGAAGTCGATATCCAGTCCTCCGGGTCCTGAGTTACCTGATATCGGTAATGTTCTGCGTGCAGGACGCCATGTAAAGAAAGGTACCCCGGTCTCCTCCATATTTATAAAATACAGAAGCAGCGGGGTCAGAGCCAGTACAAGAAGCCGATTGCAAGGACCAAGGCATTGTCGGAACGATCTCTCTCGAGGAGAAAATTAAACAGATGATGCCAGTGGCAAGGCCATCTCTGACGAGTGCGAAGACATATTGGCACTTTATGTAGACCGGAGGAGTATTCTTGCACACTGTACGTCGAGCGACGTTGAGAACGCGAGAATTTGCGATGGTAGTGAACCGCGATTCAAGTTGACAGGAATAGTTGAACTTCAAGCCAGGGCAAGCGCTTAAATAGCGGGTCACGATCACGCCGATTAACGTCACTCCACATGTTGTCACGCTCTATTTTTCCATTGACGTCGACATTTCGACGGACTTAAGCCAAGGCGCTATCCTCTCCCATTTTCGAGTCGAGTGTTCCACAGTCGCCGGCTCTAACGTCCAGCTAGCGGCGCTGCTGGTATGGCGCAACAACAACAGCAACAACAGCCACCCAGTTACTTTCCCACCACAGCTTTGGTACGTATTGTTCAACGTGACTCAAGAGTCAAAAGAAATTGTTGACCGAAATTTAGGATCATGCAGCTGCAGGACTTGGTGCAGGCGTTGTTACTGTGCTCTGCATGAACCCACTTGATCTTCTCAAGATCAAGTTCCAAGTGACGACCACCAACCCGACCGGCGCTCTCGGGAAGCACATCTGGTACTCGCTCCGGGACATTCAGCAGCAGCAGGGGTGGAAAGGGCTGTACCGTGGTCTCGGACCTAACGTCGCTGGAAATGCTTCCAGCTGGGGCCTATACTTCCTCTTGTAAGTGTGTGCGGATCCCCGACAAGACCACCTGACGTGAACACTCGCGCTTAGCTACAACATGTTGAAGAAACGCGCGTCGGGAGGAGACATTACGCAGCCGTTATCGGCCGGAGCGTACCTCCTCTGTTCCGCCCAAGCGAGTTCGCAATTTCTTCCTCGATGGATCCGACTCGTTTCTCTCGTTGCTAATCTTACTGTTTTAGGTGCCGTGACTGCTGTTATGACCAACCCATTCTGGCTGGTACGGGTAAGAATGTTTACGACCCATGCTAATTCACCGTCGGCATATCGTGGCTTATGGGGTATGTCGAGAATGTCCGAATTGTTGTCAGATCACTTATGCTCGATCAGATGGCCTCGCGACTATCGTGCGCACGGAAGGCGTACTCGGCCTATTTCGTGGCACATCCCTTGCCCTGGTCGGAGTAAGCAATGGAGCTCTCCAGTTCGTCGCTTATGAGAAGATGAAAAAATGGGGCTTTGACCGGAAAAAGCGGCAATATAAGAAGGCTGGCCTAGAATGGAACACCGACGCAGATAAACTGGTGCGCCACTACGTATCGCCCTGCTTGCGTCCAACCGCTGATCGCGCCCCAGTCAAACTCAGCGTATACCTTCATGTCAATAACAAGCAAACTGGCGGCGCTGACGCTAACATACCCTTATCAAGTCGTCAGGTCGCGGATACAGGTGCGTTCTTAACCTCCATTGCCGAAAAACCACCCTCATTCCCTCGCACAGGATAACGCGGCCGCAGCGCTATTCCCAACAATTCCAGCCACCATTAAACGGACATGGTCACAAGAAGGCATCCGTGGATTTTATCGTGGTCTTGGTACCAATCTCGTTCGCGTCCTCCCTGGAACTTGCGTCACGTTCGTCGTGTATGAAAACCTGGCTTGGCTACTGCGATCTACTGCTGCAAAGCGAGAGGAGCGCCGACGGAATCTGGAATAGATGCGTCGATGGATTAAAAATTAGAGCGCTCCCAGAAGTACACTATCTTCCGTTAATAGGATTTCCATACCATGGAATGTATTATATATTGGTCGCCTTTGGGCGATAATCATAGACCCCTTCTCCTTCGCTGGTATTTAAATGCTACTCCTGGACATTGACAGAAGAACCTTTTCTTATCACTGGAAAGACGGGGGTTAGCCGCAGATCAAGCAGGTGTAAAAGAGTGAATGTGGAAGATCAGAATAACTTTGACTTCAAAAACCTTCATCGCGCAGTAGCGCCCCGCCTTCGCCCGTCTGCACACCGCGTCAAAACGAGTTAGCGTGCTAGGCGGAGTTGGAGCTAGACGATACTGTCCCCACGCTGAGAGGCGTTATGCCATTTGTTTCATCATGAAAGAGATTTGAAACATAGTCCTAGATGATGACTTACCGGACGGTGGAGTATCACTTGAAAGTATGGACATGAACGAAAAAGTCCATCAATCAATCTTTTTGTAGAATCGCCATGTTTGTATCCCTTTGTGTTTGTTTGAGATGAACCTTTTCAAAACATAACGCGCAGGACTGGCGCAGCAACATATATCTATAGGTGCGAGAAACAGATCCTTACAGGTTTTGTTGCAAAGTATTTGACTGCTAGCGACTGCTTCCGCCGATACAGCGTTCGAGTTGGGAAAAAATGCCACACTTTATTGGGACTATTTTTTTTTTCAAAGTCCGCGATTGATCAGACAGTGCGTCGAAAGTTTCCTGTTCAACCCTCCTCTCCTCTTCCGACAACTCAGGCTAGCGCTGGTTGTGAAATGTCATGCTACCTATCGGTTTTCAGGATAACCAAGTTGGAAACTAGAGCGATGGCCATCTTCAGTCTCTAAGCTCGCCAATCCTGCAGGCATGACTCTTGTTTGACTCTGGTCTCGATCGCAATGGCAGACATCTGACATGCTGAGCAATGTTTGCCATGTAGGATGTGCTGAAAAGGTTATGTATGCTCGGGATATATTATGATATGCACTTGTTCTCCGGTCACCCACCACCTTTCAATCTGTGCACGGAAAACTTGGGTCTTGCACTGAGTCGTCGTCGAGACCGTACGACATGTCCGCCGCTTGTTTGTGCATGCTAGGACCGGAGCCTGTTCGGCCATTAAAACCACGCCAGTTTGTATCAAGTGTCCTCCTCCTCCATTCCTTTATTCCGATCTGTATACATCCCTTGACGGGGTATACATAAAACACACAACTATCCCACTCCCACCTCTCTCTCTGCACGTCATGTCTGCTCGTCCCCGCAGTTTCAACAACCCCGCCTCCCTTATTCCTGACAGCCTGCACAATCCCCAGCTCCTTCACCTCGTAGAGAATGGCGTGACGATGGAGATGATCGAGTATGTTGCCCGCTTTGCAGGGAAAGTTATCCAGATCGAGGGCGATGCACCAGCACCGGCGGCCTTGCCAACACCGCCGCCTACGCCACAGAAGGTCACTTTCGCCGACCAAAATAATTCGATCGCCCCGCAGATGATTTCCCTGGAAAACTACATATACCACCTCGTGAAACTTTCGAACGTGCAAGTGTCTACTCTCCTCACGACGCTGGTGTATCTGGAGCGGCTGCGCTCAAAGCTGCCTCCTATGGCGAAAGGTCAGTCCGCCGCCTTTCTGAAACTCACTCTTACTAAGTCCTTCACCGTCCAGGGCTTCCGTGTACGCGGCATCGCGTATTCCTGGCGACGCTAATCGTCACCGCCAAATATCTTAACGACTCATCGCCGAAAAACTGTCACTGGGCGAACTACGCGGGCATGTTCGACGTAGCCGAAATCAACCTCATGGAGAAGCAGCTCCTCTTTCTCCTTGACTATGATCTTAGGTTCAACGAGGCTGAGACGTGCCGCCTCTTTGCGCCGTTCATGACGTCCTCGACCCGCCGGACCCAGGCCGCCAACATCAGAGCGTCGGCAGTCAACAGAGTCGTTAGGGGTGGAAGGGCGAGGGCGGCCCAAGCACAGGCTCAAGTCCAGCCGCCCACACCCACGGACGAAATCCCCCAACCTGCAGTACCAGTCCCAGCGCCAGTTCCCGCGCCCGCTCCACCGCCTGCCCAGAGTTCCTCTTCGTCATCGCCCATGTTGGTACGGAGGGTCGAGAAGCGTCTGTCCTCGATGTATCTCTCGACCAAAGCCACTGCAGTGCCTCCACCCATGTACAGCGCCGTCAGCATCGACTCGCTCTCGTCGTCGTCATCCTCGGAGATGGGCTCCCTCGTCGATGATTCCGGGTCTTCCTCTTCATCGTCAGGATGGATGACCTCGGACAGCGAGACATCCGAAGATGAGCAGGCGCCGCACGTGTACCAGCCGCAGCCCAAGCTTGATGTTGACATGTCCCGGGTGGACTCCATGGAGCCCGCTGCCACAAAGAAGCCGTATCCACTCCGTTCTGCGCCCTCGTACACCTGCCGCTCCCTCCACCTCCCTGCGCAGACCAGAGTCCGGAAACCGTCTGACACCTCTTCCGTGCACACAGTCACTGCCGCCTCCCCCGTCCCCGCGAACCCGCGTACTGCGCGCTTGCAGCGCGAGTACAACTGTAAGCGCTCCTCGTCGGTGACGTCGTTCCCTTCCAGCGGGCCGCCCCACAACGGTGGGTCCCGGATCTCGTCGAGCTCGACGATGCCCAGCATCCCTAGCATTCCGCGCACGGGGCTGTCCGGTGGGTTCCTCAGCCGGATGTGGGGCGTCGCGACGACGAAAATCCACGACAAGGAGCGGGGGATCGTCGAGGACCCTGTCGACCCGACTGGGGACGGAACGGGCGTGCGTCAGGGGCAGGGCGCATTCAGGAGGCTCGTACAGTCCTCCCGGATGAGTGCGGCGTCGAGAGGGCAGATTCTCGACGTTTAGGCTGCAAGAATAACCTCTCTCTGCGGACACGATACCCCCTTCTCATTCCATCACCATTTCCACCGTATGGTTTCGTTGCTTCTTTTATTAGAATTTCCGTTCCTTAAACGGAGTGCATGGACACTACTTCTTCTCCTTCGCACATGCTAGCCATCTATTTCACCACTGCTTCTGGATTTTTTTCGGGACATTTTAACCCTGGCCGCGCGCACGCACATCCTATCATTATTACTATCCAACTATGTTGTCCTGTATCATTATATACCGCACACGCACATCCTATCCCCACCTGTAATTATCACGCACATGCGCCTTTGAGCGCCCGGACTCACCACACTAGACATACCGTACATCACTACTCCACCTAGTACCTACTATCGTTAACTTTTCATGATTAATAGTAATTTCAGACCAATATAATATGATATCATTATCGTGAAGAGGCATGTAACGAGGACCAAAACATGTTACACAAGCAAGTCGGAAGGTCAGGCTTGCTGAGGCTATACGAGACTGCCAACAAGGAGTTTGTACAGGAATACGAGGATCCTGATCAGGGCTTCTGATGTAGACAAAGACTTCCTTCCATCCTGCCGATATACGTGACCACGAAATTGTACAGGAAAAGACAAAAGAGAAAGCAGGAATTACAGCAGCTCAGTTGGCAAAATATTCGTTGAATGAAAATTCGTTGGGAGGCGTGTCGTCGTATTCGTGGGCTCGGACTTTGTATTTGAGGACGGGTAAGGGGCGCAATTCGCGGAGACAGGCGACAGAGCGCGAGCGCTTGAGGTACCAGCCAAGATTGTGTTTCTTCGGTGGGGAGTATGGGTCCTTGAGAATGGCCTGTGAAATATGCGCTTGCAGGAAGCGAGGAGACTTACGGGTCTATGCTCGGCGAGAGCATTGAGGCGTTCTTTGACATCCCTAGTCACGACACCATACACCTCCTGCAGGGGAATTCAAGGCAGCCGTAAGCTCTCGTGGAACAAACGACAGGTCAGGATAAAAGTATGAAGATGGTGCCTCACCTTCTGCCAGTACATGACGTCTCTAGTTTTCATTTCGTCCTCATAGAACCAGGCCAAATCCTTAGAACGTGCCTTGAACTCCCAACCGCGCCTATGCTTCCGCCTTTCGTCCTGTCGATCGAGGTAGCGATGCCAATTCTTCCATTGGTAATAGTCTTCGTCTTCGAAAAAAGGGTGGATACTGCCTTGGTGGATCGCGGCCCACGACTCACGGCTCTGATGAAGAACTGTGAGGAACATACACAAGAGTGGAAATATCAGAAGTTCCCGAGCACAAACCCTAGAATGCTCGCCAGCGGATTTCGTGTCGGAAGGGAGACGCTCCCTACAACTAAGCTCAAGCGTGTATTCTAAGCCGTACCATTCATCTCGGTCGTCGATGATTGCCACAGGTGGGCGATTCTGTGCCGTATCAAGGTCTGCTTCGAAGATAGTATCAGAATTAGGACCAGAGGCGTCCTCGATCAGAGCATCATAGCACTGCATCGCGGGTGTTAGGTCGCTCCACTGGATCATAGAGAAACGTATACTTGCGCTGGCGCGCTCGGGTTTCTTTCCCTCCTTGATTTCGAGTGAGTGAGAGTAGGATCGGTTCCACTCAACCGCGTCGTCCTCGTCATCATATTCGTAGTCATAGTCGCCTGGTATTGCTGGAGAGGGAAGAGCAAGGTCCTCGAAGGAATCCGGTGTCAAAGGAGGAGTTCCCGAAGGCTCGTCCCACGGAGAAGCAGAGGGCGCGTACAAAGGAGCGGGATTCGTGTGTTTCTGAGATGTTTTACTGCTATTCTGGATAGAGGAATAGGCCGCTGCGTCCATCAGAACATGGGAGTCTGCGTGACGAGACCGAGCAAAGTTGTTGAATATACGCTTGACATCTTGAAGACGACTTGATTGAAGCGGAGAATTGGAGCGAGTTTGAGTTGGAGTCGAAGTCCCCACAGTATGGTAGATTTCGTGATGTTGTGTTTGGTCATAACTTGTCGGGCAACCAGCTTCCAGATCACATGCATAGTCCCATACATCGCAGTTGTAGTTCGTTAAAGCAGAGTTACCGGGGCTTTCTTGAAGGACGTAAGAGCTCATCGCAGACAAAGGGCCGGAAAAAGCAGATCCAATGGAAGAAATAGCGAGGGTGTTGAAGTTTCGGATACGGGTGAGAATATGAGATTTCTGCCCGCGAGAGGTGGTCCTTCCACCGTCTTGCTCGAGATCGACGCCTTTCTCAGGGTCGTCAACGTCGTGGTTCATGATGACTTCGTGGGCGCGTGGTCGTGGAAGAGAGAGCGCGTCCGTCACAAACGTGAGTGAGCGTGACAAGCATTGTCAACCATCATGATCTTGATCGATGATCCTTCGTTACAGAACGGAGGAACGACTGGTGGTGTCTGTCCAGGAGAGACTAATCCTTCGCCCAGCGTATGTTTTCATTGAAAGCCTTTTCGAATGCACTCAAAGTGTTTCATCCCCTAACTTGGTCAAATTGACAACCCTTACCGCCCAAGAAGACGCTGTATTGTGTAGCAATGAAACGATGACAAGCTTGACAGGTCTTTGTGAAGAGATGCTGATCTGATCTACTATCAAGTCGATCGCGCGATGTTTTTTGAAGGATTCAGAAAAGTGCGACTTGAATAGAATGTGCAGGTGGGAATCATGCCTCAGATCCGCTCAACTGTATCAAGGACATGAACCTCCTTCGGTGTATAGGTACATGGATCTCCGGTTACGATAGAAATGGCGCCCGCCTTCAGCCACCTGTTGCTAATTTTTTTTTATCTCAATTCAAAAAGCCACAGCTGGAAAACATTTAAAGCCCAGAAAATTGTAGCAGGTCACCACCACCACCATCACACTCCTTCGCCCCTGCCTTTTGTTTTATCTACACTCTTTCTTTCGATAGCTGCGCTTTCGTCATGGTCGCTGTTCTTCACATCCTTTCTGCCATTGCGCCCGTTTTGTTGACATCGCTGCATGGTACGTAAGCCCTCTCTTTTCTTTTCATCAAACAATTTTTTGACCCCATTTGTCATTTTACAAAGTACTTGCGAACGCTACACCGAACGACGCCCTTCACAATCTTCTAGTTCGCCAGGTCTCCCCAATTGACACAAGCTCAATACCCGAGGCATGTAAGAAAGACTGCGACATCATACAAAACCTGACCGTATGTTTTCATCATCTTTCTCCGAGATATAATATCGACACCTGATCTCGCTACTCCTCAGAAATGCACGGGAATCGAATGTTTGTGCACGGACTCCAACGTAGGCGGACTTGCGAAATGCCTCGACTGCGCTGTGGCGCAAGCGCCAGCTGGATCATCCGCTTCCAGTCTTAAAGCCGCACAGAGCGGTATTGACAGTATGTTTCCTTGGAAATACCTTCTTATCTGGACCTTGACGGTGTTCCAGGAATCGTCAGCAGTTGTAAATCAGCTGGAGCGCCCGTCAACTCCGTCACCATTACTGGCGATACCAAGAATAACGGCGCACTCCGATTTGGAGTCCTGAACGCGGGCACGTTCGCTATTGTTGCTTTGGGAGCCACTCTCGCTCTGGCTTGATCTTATGGCTTGATCTTTTCAATGTCTTAGAAGTAGTAATTCGACTAATTGGTGGTTTCGGCTTCGCCATTCTACTGAAGACGTTCATGGAGGTCTTAGGTTAGCGTGGCGCACATGTGTTGTTCAACGCTCAGCTTGATACTCAGCTTAATTCGGCAATATCCAGGCCGCTTCCCAACGGACACCTCCGTCCCAGACCGTCACAGTATAACATCCAATTTATGCAGGATTTGATCTTATGGAGTATCTTGACCACAGGCAGCGATCAAGTTCAGCGAGCTTCCACACACATCTACGAATGGCTGTTCCTGACGATCGAGCTTGCGTCGTTGAATCCGATTCCGATTCGTGCACATAACTACCGGTGCAAGCCACGCGTAGTAACCGACTGCAAGCCGGCTGCGCCGCAGTATGATGTTTAGCATACTTATACTTTGTCTCTAGCCTGTGGAGTTTGACCACCTTTATCCGAACGTGAACGATCTCCCGACGAAGCCATTTTCAAGGCTGACCTATGAGGTAGCAGAAGCCTCCGCGCCCCTGACGTGTTCGTAATTTATCTGAATCGGCGTACCTTGTTGCGTATCTGAACTCCTGGTCCTTCCACTGGCTCAGCATAATCGTCTGGTCACTACAGTCTCAATATTGGCAGCACCGCCTGGTTGTCATCAGCGCACACGTCTCTTCTCGGACCGTCCCTTCCATGTCGCTTATAGGTTCTTACGATGCTCGATCGTGTTACACACATACTCCCTCGACGGCTATCGAAATTCTTTCAGAAGCTCGTCATACCTTTGGAGTGGCGGAATTCTAGTGTCTCATGCAGTAACAGTGCCCGTGGTGAGTTTCGTTTCTCATTGAAATGATAGAGAAGGGAGAATACTGCTGAGGTGATTTGTGGAGGCTGCCACCTTTGGGACGATCATTACGACGAAAGAGCTTTCTTCTCGCTCTCTCATCCTATGATCATTTGTTAGATCCGAGTCTGCATACCATTCGCATGCGTAAAGGCGCTGTTTGACTCATCTTTCTGGGCACAACTTTCTCGATTCTTGATTCTTATCAGGCTCATGTTCTGACCTTATAACAGATCGACTGTCATCTGTGAAAAGGTCGGCTACCGGAGACTAGGTTCTGACATCCACTGTCACTGAGCGCTTGGAAACTTCCATCATCCATCACGCGGTTACTTCTGGTTACTTCGCCTCAGCCTGTCTCAAACTCCGAAATTTTGAACGGCTGAACGCCTTCGTTACGACGTCTACTCGCACGGTTCATCGAGCCAAATTTTCGATGACTTTTCGTCAGGCCTTCTCAAATTTAACGTCGCGCGCATCCTGCGGCAGCAATTTCATTGTACTGCAAGCAAACGCGCATGATACGCGGCTTTCGAACAAACAAGAAACTTGCTCCTTAAAGGCTCGGGGTTGGTGGACTTGAACTTGGGGTTTCAATTTCCTCCTGGCGACTTGGGGGGGCGCTTCACCGCGCCGCCGCTAAGCGAGCCGCCAAAAGCGGCAGATTTGATGGCAAACATCATTGTCGTCAGAGTGTCGTCTCGATCGTTAACGGGTAGGAACGTCATGTAGCATCGTCGGCGTTACCTTGAACTGGAGGCTGATTGGTGCCCATTATCACTCTAGTCTTAAAATTCATTGCTGACGATAGCTTCTGCGTTCTTCTACGAATCGGACCACGACTGCATACCCATCCAGTGTCCACGACCTCAGCACCCGGACGACATCATACATTGGCCCGCGACGACGGCTCATTCTGCCAAGAGTTGATGGTTTGTTGCATCATTACCTATGTTCCGACATACAACCTCCAGGCACCCTCCGTCCCGCATACCAGACCTTGTGCAACTGACTTTTCCCTCCCGCGCCTAACGATCGATTATGAAGAGGAGTAGATTGGCACCGGTAACGATGGAGCACTCTGGATACTGCCTGCTTGCCGTTCATACTCTCACTACGATTGGACTAGGGTCAAACACACAGTTCGTATATATAAGTCGATTCTGGCTGATCGCCAGTTTATTTCTTCTTCATACTTTAGTTTTTCGCGCAGCATTTTCAATCCCGCCCGCGAACCTCTCATTTCTATTTCAACCCTTCGTCCAGTGCAACATGGTCGCCATCCTTCGGATTCTTTTTACGACTGCCGCCGTCCTGTTTGCGTCTCTTCCCGGTATGCACCACCGCCTTTCATTTCGATTTACACGTACCCAAGTTCTTTTTACTAGTTCTTGCGAATCCGGCACCGGCGATAGTCCCTGCATCGCTTGAAGCGATTCATAAATTGACAAAACGTCAATCCTCGGCAACTACCCCGAAAGTAGACCTCAACAAGCTTCCCGAGGAGTGTAAACCAGTTTGCAAAGAGACGAATGATAAATTCTCTGTGCGTCGTCTACTTTACCGACTCGGAGGTGTTTCTCGATTGACATACAGTAAGTAGGGTTGCACGACGGATCAATGTATTTGCAAAGACCCAATCTTGGAATCATTTGGAGCATGCATGACCTGCTCTAGCTCACACCCCAATGCGTTGATGGATCAGAAGACTGCGCAAAATGGCATAGATCGTGCGTCGTTCATTATTCTGCCGTACAATCCTATAATACTAATCATTTCGATGCAGTGTTGACGGGCCTTTGCAACAAAGAAGGGTTCAAAGTGAAGTCAGTGAAAATTGGTTCAGGCTCTAACAACGGCGCAGCCTGGGGATCTCCGAGCATTGGAGCGCTAGCTATGGTAGCATTGGGTGCTGTACTTGCTCAAGCCTGACAGTGGTATGTCATACCTGATCAATACATTTGGGTGTTGTCCTCGGCGGACACCGTTGGATCACTGTGTACTTACTATGTTTAAGTACTGAGTTCGTTTCTCAACGATTTTTCTGGTTCTGTCATTTCTTTCTGAACTATTCCAAGTT
The DNA here is from genome assembly GCA_013368375.1 of Tricholomella constricta. Lineage (NCBI taxonomy): Eukaryota > Fungi > Basidiomycota > Agaricomycetes > Agaricales > Lyophyllaceae > Tricholomella > Tricholomella constricta. The sequence continues at coordinate 141,174 of JAACJP010000044.1, forward strand.
AACTGCAGATCTCTTGGAACTTTGGATTCCTTCATGTCAGGAGGTCTTCAATCATGACATGGAAATTGAAGGCCTATTTGATTTTCATTCTAGTCCTGAATCCATAGCTTTCTGATTTACTACATTTGTTATTTGTGTTGCTACTGTCATACTCTTGTCTATCTTGCCAATATTACAGTGCTCTGTCGGAATGGATGAGCCGAGTTGCGGCGGCTCGTGGTCATGGCGGCCCAATATTTGCTTCCGAGGTGTTGTCCGACGCCGTCAGATCACTGCGTACTTACGACGTTTAAGTACTGATTCGTTTCTCAACAATTTTTCTGCTTCTTCTTTATATACTACTCTCAATCAACTGCAGAATCCAGATCTCTGTTATCCAATTACTCCAATACTTGCTTTCATCTTGGCTATCCGAAAACACAGGCTGCGCTGGCAATTCTCAACCCAAACCTTGCCGTAATACTTGGAGATTTTGACGTCCGAACAGGTGACTTTTTCTTATGAATAGTTCTGCACAGTATCTGAGCGAGCGAAAACAACTTTCGAGCAGGTTCCGTTAGTTTCCATGAAGGAGGACCTGAGCGAAACGGTATGTTTTGTTCTTTTTCAAGTTTTGACTCGCCGGGACGTTGCACTTTTCTTTTTACTGATATTCTTCCACTGCTTAGAAAATTGTTGTCAAGGCTCTTCCTAAGACTGAAGATATCAAAGACATTAAGCCTAAAGGGACTCTTAATGGATCTTTAGTCATCAAGGAAGACGATGCGCACAAGGTCGAGGACAACTTGAAGGTGGACGGTGACAATCTTCGGGTGAGTTAAACTGTTAGCTTTTTTCTTTATTGAAAGCCTGATCCTATAATCGAAGTCTTCACCGGGTGCCCAGCTCATGTTCGGAATGTTCAAGGCCGAACCCTGCACCGCCGATGCTACGAACATCAAAGTAGAGAAGGTGCACTTCCTCCTCCGAAGAAATCCAAACGTACATTTTTATTGACATCCAATCATGTTCAGCTAGAGCGCGACGAAGTGAAAAACTTAAGCCATGAAGGGTCTATACCTGCGGAGGTCATAGACGATCCTATGCCTGCGGATATCATAGACGATCCTCAGGCTATACCTGCGGATACCATGGACGATCCTATACCCGAGGGTATCCTGAACGATCCTTTACCTGCGGTTATTATAGACGATGCTATAATCGAAGGCTTAGACGTTCAAGCCGATGTGCACGACTTGGATAGTGTTGACGCACCTTCTCCCACTCACGAAGGCGAACGCGCATATACTCCTGTTCGGGAAGATACTCCCTCAGTGAGTTGTTTAATGGGCATCAGCGCATCTTTGAAAATTGAACTATCTAATCAAGGCATTACTCAACGACGATATCATAACACCAATCTCGTCTCCGAGGCAAACTCCGGTCGCGGATGCCATCGACGAATCCACGGAAGTAAGGCAGCCGAAACGCCGTCGGGTATATATGGAAGCCGTTGAAGTGCTCGATCTCGAAGCTGTTTACAGCCAGCCAGTGACGTTCCGTCCAAGCGAAGAAACGATCAAGATGCTTAATGAGAAGATGAAGAAATTGGAAAATGTTTTGCTCTTTATATTGCCCTCGAGATCATGTCACCTCTGACCACGCAATAATTCCAGCCTAATGTCAAGAAAAAAGAGGGTCGAGGGCTTAGTATGGACACCGTTCGCGATCGTTTACTCCCAATAGGACTCGATCCATACCCAATATCATTGGAAAGGTCAATTCAGGACGTCACCATAACAAGGAAATTCTTATCAGCACATTACGGAGGGAATACACAGGCCACCTTCCCAACCATTCGCCGGGCTCTACTCAACGAGCACGGCCTGGACGATTTTATGTATCCTAACCTCGATTTCAATCCACACGCACCTGAAATGCCGGGTGCGCCAGGGCTCTTTTTCGCTGCAGATGGCGAGGCTGCCCATGATTGGCCAGAAATCGAGAGGGTCATTACACGCATTCGTCAAGGTATATGGCAATACCAAGGGCAGTACAAGATGACACCCGCCCCGTCACTCACTAAGGCGGAATGGGCTTGCCAGAAGTCCAAGGTATGCTTCGTCGCTCCCATCAAATCATAGCGCCTTGGGCTCATGAGGTGGAAGGTTCGCGATACTTGGGCGCGTAAAATCAACGAAAAGGGCTGGGGCAGAGTCGTTCGAGCACGCATTCATCTCCGGAAAACACTTGGCCGGCCATTTACGAAAACAGAATTCGAGAAAGCCATGGCGAGCAGTCGTGAATACAAAGAGATCGTTCCAGCCGAAATCGCTCAAGCCTTATTACGCGGTGACGAGGTTTGTTCTTAGTTGTCAAGGAAGGAAGGTTGGGTTTCTAATCACCTGCAATCAACAGTCCATTGCCGTCTGGACCATGAAATGCGTGGGCTATGACATTGATTTTCAGCGAAATCTCGCAGACAAGTTCCCTACCTGGGTCCCACCGCCTCCTAAGAAGAAGAAGGAAAATTCCGGGAAAACACGCAAGAAGACCGTCAAAAAGGAGACGAAAGAGGTCAAGATTGGAAAGAAACGGAAACGTGCGGACTTGGATGTCGAGAGCGAGTCGGAGCCTGAGGATAGTGACGAAGATGTCGATGATTCAGAAGAGGAGGAAGAGCTGATGTATCGACCTCGGGGCACACGGTCGCGCCCCATTGTGTTGATGTAGAAAGGTCTTTTTGCTTCTGGCCTTTGTGGCGATATTTCTTTCTTGCATTCGAATTCTTGCTCCCATCACCTACAATTCATACATACTAGTACCCTATCCGCTTTTCTGTGGTTGGCCTGATGGTGTCGTCGGTGCTATCTCATTCGCGAATGCTTTTAATCATAATAATGAACGAAATGATAATATGTACATACCAATGATAAATTTTACTGCGCATTGAACAACCACCCAGCACACCTCATGAGGAGAGCGCTGGAGCCTGAGGCTGGGATGCGATAAGATTTCAAGATCAAACAACTATCAACACACCCCGATTTGCGAGATTATTCAAGGAATTTCTTGCGCTGTAACATCCAAACAATCATGGCTCCTCGAACATGCGCACTCTGTGAGAACGCAAAAGCTATGCTTAAACGCCCGAAGACTGGTCAGCAAATATGTCGGGAATGCTTCTTCTATGTTTTCGAGAACGTGCCCCTGGCCCCTCCAGTACCCCCAGCAGGCACGCTGAGTGCACTCTCACCAACGTCGGACGGTGCTTGTCATGCTCGCCGTCCTCGAGCCCTGGACTCCACCTCTGAACTCACCCCCAGAACGCACGCTTCTTTATTTTTATCCTATCCGTATGTTTATCAACTCGGATGAATTCGGTGACATTAATGTATCCCTTGCTAACTGGCATTTTATCATTATGGCATCAACAAGAACAGTTTCACCAGTACTAGGGATTAGCTGATGAAAGTAAAATGGGGACAGGGAGAAGAAAGAATGTCTATGTATAGAGCGGTTCGTAGTTTGCAACTTGCATCACATACATTCCCAGTTTGTTACGCCAAGCGACAGGCGATTTAATCTTCACTTCATGTCCAGCTGGAATGACTGCAATGTACCGTATTGCCATCGCCTTCAAGTTTCGGTGTTTACCAAGGGCAACAATATAGTTGAGGCCCTTCGCATTCAAGTCGTGCTCGCGCCCTTTGGTCGCCTGGAAGACAGTGAAGAGCCCGATAGAATCCTGGGCATAGTGTGGAGATGCATGAAACTGAGCTCCAGAAATGCTAAAGTCGTTACACTCACCAAGTTTAGTAATTCATCCGTTGAAAGCAGAGTCGCATCGGCAGGTTTCAAGACAGGATCGCTGTACCTCGATGGAGAAATGACCTCGAAAGTAAATGAATCATATGTAGCGTGTGTTGGATCGATGGGCACGTAGTAACGAGAAGGCTCGAGGTCCAACATGCGATCATTTGCAGTGAAAGGCACATACTCCATACGCTGTGACTCCCATCGGCCTGGGCCAACCTTCGAAGCCACATAGGTGTCGTTGATGGCATCTTTGCGATTATTCACAACAATGGCCATGTGGTCGAGAGGGACATTGATACCCTTCTCCAGCAGCTCATGGATTTGTACTTCGTATATCCATCTTGCAGTTGGGCTTGATACTTTACGCTTGGAAAGGATGTGAAAGAGCTCTTTTGCTTTGCGATTGAGTTGCGCCCCGTGTTGCTGCCATAATAATCGCATAACTGTGCGCCTGATAACATTTCCTTTGGGGTGTAACCTCTCGTCATCTGCAGGTTCAATGAGCACAACCATGTAAGACTCAGCGTCAGATTGAGGAGTGAAGTCGGCCGAGGCAATGATACGTTCGATCGTATCCCACTGCAACCTTTTGATAGTCCGCTCTAATTTGTTCCTATACTCCGTCATCTCCTTGGCGGAAGCGCATGCTTCATAACAGTTGTGGGCAGATGGACCGTATTTGACGTAAAACTCGCGTATGTCATCTTCCTTGGCTACCGTTCGTTGAAGTGAATTCCCTTCACACAATACATGTGAGATCATAAGCTGTCACTAAAGAAATATATGTACACACCTTCCAATAATTCCTCCATTGAAAACGGCTTAGAGTAAAAATGATGTGACCTTCCTTGTCCAGCCCCACCTATTTTCACGAGGAGATGCAGCTTGCACTACGAGGAAAGGTGATCCCTTGCCCAATATCACACGGGCGGGGCTTTCAACTGTCCAGTTTGAATCGACGAGGGCCCAATGAGAATCCTTCTTTGAGATGCCCGGTATTGCTGCCCAATCCATCAAACTCTCCAGGGCGCAAACACCGCTCTTGTCAAAGAACCATACAACCTCTGGCTCGTCTTGGAACAAAGTTGGTAAACCCTGGGCAAGACGCTTCGAAAGCAAATAGTACAGAGAGAGGCTTTTGCCTGAAACATGATAATGTTTCAGTGTGGTGGTGAAGGGATGGACGAGAATGATGCGCACCAATTCCGGTCTGACCAATGACAATCAAGTTGCGTACGCCATCTGCAGACACTGCTTCCACATGGTCCCAGGTCAAATCCCATTCGTCCCTTATTAATAAACCCTTTATGTCCAGTCGAAAGGCGTCGTGTATCTTCATCACCTTGAACTTCAGATCCCTACTGTCAAGTTGAATTGTATGAGTTTCAGTGTGTTCAACATTGAAATGATCCATCCCTTTCCCCCAAAGCGTTTCCCAAAAATCACTCCAATCGGCGAGCACTGTCAATGAACAGAGCCTTTAATTAGTGGATGTGGAGAGAAACTGATATATCATCCTACTTGATGCATTCTGATCTGAAACCGAACTGCCCAAACGAATTCGTTTTGGAGGGCGTGAATCTGCAGTAGCAAGACAGTTGGTCAATGTAACACATTAGATAACGACCATTCATTGAGAACCAAATTACTGACCGTCAGTTTCATCCCTCCCCTCGTCAGAGAACTTGCCGTGTTTGGACGAAGACGGAGTGACTGTGGCTATGGATATGACAAACCAGTCAGATCAGCGATACTCGATACCATTGGCCACTCGGACTCACTACCAGCCGGACGTGGTAAGATGACACTGAGAATACCTTGATCAGGCTCCTCTTTCCAGATGGTTGAGATGCCCATGAAGGCCGTCAACCGCAGACCGTTTTCGAGTTTGATAAGACGACTAGAATCATCATTGAAACTTGCCGCGGGTATATCAAACTTCCATAGGATCAGACTTGTGCACAGGTTCCATGTCAATACAATTTACCCACCTTATGAGGCTCTAACTCGTCGGCGTCGATGTTTTGAAATGATGGCTTCTCCTGAAGTATCGCTTTCCTCAGCTCAACAACAGTGTCCGTGCGTTTAACCCTGACTGCGAAGACGCGGTTGATTACATCCCCTTGGACCCAGCACAACAGCCTGATTTCGTCGGGCATCTTGGTCGGGGTCGATATCGCGGAATTGAAGGCCTCTAGAGTGAGTCGAGGAAGAGGTGATGGTGAGAGCAGTGGAGATCAATTAGGCCTAGTGCTTCCGGCGATGTCGAAGTAAGAAGAGGGAGTAACTGGCATTAGCCCTACTCAATTGCATTTTATTTCGCCATTTTATTTTTGTGAAACGTGAACCACATGAGCCACTGATGTGCCAAGTGCCGCACTGAGAGCCATCGCGGAGTTCTGGGTTTGAACAGCCTGAGCGCGGGATGTTCTCCAGGTAGCTGACCAGCCCCAGCCATCTCTAGATGCCCAAATTAGAGAGGGTTTGATAGTTCATGGAAGTACCAGCCAAAATTAGCCCTTTTGACGTGCCACAGAGAGCCAACTTCGCGCTTTTCCTTGCAACTTGTCGCCGTCTTTCCCTGTGGTAATCAGGCTCCGACGAATGGCAAACCGCGCCGCCCTTGGCATCAGGTTGCCCACATGGCCTCAGAAAAATAAAATGGCGAAATAAAATGCAATTGAGTAGGGCTATTAGGAGGAAAGATGAGATGAGATGATTTGTATTCCCGACTACGTTACATCAGCAACTCAGGTAAGTAATACCTCGCCGGGAGCAATATAGGAATCGTTCCAGTCAGATTATGTCAGCCACCGGCTTGGTGATCAGTATCAGACTGAGATACCCGATTGTTCAAGGAATTTCTTGCCGTAACATCCACAAAGTCATGGCTCCTCGAACATGCGCACTCTGTGAGAACGCAAAAGCCATGCTGAAACGCCCGAAGACCGGTCAGCAAATATGTCGGGAATGCTTTTTCTATGTTTTCGAGACCGAGGTCCACAATACGATCACTCAATCCAAGTTATTCCAACCCGGGGACAGGGTAGCTATAGGAGCGTCTGGAGGAAAAGGTGTGGAATATATGTGTATCAGTAGCTTTATTATTATTGATCGTATGCCTATAGATTCAACTGTTCTTGCCCGTGTCATGAAGACGCTTAACGAAAGATATGATTACGGCCTTGAGTTATTCTTGCTCTCGATCGACGAGGGAATCACTGGATACCGGGACGATTCTCTAGAGGTGCTTCGATTGTACTCGAGATGATCCTGTGATGCTGATTCACGCTTGCATTCAGACTGTGAAACGAAATCAGCAGCAATACGACATGCCGCTGAAGATCCTCTCATACGACGAACTTTATGGGTGGACCATGGATGCCATTGTATCTCAGGTGGGGAGGAAGAACAATTGCACATTCTGCGGTGTCTTCAGGCGGCAGGCGCTCGATCGAGGTGCTGCGATGTTGCATGTCGATCACATTGTAACGGGCCACAATGCCGACGACATCGCCGAGACTGTCTTGATGAACAGTACGTCTTGGAATTTTCAGGCTCACTGAGATATGATTAACAGTCAAGTTAGTCATGCGAGGCGATATCGCGAGGTTAGGACGGTGTACAGCAATATGCACACAAGGCGAGGATACCATCAGGCGATCTAAGCCCTTCAAATATGCGTACGAGAAGGAGATTGTTATGTATGTGGCGTTCTTTTCAACTGGATAATCTTGAATCTCATTTCACACTTTAACAGGTATGCATATTTCAAGAAGCTCGATTATTTCTCGACGGAGTGTATATATTCTCCAGACGCCTACCGAGGGCATGCACGCGTATTTCTCAAAGAACTGGAAGCCGCCCGGCCGAGCGCGATTATAGACATCATCCATTCCGGAGAAGCGTTTGAAGTCAGAGAGGAGGTGAAGGCGATGCAGCGTGTCCAACGTCAGTCTCAATTCAATGGCTTGTATAATTGACTTCGATTAACCTCTACTACAGAGACATGCAAACGATGCGGATACATGTCAAGCAATGACCTTTGCAAGGCGTGTACTCTGCTTGAGGGCCTCGAACGTGGTATGGCAAATGCTGGAATTGTACGTCTATACCAGCTGTGTTAAGGTACTTCGGTGCTAATGACTATTCATCAGACCGATCGCGGACGGAAGCAGCTGGATTTGCAAGGCCCAGCTCCAGACAACCTGCGCACTATCCCATTTTTCAAAATTCCTTCAGGCAATCCCATAATCGCAATCGAGACAGCCTCGTAACACATCTTCTCCATTGCGCCACTATTCTTTTATTACATAGACATCACGATTCGTGTGTATGTATGTACCTAATGTAGAGTACCTGTATACCCACCTAGCCATATAATTATTCTATTCTGGAGCGATATATATGTAAATTGAAAAGCGTTGGTTCATCTACGTACGCCTGATATGTCCCGAAACGAAGTCAAAAGCGTCAAAAGTCTGGCTGGGGTTATCCGACAACCTTGACCACTAGTGTTCCCCCATCTGTAAGAACGCCCCTTTCTCCATTAACGAAGGCCTTAGGGGCCTTCTCGAAGGGAATCACCCTCTCGTGGATCGCATCAACGTTCTCCCCGACCCAAGGCCGGATTCCCTCATCTATCGCTGTCCGCAAAACCGCTCCAAGGGTCTCCCTGACGTCTTCCCCTTCCCAGTCGACATCCTGGGCGTGGCTGATCCAAGCATACCCCACCTTCCCATCCAACTTTTTCCCATCGCCAACACCAAAATTGAGCGATCTCAGTCCAGCCTTGAAGTTGTCTCCTGCACTGGGAATCGTGCGCCCAGGCGAGTCCCCCACAAGCGTCGTGAACTGCTTCAGCCCAATCCCCAACCGCTTCGTCTTCTCCTTCTCCTTCTTCCCACTTCCATTCCCATTCCCATTCCCGCTCCCGGCCCCTGCTCTACCAACCGACTTCAACAGCCTCTCCGAGGCCTCCCACACCTCCTTCCCCCCAACAGTATCCAACACCGCATCAAACACATCTCCATCCTCACAAAGCCGATTAATAACCCTCACCACCGGCCCCCGCTCGCCCTCGCCCTCGCCCTCTCCCTCTTCCCCATCATCAAAAACGACCTCTTCCCCTCCCCACACGCGCACCCGCTCCTCCACCACCCGCATGAGATACTCATGCCCCAACCTCGTCCGCTCCACCCCTTCGCCATCCTCGACTTCCGCCTCAGCCACGCCCGCCGCCGCCTCATAGGGCAGGCACGCGAACGGGACATGCACACACACCCGCCACCCCCGCCGGACGAGCATCTGTACCGCCAAAGCCCCGGCCCCATCATGCCCGCGCAACACCAGTGCACGCCTCCGCCGCGTGCCGTCCAGCGCCTCCTTTGCCCGTCCCCGTCCCTTCTCGTGGTGTGAGTGCACGTCCTCGTGGTAATTGAGGTCCCCGGAGCTGCTGCTGCTCCCGACTGCCCCCCCGTCGGAGAAGGCAAAGACGAAGGTCCGGACGGCGCGGTAGGCTGGGATCCCGCATATAGGCAGGAGGGCGAGCTCTTCGAGGCTTAGCGGGACTGGGAGGTTTGGCGTTGCGGCTCGGTGGTGTTGGGTGCTTGAGTGATCTAGAGCGAGGGAAGGCGAATGACGTGCTTTGAAAATTCTGGTGCTGTTGTTACGGGATGGAGAGGGTGAGGAATACGAGGAGGACTTCGAGGAACTTGATGGGCCCGGGGTGTTATCTGAGCCTGTCCTGCTAGAAGACGATTGGCTGGGCTCAGGGATGGCGCTGTGTGCTGTTAGAAACAGCCCATCCTGTTGGATCCGGGGATATGGTGCGCGATGTACACGATGTCGATCGACGACGATAAACTCGGTGAGGGCGCCGCACTGTTGAAAGATATATCAGTGTCAATCCATGCATGCTGTGAGATGTCGGATGGAAGATATAAACAACCCCGGTGGCCATTCTTCTCCATCACAGCGGCAGAAGCACGCATACAAGTGCATATAGCAAGAAGGACCTGTCAGCTCACCTTCTTCAAGTCCAGAAGACCAACAACCCAATCTCCCCTCCTCCCAGCCTCTTCTCCAACCTCCCATCCACACTCCAACACCCTCCCTACAAAACTCCGTCCAGGTATATACCCAACCCCCGCCGCAGCCGTTTGTGATGATGTCCCCGGGGGCGTTGCCGGAGACTGCGTCCCAGAAGCCGACCTTGGCGACGACGAATCCGACCTCTGCTGTGCCCCACCAAACCGGCCCAGCGTCGAGCGCAGGCTGACACTTCTCTTCGGAGTCGTTGGCGGCGTCCCCGCTGGCCCACGAGACTTCGACGCCACATACGTATTGGACCGAGTCGGGCCCCCGCCCCCGCCCCCGCCACCTCCGGATCCGTTGCTCCCACCAAACACCATGCGCCAGTCAACACCATCAACACCGACGGCCCACACCTGTACCAGGACGCCCCCACTCGGCACGTATTTCGGCGGGGTGCGATACGAAGTGAACCCCAGCGGGAGGTCCAGCTCTTCAGGAATGACCTCGCGTGCCTTTCCCAATCCACGGTCCTCGCTGGTGGCCCTCCTCGTGCTCTGTGCCGCAGGGCCAAAGGCAGATAGCGGTCCGGAAGCCGATTTAGATGGGGAGGAGGACGAGCCGCGACGGAAGAGGCCCATGAGTTTCTTGCTCGGTGATGTGTTGGGGGCAGACGAGGACGCACCCCCGCTCAGCCCGCGCACGACCTCGACACTCGCCATGGTCGTTTGTGCGACGCCGCTGAGCGTCAGATCGACCTTCCCGTCGAGGTCCGCGGCGTGGTGCGCATCCTTTTTGGAAAAGAGGCCTTTCGGGCGGTGAATCGTTTGCGAAAAGGGGACGGGAGCGCGGGGGAGGACGAGCGAAGTGTAGCCTGGCGTGCCGTGCGAGGGGAGGTCGCCAGGTGTGAATGTTGGTAGAGATGTGGAAGTGCGGTCGTATGGATCTGCCGACGATGAGGCATATTTCGAGGGCTTGTGAGGTGAAGTGCGTAAAGAGGTGGATGTTGAAGACGACGTGTTGTGCGAGGACGAGGTCGATGCATGTGACGACGACCCGTGTCCGAGAGAACGTGATCGGCGGCGGTGCAGCGTGTTTCCCATCGTGGGTTTGGATTTGGATGAGGGATTTGATGCAGGAGTTGGATTGGATGACATACGACTTCTTGGTGCTGATCGCCGCGGTGTTGTTGAGATGAGCACGCTGCTTCTGGGATGATGTAGCATGTCTGGAGTGTCTTCCAGCTCGTCTTCTTCGAGGAGGGCAGTCATACTACTCATGATGCTGGGTGTCATTTTGTTTATGGACTTAGACATTGGGGTGTTGGGTTTCGTGCGTGTTTGCGACGTGTTTCGTTGGTCAACCTTGGCGGAAGGTCGCCTCTTCGGAGTCGTTGTTGCCTTCACAGTAGTAGGAACTAACCATCTGACATCCTTGGCCCATTGTTGATCTGCATGACCGTTGGAGACCTGAGGTGGCCCATTCTTTGCCTTGACACGAGGCGTATGCTGTTCTGTGTCCGATTGGACAGGACTCGTTATGCGAGTCGAGTCCGAGTTTGCAATTGAAAACAAGGAATGGGCATCAAGAGCAGAAGACGAGATCGACGCGGTTGATGTGTTCGTATGAGTGAAAGACGTTTTGGTTGAAGGGACTACAGCGGGAGGACTTGGAGGTTTTAACGGTGGAGCTATTGTTGAAGCCATGGAAGTTCGCGGGGAAGTATTGGGCGTGTAGAAAACGTCGCGATCAGAATCGTCGTCGTCGTCGTCTTCGTCGGTGTCGGTGATTAGAAGCTGCTTGGAGTCAGTTGTGGCTCTCACGTCATGTGTTGGCTTCTAATATGGGTTCCTGTAAGTTCAATAAAGATGAAAAACTGCCTGTACGTACGACAGCATTTGACTTTTCATCGTCGCGCACGACAGCGGTCTGAGGTGGTTCCTGTCCGTGGGTCTCGGTTGCGATGCGAAGCATGTCTTGCTTAGTTGAGTGATAGACCTTCTCCTGCGGGAAAGAGTATGTCTGCGAGGGCCTGCCCAGCAAGGATTGTAGCATTGTAGGTTTTGCCATGATAGGCAACAAACAGAACGGTGAGCAGCAGGCCTTCGACGTCGTTGGTCGCAACGACGATCGGTCTACAGCGACAACTTGAATGGAGGAATCTCTTGGCCATGATGTCACCTGATGCCGCGGTTTGTTTCGGAGACCGTAGCCAAGCAAGCGCCTCAACTCTCATTGAACGGGGGAGCAGCGATTCACCGCAAGGCACTCCTCTGACGACGATACGCAAAATGACTTTGCATCGACGTAGGTAGGTCCCGAGAAAGGCTATGAGGCCAATGAGGAAGTTTCCATATTTCGGGAGGACTTGGCAGGTGGTGCATGGCCTGGGAACATACAAAATGATAGACAAAATCCCATTGATTTAAAAGCTTGCACTCTAGTCGTACGATTTGAATAGTGAACGTTTGAACACAAGTAAGTATCTTCGTCGATTTTACGTGTGTCTTGTTGATCGTTCTTGGCAAGAATCGCCACGTGCAGGGGGAGGTTCCAGCTCCGCGATTTGGGTAGAATTTGAGCGCCCACCGTCCGTTGCGCGGGTCTCTCGTTCGCATGCAAGGACGACAACGGACTATGAATTCCATACCAGACCTCGCCAAGAAAACTTCCATAAATTCCCTTCTTAATCCCGAAGCTTCTTCTGACGCTTTCAACTCCCAAATTCCCAACCTCACCGCTTCCTTAAACACCCATCAAGTCCAGCCTCATGCCCAGCAGCTCGATGCTTACGGCCCATCCTATGTCACACCCCCTTCCTTCAATCTAAGGGCTGCCAGTTGGGGGGGCCCCGATGATCGAAGAAAGCCCGAGAACGCTTCACGCCACTATAATCATCAGGGTATGAGCAGCTACTCCGAACAGGCCACGCCTCGCGTGGTGAGGCCCCGGGACGATGTCGGCAGCTACCCTCTGGATGCCAATATGTGGCAGGCGCAGCACGAAGGGAACTACAGCGCTCCCGCCATCACCCCGATGTACTCAGATGAACGCACAGGTCCGTCAACCCAAAATCATTCCCCGTCTGATGGTTGTTGACATCCGGTGATTCTCAGCCCTATCGGGGGATTACCCACCCAGTTAGTTTCTTTCTTCTTACCTCTATCGTCCACTCTCCCATGCCTCCAATGCCAGACAACTACTCCCAATCCTATCATGGTCAATCGTCATCAAACAGCAACCTCCAATGTTCGACTCCCTGTTTCTCCAGTGTGTAATACTCTAACACCTCTTTCAGCCTGGCAGGTCAGTGAACGAGCGTCCGCTCGCATCGTGGCACGTGGAACTGCTGAAGGCGAGCAACGAAACTCGAGCTCGTATTACCAGTCATCCCCAGGCATGTACCACGCACCTTATTCCCAAGATCCACCGCAGCAGCAACTCCCTCGCGTCGTCCAGCCACCTCCGAAACGACGCCCGTCTGACGAGGAAGTACTGCCGCCCAGGGCCAAGCGCGTGAAAACTGCCGCAGCCAAGACGACGTCAGGTCCGTAAAACGACCTCCAGGTCATATTACGTGTTTGCTCACCCAGACGGCGACATCACAGGCACATCGAAGCGTGGATATCGCGCAAAGAAACGTAGCGAGGCAGCGCAGATTGCAGCCCAAAATGGTGGGCCCCTATTGTCTGATCCCCGCAATTTTAAAACCTGATTATTGTTTCAAAGCAAAAACCATGCCGCAGGTGTCGTACACGACAAAGCCGGGTGAGAAGGGGAAGCAAAAGGCCACTGACGGAGGTGAGAAATGGACGACTCGCGTCTTTCCCGTATACTGACTATGGATCGTTTTTTTGTTGGTTCAGTGAGCATGCAGATTGTGCCGTCTGGCCCCGGGGACGAAGCCACAGTTCTGCAAGCGGAACTGCAGACTACACGGTGCATGTCGACAAAGTACAAGTCCGACACCTTTCCGCGCTGTGTCGCCTGCACGCGGCGATGGGCAGGCGATACGTGTCGGTTCCAGGGCATCCGCTACTTCCTCCGGAACCCACAGATGGAGATCGTAGGCGTCAGCTTCTCCGAGTCGCAGAAGGCCGACCTGCCCTCGATGAAGTTTCCCAAAGAGTGGAATGAGGAGCTTACGACTGCGAATATCATACGCACCAAGGTCAGTCTCCTACATCGCTTTTGACGTTATGAATGCTCACGCCATCGGGGGCAGAAAACGATTGCGCGCGCACTGCTGCCGACTCTTCGAACCGAACTTGAACACCTTCATCTGCCGGAAATCTTCCATCGGCCTCGGGAACGCGAAGTTCGCGCAACATGCGGTAAGTTTCCCCGCTTCAATACGAATGTTATACGTGACTGACTCGCCTTATTTCAGATACATGCATGACTTCCTTATTCTCCTCCTCGTGGCTCTGCCGTCTGTGTGGGCGCGAAGCCTGTGCTGAATGCTTTTCGACGGTCAGTGAACTCACCGCCGAACAACCCCTCGCAGACGCTGCGGAGCAGCAAATCCTTCAGGCCCGTCGCGAGAAACACGCGCACAGCAATCCGTTCTTCTTGCAATGCACGAAGCGGATCGAGCACCGGGCACGCGACTTTTCGGCCATGTCGCGGTTCTGCGAAAAGGAGCTGTCGAATGCGATCAAGGAGATGGAGGAGCTGCTCAAGGACGAGCAAGACGGGACAACGACGACGACGTCTTCATCTCAGGATGGGGATGCACACAGTACACTGTCGTCCGCATCTCAGCACACAGACGGCGCCGGCCACCTGCTGAGATCACCGCCCCCGTCCATCGCGCCCGGCGCCCAGCTTCCCGAGGGCTACCCGCCATGCACGACCACGAATCCCTTCATCCCCGTCAACCTCTCCGCAACCGCACTCAGCATCCCCACTCTCCCCATAAGGCGTTTCGCGAACAACGCGCTCACGCAGGAGAATTTTCCGCGGATCTGGGCGCTGGGTCAGCCGCTCGTCGTCACGGGTCTCCTTGAGAAGTTCCGCATCCAGTGGACGCCAGAGTACTTCATCTCCAAGTATGGGCAGCAGGGGTGCTTGATCATCGAGTGCCAGACGGATACGAATAGGCGTATCACGGTCGGCGAGTTCTTCAAGGAGTTTGGGCGGTACGAGGGCAGGACGGAGTGCTGGAAGCTGAAGGTACATTTTTGTTACAGAAATACAGGGTGAGTAAGCTGGGTGTTGATAGCAGGTTATACAGGATTGGCCGCCATCTACGGACTTTAAGAAGGCGTTCCCGGAGCTGTACGAGGACTTTAGCAACGCCGTACCAGTCCCAAGCTACGTGCGCCGCGACGGCGTGCTCAACATCGCCTCGCATTTCCCGGCAGACACCGTCTCGCCTGACCTCGGTGCGGCCTCCTTTCACCCGCACGCTTCTTCACTGAGAGATGCTGATCCCAAACATTTTCCCCCACCGCAGGTCCGAAGATGTACAACGCGATGGCGAACGGGCAGGGGGCAGGGAGCAAGGGCACGACACGGCTGCACATGGACATGGCCGATGCGCTCAACGTCATGACGTACGCCGCGCCCATGCCCGACGGGGCACCTGGGTGCGCGGCATGGGACATATACCGCGCGGAGGACAGCGACAAGCTGCGCGCGTTCCTGGCGGGCATGCAGGCGGCTTCTTCCACTTCTACTTCTACTTCCATTTCCACGTCTTCCAGTTCTGCGGTGGCTCTCAGCAACAACAACAGCAGCAGCAGGGAGAGGGAGAGGGAGAGGGAGAACGGGGAGACGGGGCCGGGGTCGGGGTCGGGGACGAGGGTAGGCGTGAACGTGAATGACCCGATACATGGGCAGCAGTTCTATCTGGACGAGGGGATGCGTGCGCAGCTGTACGATGCGACGGGCGTGCGGAGCTATCGGTTCTACCAGCGTCCAGGGGAGGCGGTGTTTATCCCCGCTGGGTGTGCCCACCAGGTGCGTTTCTTTTATTTGCTTTCTCTCGTTCCGTTTTTCCTTTCTTGTCAAGCTGAAGCTGACCCTCCCCCGCGTGTTCTTCGTGCAGGTGGCGAATCTAACGGACTGCATCAAGGTGGCGGTGGACTTTGTGAGCCCGGAGAACGTGGAGCGGTGCGAGCGGCTGACGCGGGAGTTCCGGGAGCAGAACCAGAGGAAGGTGTGGAAGGAGGACGTGCTGCAGCTGCGCACCATGATGTGGTTTGCGTGGCTGTCGTGTCGCGTGCAGGAGGGGTATGAGGGGAAGGAGGACAGCGAGGAGGAGTAGATGCCATGTGAGAGTAAAGAAGGAAAAAGGAATTGGAGATTTGGGAACCTGGGTTAAATCTCCTCGTCATGCTTGTAGTTAATGTATACCAATTTGTCCCCCGAGAAAGCACTGAATGTCTGGATCTATGTCATTCAAGGGCTGTGAAGGGCTTCTGAGTTTATAATTATAATATGCATAGACATGTACAGGCCTCGATCAGAAGGACAGCAACAGGCTTAAAATTGTTGACACCTGACGAAGGTCAATGGAATGGCATGGAGGCATCTGACATGAGCGCTATTGAATGATAGCCCATCTAGACCGTGCCCAAGCAACCCAAGTTGCCAGGGAAAGAAAGGGAGCCTCGACAATAAAAATAAAAATGGACAATCGCGTTCTGTAAAATCGTCCAGGCGTACGTAAATCTCCCAAATAGTCGGGGATATGTAATTAAATGAACAACAACAACAGCAGAGAGGTATATACGAATACAGTGTCATAGGATTTTGTCCATCCACGGGCTCCCTGACGCGCTGCGTACACACGCGATCTAGTAGTCATAACAGAACGTAAACGTACAGTGTCCAAAAGCACTCGAGTGTCGTAGAACCAAAGACCACAATTAAGCTTTATCCATCCATGGGTGCGGTACGGTGTACTCTACAGCGCTACAGCACCAAGGAGCACGCCCGCCAGAATGCTCCACCATGCCGCAGCGGTGCTGCGCAAGTCGCGCGGGGCGGCATTGACAGCTGTCGTCGACTTGGGCCCGTACTGCGCGAGCCACGCGCTGTAGTCGAGGATCGTGCCCGACGCGCCGATGCTGATGGGGAGGGTCGCGGGGTTGGTGGGTGTGAAATTGTCGACGAGGACGGAGGTCTCGCCGTTTATGATGGTGGTGTAGGTGTACGGAGTGACGCCACCGGGCGTGAATCTTGTGGCATCGGGCTGCCCGACGGGGCCTTGTTGCACTGGCGGCGTTGGGTCGGGCTGCAGCACGGCTGTGGTTGTGGGTGTGGTCGTGGTGGGTGGGATTTGGGTTGTTGGGGGTGTGGGCGGCGTGAGGGTTGGACTCGTTATCGGAGGTATACCCGGAGGCAAGGTTTGTCTATATAATAGGTTAATGCTTGAATTAGATCACCAGAGCAAGTTGGAAGCGGACGTACAGTATGGAAGTAGTCGGGGCTCCAAGGGCGTCAGTGGTGATCACTTGAACCACCGTATTCCCTGCACTAGAAAATGACATTTTGGATAAGCAAGCTTGGAGCAGTAGGCTCTGAAACAGACTCACTCGTCAATGACTGTGACCGTCTGAGCGTTGGCACTGATGACGAGCAAGGCCACTAGCCACAGGGCAAGAAGTTGGTGCATGGGGGTTCAGCTAAAGGGGCGTGGGAACTGTCTAAATCTGCCTGTAAATTACATCGGGATAATCTCGGCCCCCGGCGTTCAGGAATTGGACCATGCCGGTAATACTACTACTACTACTAACGAGACTGGACCGAACTGCGCTTAAAAGGTTCTTTGCAGTCCGGTCCAGTTACAATGACTTCGCTTCACGTCTTGAACCGGTTACAGTCCCGGTTACACTGAAAAGGGTGAAAAAACCGGACCATTGAACTGGACTTTGAAGCACTATGTGTGTCGGCTAGGAGACGAGGAGGAAAAACGGAACGATGGCCTGATGTCTGGTCTTCGTGCAGAAGCTCGGAAAACTCGTGCGAAATAGGTATTATGTACAAGCACAAAATAATCCGGATAATCTACAACTTCTGTGGATGGCTTATGTGGCGTGATAACCTCAGAGCAGTTGGAAGTCGAAAGATATAAAGAGAAAAAACAACTCAATGATGACTACCATGAATCAATAATATGCTGTCGCCAAGACACAGTATCCAACTGCACACGATCTACACCATCATAAACCGCGGGCACCTGTCCTCTGAAGATGTCAGAAAGTAAAATATATAGCGGTGTTGCAGCCTGAGTCCAGTCAGCATCCCAGACCATGCGGCCTACCCTTTGCCGGGCTTCCGTTCCAGGGTGTGGGGGAAAGGGGGGGGGGACGCCTCTCCATAATTGAACCGTAATTCTTGGAAGAGTCGGGTGGGGAAGAACGGGGGGATCAATCGACAGCAGGATGACGAGGCGTACCTGAGGTCTGCCTGAGTGAGTGGTAACAAGGGAAGAAGATGGCTGACCTCGGGCATGTGTTCGAGCCAAAGCCTTGCATCAATTTTCAACTGCGATAGACTCTCTGAATCCCCAACCTCGAGCACGATGCTAGGACCGGGTAACGTGTCATCAGGCCGGAAAGTGGAATCTCCCTCCTTCTTCCTCTGTCCCAGTTGGAAGGCTGTGATAAGAAAGGTAAACTCAGATCCAGATCATGTATTTCATCAAACTTACTCGTTGATCCCATACCCCTGCATCCCGGCGGCAATATATGCGGAGTCGTGGTAAGTTGTGCGAGAGCAAGATTGAGTGCCGCGCTCCACGAGACATGGGCTGCCTCATGGGCCGGATTTGGCATGTACCTAACAACAAAATTGTAATCATCATTGTATGTAACTCTGAAACAACGTCAACAAAGTCAGCAATTGGGCCTTTGTAGGATGTCAACTAACCTCATCAACCTGCGTCCCTGTTGTTTGTCAAGCGAGGCATGGGCAGACTCCAATTCGTCCGCACGAATATTGAACGAGTATATGTGTAACCTTTTTGGCGAAGCACTGGGAGCATAAAATAGTTGAGAAAAATATCAGTTATACGAACAGGCTCCCCCACTTCTTCATATTTGACCGAATCTCGCGAATGGCATTGGCGTAAGGGATTTCGTCGGGATGACTTGAGATATATCGAGCATTTGGGCGTACGTAGGGAGTTGTGCTGGGCTGTGCATCATAAGCGATGAAGGCAGACATGGGGATAGATGTATTTGGTGGCTGTGTGGACCGCAGATTGCTGACAAATCCACCTCAGCTTGCCCATCAGCGCTCAAGCCAAGCTCAAGCGTACCTACTCGTCCCGACGGATGTCCACCCCCACCCCACCCCGTCCCCCAAGGTACGTGGTGGGCAGAGACGAACTTGTCGTTGTCGGCGGTGTTGTTCAACGCAGGATAAACGCTTTGAATAATCATTTTGTACATAAACTATCGCAGACACTTTGATTTCAATCGCAGTCCGTCGGATCCCAATCGGTCACCAAGCCCTCCTCCAGGCCATCGAGCGCTGCGATATCTTCCTCCGTGAGCTCGAAATCAAAGATGTGGGTGTTTGCGACGATGCGCTTGTGGGAGACCGACTTGGGCAGGGGGACGTAGCCCTGTGTGCGCAACATAAGATGGGTCGTCGTAGGGAAAAACAAGGGCGAACGGACCTTTTGGACAGAGTACCGGAGGAGAATCTGGGCGGCGTCTTTGCCGTGCTTCTCTGCGAGGGCGACGATGGTTGGATGGTCAAATTTCATGCCGCGCACCATGGGGGCCCAAGCCTAGTATCCAAGGGGGATGGATCGGTATGAGAGCACAAACACAGGAGATGGGCATAATTCCAAGACGATCCCTTTCTCTTTGCAGAGGGCAACAATCTCCCTGCGCTGCTGGAAAGGATGGAGGTCGATCTACTACAAGGGCGTAAATAAGTCAAGCCAAGTAAAAGGACATCACGGACCTGGTGCACCGCCGGAATGGCGATGTCAAGAATCTCCTTGAGATGCCTTACGCCAAAGGTGCTGACGCCAATACTTTTGACGAGACCCTCCTTCTGGGCGTCGACACAGGCACGCCAACTGTCCTTGCGTGCATCGGGCCCGCCGAGGGGGCCATGGAGGAGATAGAGATCAATGTAGCCGAGGCCGCATTCGTCGAGGGAGCGGAGGATGGCGGCGCGAGTGTGGTCGTAGCCGTTGTTGTCCTTGAGCTTGGTGGTGTAAAAGATATCGGAGCGGGGGACGTTGTTTGCGTCGCAAAAGTGACGGATGGCGTTTCCCACAGGTCGCTCGTTTTCGTACCACTCGGCCGAGTCGATGTGGCGGTATCCGGCCTGTGGGGGGTGGGTGGGGAGATGGAGGCAAAGTAGGAAATGGACGCACCTCGAGGGCCCAGGTGACAGCGTCGTGGGCATCACGGCCGTCCATTTCGTACGTACCGAGGCCTAGGATGGGGATCTCATTGCCGTCGAGAAGCTGGGATGTGGATCAGCTGGTGGGAGAGAGTGGGGGGAGGGGGAGATGAGCTAAAGGGGCGTGGGAACTGCAACTGCGCGTCTAACTTTAACGGATGTTTACAAAATTCTATTGAACATTGAGTAGTCTGTATGTCTTTTGCCATTGTACCAGTGTCTCTTTCTAATTCTACCACCATAGTCTACAGTTTCGCGGCCCATGAGTTCCTTCATCGCCTTCCGCAGCGCTGCCCTCTCCCTCCTTCGGCCAAGAACGCACACTACCACCTGCGTGCACCCGTTCCTGTCCCGCGGCTCTAAAAAACTTGCCGCGTCCAAAACCTTACCACGAGACGAGGCTATCGAGCACCCCATCGTGCAGCTCGTGGACCCCACCACGGGGCGTCTAAACGAGCCCACGCCGCTCCGTACCATCCTCGCCTCGCTCGACCGGCGGAAACAGTTCGTCGAGCTCGTGAGCCTCACCCCCGGCCCCCTCGTCAAGATCTTCTCCAAGAGCGAGGTGCGGCAACACGCGCAGGAGGCCGCGATGAAAGCGCGCGTGTCGGCGCGCAAGAACATCCACAAGGAGGTGCAGCTGACGTGGAGCGCCGCGCCGGGGGACCTCGCGCATAAGCTGGGGAAGATCAGGCAGGAGCTGGAGCGCGGGGCGAGGGTGGATCTGGTGTTTACGAGGAAGAAGAACCAGACGCCGTTGAGCATCCCGGATATGCAGGCGCGGGCGCTGGAGGTGGTGGAGGAGCTGGCGGACGTGTCGAAGGAGTGGAAGGAGCGTGAGGTGAGGGCGAATATGACTGCCATTTTCTTGCAGGGGTCCGGCGAGTCGGAGCCGGTGGGCAGGAAACGAGTGGTTCTACACAAGGGACCGAAGCAGAAGAAACAGAAAGAAGAGGACGGTCAGGCCATGGCGGATATCTATCAGGACTAGCTAGCAGCAATGCTTAGAATATAATTTTTAACAGCTTGGAAAGTTCAGTTCAGATGAAGTCTAATGCCTTATGCTAGATGTTTATTCAGAGTTAATAAATTACATTGAACCGATCGTCGTCGACCTCCGAGTGCATCGTCCCCTCCTTGCATACGGCAGCCCCTTCGTTCTCACAAGCGGCGCAGCAAACGGCCGCCACTCCTCCTCCGCCTCTCCACTATACGCATACGGAATCTGCCCCACATGCGGTGGGCACTCCCTCCTCCTCGCGCCCTCCTCCCATCTCCCCAAAAATATATGCCTCAACCCCGGCGGCATCTCCATCCCCACCCTGACCACATCCTCCGCAATCTCCTGCAACACCGGCGTCCATCCCTTGGCCGGCACGCCCGTCTCCGCCACGCGCACCTTCGTCTCCTCAAACTCCCTCCTCACCTCCTCTTCACTCGGCGTGGGCCCTCGCGCGGTGGGCCCAAACAGCGATAGC
This sequence comes from Tricholomella constricta, assembly GCA_013368375.1. Classification (NCBI taxonomy): domain Eukaryota; kingdom Fungi; phylum Basidiomycota; class Agaricomycetes; order Agaricales; family Lyophyllaceae; genus Tricholomella; species Tricholomella constricta. The sequence goes on from JAACJP010000044.1 coordinate 162,860, forward strand.
GCAGCATTCACAAACCGCGCATCGACGTCAGGCAGCGCACCGACGCGTTCCATCCTATACTCCCGCTCCATATCCCTCAACACCCCCCTTACCTCCTCCCCCACGTCCTTCATCGCACGATAACACCGCATCCCACCCGCCAGCGCCTGCATCTGCATCTTCTCCTTCCCCCTCCCCCTCTCTAAACCCTTAACCTCCCTGCTACATCCCCTTCGATACTCCACCGCCCAACACCGCATCATAGCCGTATACGCCTCGACCCCCAACACCCACGGGTTCAAGCCCTCCCAGCTCCTCCTCTCCGCGCGTCTTGCCATCCCCCACAGCGCCTTCGCCAGGCCCGTCCTTCCGGACTTGGCCAGCGCGTTCAGGAGCACGGCGAACACGGTCGGGCCGTACCACGACGCGCGCACCACCATCGCCCGGCGTGCCTTCTTGTGCCGCGCCACGTCTGCGGGAGAGCATGACGAGGGGGTCAGGGGCAAAGCGAGCTCGGGGAAGAGCTCGAAGAGGCGCTGGGCGGCGAGGGCGGGGCGGCCGGTGGAGGTGTAGTGCATGAGGTGCGTGGTGAGCGAGTACAGAAGCTCCGTGATTTCTGCGCGGGCGGTGGGCTGGGTAAGGTCCTGCGCGCGCAGCGCCTTAATGAGTCCGGTGATGGCTCGGTCTTGGAATTCGTCGGTGTCGACTACGGCGGCGGTGTTATTGGTGCTGCTGGGATCGTTGTTGATGGAGGAGAGGGATTCGAGGCCTGAAATCGCTGCCTGGGCGAGCTCCGAGTCCCGCGAGAGCGTGCCCGACCGGAGCAGGATATTATACGTCGTGTTATCCGGTTCGAGGGGTGCCGTACGTTCTTCGACCATGTGCTTCATGATCGTGTCCGCAAGGGCTGGTGAGAGGCGGTGGCGGAGTGCATAATGCAGCAGGGTATTGTAAGCGTGGAGGTCCAATGGCGGCATCACTGGCCGGCGATCGAGCATCGAGCTGGAGCTGGAGCTGGAGCGGGAGGGACCCCGGCCGTTGGGCAAGGAGGTGATCAGGCGTTCGAGCACGTCGTGGATGTACCTGTACGCGTTGACCTGCTTCGTTTTGCCGTTCGCATCGACGATCCAGACCTCGGTGTCCACGCGCGGGCAGTGGTAGAGCACGCGGAGAAGAGGGCTGAGGGGGCTGAAAGGAAGCTGACGGTTGTCGAGGAGGACGGCAAGGTTCGCGAGGGCTTGTAGAGAGGTGCCAAGGGCCTCGGGGTCCTTGACGTTCGTCTCGAAGATGCGCTTGATGGGCCGCACGAGTTTTTTCAGCATCTCGTGCGTTGCCGGAAGCGGCTCCGGGCGGGAAGGAGGTACATCGACCGAGTCACTCTCGTGACCCAAGCCCACCAGTGCGGGGTGGCGCTGCCACTCTTTCACTGCAAATGCAAAAATGAGGGATGCGAGGATGATCTCGGTGTTGATGAGGCAAATTGCGAGCAGCGTCCCAAACATGCCACGCGTATTGTTCTGGTGGGTTTTGCGCGCGACAGCGAAGATTTGAAGGGCGAGCCGCGAACCAGGATGGTGCGCCATGGCGACAATGTCCGCGAGGCTGCGAGGGTTCGGAGTGAAGGTCAGCGGCGGAATAGATGCGCGGCGTTTCGCGGAGGGAGGCGGGGTAAGAGTGTGCATAAAGGTCTCGAGGGTCTTGGTACGAAGTTTCATGCCGGCTTCCATCATGGATACGGCGAGGTCTGCGGCTTGTTGCTTGCGGCCCATGCGTATGAGGCCGTGAAGCAGCGCATGCGAAGAGAGGCGAGGAGAAACGGGATTTTTGAAATTGACGGCGACGTCCTGGAAGGCCCTGACAGCCGGAATATGATGTGCGGCGGGGTCATGCTGGAAAGTAGAGTAGCGGAGAGAGTTTACGATAAGAAAGGCGTCGTCCAGCCCGCCGACTGGAGTGCGTAGGGCCATATGTATGGCTTGACATGCTGACCTAGATGTCTGAGCAGGTGTAGGCTGACGAACGGGTTCAAGAGGTGGTATTTGAGGCAACTCAATCGGTTCTATTGACTGTGTTTGAGGCGCTACCTGGGCAAATGCCGAGGTCAAGCGTATAGACCCAGACTGCAAAGTTCCTCGACATAGAGTCCTGATTATAGCATTAGATGGACGCGCAAGGCCTCGAAAAGCCAGTCTGGCCGTGGTCGACCACATACATGGCATGTGGTTCGCATTCCTGGCAAGCCAATTTGTTCAATGGAGTCAATATTATCGTGAAAGCCAACACACCAATGCTTTCAGCAAGTCAAGCAAGCTAAACTAGCCCAAAGACTTGCTGTAACTTGATATAGAACAGGAGCAGGACTTTGCGATGGACTGTGCGATGGAGGTTCGGAGCGGGGGCAGGAGGCAGTCGGGATATTTGTGGCGAGTCACGTGATGAGTTGAGACCCTCAACTTTTCTGCAAGTCGAAACGTCCACCTGCGCCGACTTTTTTGCAGCAAAAACCCAAAGTTATACATATTCTTTTCTTTGACCTTTGTCGAGAATGAGCTACGAGCGACGTGGAGGCTACCGGAGGCGACACAGAGGTGAGATGGGGACGTTTAATCGCCCACAAACGCCTGCTGGAACAATTGTGTTATAGACGACTATGATGACCGACGACGCGAATCGTACGAGACTCCGGAAGAAAAGCTCAAGACTGCAATCATAAAACTAGGAGAAGTGGTGAGCGCTCATGGTGTGTAACGGTGTGATCTCGTCGCTCACTTGCGAATTTTGACACAGGACGCGGTGGAGGAACTGCCTCGCCTGCAAAAACAAATACAAGAGTTTGAGCCTCTGAATGTTGCCAATGTCTCTGAGGCATTTCGTATAGGGTGCGTTCCTCGACTCTGTGTCAGTACTGTCTTTCTGACGAGGGCCTGCAGAGTAACCGAACAGCCGTACAAAATACCATATTATGCTGCACTCATTCGCCTTCTCCACGACCGCCCAGGAGAGGCTATAAGCTCCGAAGGACCACCACTCGGCCGGCTTGTCCTCGAAGACTTCTGGAAAGGTTTTCAGGCCTATCTCGACCAACTGGCGTGGCGAGAAGCCCGGCTATGCGTCCGTCGCCTCTCGCCCTCGCCTTCTTCTCTCACTTGCTAACCTTCTCCACAACAGATTCATTTCTTCGCTCACCTCACCGTTGCGCGCCTCATCTCTCCCGAGTCCATGGTCGCGCTCCTACAGGCCTTTATCGCAGTGCTCGACGAATTTGGCGTCTCTCACGGACGCGCTAAGCGCGCGGCACTATGTGCGGCGGAGGGCCTCATCATTGGCGGACGCAGTCTTAAGCCGTATTCAGCTACAAGCGTGACTGAGATCATTGATGCGATACAAGCGTTCAACGAGACGACGGCCAGTGCGAAGTGGTTGGTCCAGCCAACGGTGAAGGTCTTCTCGGAGGCACTGGCCATTGCAAATGGGGACGAGGTGCGCGCTGTGTCTTTCTGTTTCTTCCTTCGGATTTGACATGGAGATGTCTGGACAGCTGCTGGACACGGTCCTCTACGCGCTCAAGGCACTCAACGACTCGGACTTCACACACACGGCGGATAGCTTTCCACAGCCGTACACAAACCTTCCAGCACCTCCGGCCGAGCTCGAACCGTTCAATCTCCCCTCTGTCCTCGTTCCTCCAGAAATCATCGAGCTCGACGCGCTTTCCACCGACGTCGACGCCGAGGACACCGCGCAAGTCAAAAAGGAGGAATGGCCCGAATACTTTTTGCGACTCTTTGATAACGATGTGCGTCCTGTCCCGCTTTTCCCTATCTCACTTTTTGACTGGGATGTGGTCTTTGCTCTCATAGATCTCCCCTGATCCAAACACACCCGCGGGCTATGCAGTGCGCACCGCTCTCCTCGACATAATCTCCATCTTCGAGGTGAATAGAAAAGAATGTGCTCGCCTCCTCCTGGAGTACCCCAAGTGGAACCTCCCTGGCGCGTTCAAGCCCAAACCCGGTGCACCTACTCCTTCGGATGTTGAGCCCGTTGCGGGCAAAGAGTGGCAACTCGAAAGCACGATTATTGAGGTGCGTGGTCTCTCCGTTCCTGGGTAACCCTTCAGAAGCGACTGACCACCCCACATGCAGACGATCCTTGGCGCGCTTCTCGTTCTTCCCGAGTCCTCGCACAAGTCTGTCTACTACATCTCGCTAATCACCGAACTCTGCAAGCTCTCACCTTCCACTGTCGGCCCTGCCGTCGGCAAGTCCATCCGCAAGCTTTATGGCTCACTATCGGAAGGCCTTGATGTCGAGGCGGCGCGCCGCTTCGCAGAGTGGTTCGCAGTCCACATGAGTAACTTTGGGTTCCAGTGGGTGTGGAAGGAGTGGTACGTGTTCCTTATCTTTTCCTTTCTTCTCTCTTGCTACGGATGCTAATACATGACAATCTCAAAAGGGTGCCTGACCTAACGCTGGCTGTACAACACCCGCGTCGGACTTTCATGCGTCGTGCGATCGAATTCGAAATCAGGCTTTCGTACCATGAGCGCATCCTAAAAACGCTCCCGGAGGCTATGCAGGCGTCTGATGCACACACCATCCCCGAGCAGCCGCCCGGGCCCGGTTTCGAATACGACGACCCAGGTTTGTCCACACACTTATGCACAATCTCTCATACTCACTCACGCACCTACAGCGAACCCACACCACGACGCGGCCCAGTCTGTGCTCAACCTCTTCCGGGGGCGCGCCAAAGCCGAAGACGTCATCGCGCACCTCGACAGCCTCAAAACGACGCTCGAGGGCGCAGAGGACGCAGACACCGCTCCTTTGAGCGTCAACGTCGACGCCACCGTGCGCTCCATCGCGGTCCAGTCCCTTCTGCACATCGGCTCGCGCTCCTTCTCGCACTTGCTCAACGCCATCGAGCGCTACCTGCCCCTCCTCCGCGCCATTACCTCCTCCGCCGAGGCCAAGGCAGGCATCCTGAGCGCCGCGGCCGCGTTCTGGAAGGGCAATCGCCAGATGGTGGGGATCGTGTTCGACAAGCTGATGCAGTACCAGATCGTGGACCCGACGGACGTCGTGGCGTGGACGTTTGCGAACCGCGCGGGCGGACTGGATGCGTTTGAGTGGGACCTGATGAGGGCCGCGCTGGACAAGGCTAATGGGCGCGTGGTTATCGCGAGGAGGAGGGTGGCGGCCCTGCGGAAGGAGGAGGACGATACGCGGGCGAGGGTGAGGGCGAGGGCGGAGGATGCGGCGGGGGCAATGGAGGTCGATGCGGAGGGTGATGGGAATCCGGCCAAACAAGGTATGTGGACTCTGTATACGTACACGTTAGGTATGCGTCTCGCTGACATGATGTCGTTCTCTTTTTCTCTTCAGACGAGGCACTGGTAGAGAACCCGGCGCTGGCGACTGCTCTGAAGGCGTTCACAAGCCTCACGCGCGAGCAGAAGGCGGCGCTTTCGAGGACGCTGGAGGGCTTCGTGGCTTGCCTGTGCCCTGCGGACACGGATGCGGGTGCGACAACCGGCATGAAACCTAATGCGCACACACGCACGGTCATCACGGAGGCCGCATGGCATAACCGCGCGAAATGGGATAATGAGGAGTGGAATGCTTGGGAGACATGGGGATGGTACAGGCAGTTCTGCAGAGCCGTGCGTGTTTCGCTTTCTCTCTCCCAATCTCCGCTCCGTCTTTTCGTTCTGATTTCTTTTTTCCCTTGTTAGTATTCCCCGTATCTGCGCAACTACTCGACCACACTATACACGGTGTCGTTTGCACGGTTCGAGGGCTCGACGGATCCCGCTGCAGCGCTTCTCAACAAAACGTGGAACGTCGCCACGGGCCAGGATATGTCGTGATCTTATGTACCTTACTTACTGCTTAGTCTTCTCTGATTATTGCCTCCTTTGTCTAACTTCGTTCTAAGCTTCCTTCTACATGACGGTCTTGAACCTGTTCGTTCCAACAGCGAGAAAAATGATAGTTTCCACAGAAGACGGAAGGGCCGGAGTGGTTTCAAGCAACGAAATGCTTGCAGTAGAGGCGCCGCTGTGAAATCGTCCTACTCTGATACGAGGGATCACGTACTGCTACCATGACGGGCACTTTGGCGGCTTTTACTACTGTCGCCCTCCATTCACAGCGGGAATTGCGGGCTGAACCGGTACAATGCTCCTTTTTCTTCTGGACTCGAAAAAGATGAGAGGAATATAAATCATGCATCATGGCCCATCAAAGTTGTGATGCTACTAGCCCCCCAAAGCCGAATGCGCCGCTCATTTTGTTCCAATATACTCAAAACCATAATACGTTACAGAATCTTGACATACGAAGCCGGAAAGAGCCCTTTATGGCCATTATATTCCCCTGTCCACCTGCAGACAATCATAAACGCAACACAAATGAAAATGAAGCTTTGCTGAGCCGAAACATGGTCGGGGAACGTACCAGTCGTCTGACGTGCGCTCCGTGACCAGCACGCGCTCATCCGCTTTGATGACAAGATCCCCAGGCTCCTGCACGGTAATTTATCCATCGTCAAAACAAAAGATGACAAGAAGAAACCAAAGCATGCCACGCACCCCCGAATCATAATCATACAACACATCTGCCCATTCACCCTGGACCTCCTCCTCCTCTGGTTCCGGCTCTGGCGGTGGCTGACGCCGCTGCGGAGGCACAGGCGCAGACGCAGACGCAGCCTCTGATGACGCGGAAGACAAGCTGCGGGTCGGGGGGGGCCCGAATGCATTTTTCCTCGCCGCGAATGCAGAGGGCGCAGGCGGGGCTTGTGGCGGGGGGTTGTTGTTCTTATTCGGGGTGTACAGCGACCCCAGCATGCCCCTCTTGGACGTCGTGTCGACGTCCCCAAATTTCTGTTCCCAAAAGAAAGTACATACCTTAGCGTCGGTAGTGGACGGTAGGATGTGCAGTGCCACGTCTTTACTTACCCGGGTAGAGACGAGCCCTGCGGCGCCGGAGGGCTTCTCCGCAACAGCAGGAGGCGTACGCTGTGGTGGAGACGCACTGCTGCTGCTGTTCCGTGCGGAGAACGCAAGGGACGCAGCTGCGACGCGCCCCGCCGCGTTGCTAATTTCCGGATCCGATGCCTAGTGGACATGGGACAGTAACACGGCGGTCAGCATCGAACACGGTCCCGGGGTAGAGAACTCACGGCGGCGCTGTAGGGACTGGACTTGGGCACGCCGTGCTTTAAGCCAGCGGAGACGAGGCGCGATGTCGCTTCTGGGTTGGAGGCGAATGCACGGTGGACGGCAGACGCTGCTGCTGCCCCGCCCGGACCCGTGCCCAATCCCAATCCGGTACCATCAGAGTTTCCTGCTCCTGCGGGGTCCCCGAACACGTCAGGTCGGGACGCAAAGTACCTATGCAAAGATGGAGGGTCGGATCGTATCGTATCAGACAAACGTTCACAGATGGATCAATAACATAAATAACAGTGAAACGCACTCGTCCAGGAGAGAAAAGAAAGCGTCCTTCTCGTTGCTCTGGAGATTCGCAAAAACCATCTGTCTTCGATGTACGTACGTACGTATATACCCAGGTTGGATAGATTAGTGATATCTTATGTTTTGATGAACGGGAACTGCGCGGTGTGCATCGATGATCACCGTAGTCGAGGACAGGCTCTAATCTTATCTTCATCTCACGCCGTCATTGTTTTAGGGATTCTGTTCCAAGCCTACATACATACTTACATGGTGTAAGTACATGTTCTGGACAGCTATCGCAACTACGCGTAAGGGGTAGATGGGGGGTGCGAGGGGAGTTCTTAACATGAAAGACGAGAGTAAGTAATGGTGATCAATAGTACGACGTAGCCATACAATATAGGTACATATCCGAAGCAATGTATTATTATGTAAACAACGACGAGAAAAACAAGCCGCGAAAAAGCGAAGACAGCACGCACAAACCAGGGAGCAGGCAGCGCCGGGTAGCGAGGTGGCGGCGGATGATGGGTGGTGGGTGGACCAGATTTTCAAGAAAGCGAAATGCGATAAGCTAATAACAAGCAAATAATCACCACAGCGGCATCAGACAATAAGTAGAGGACAGGGAGAGGGAGGCGTATGCGTATGCGTGCGGGTGTGGTGAAAGCGTGGTGTAGGAGCGCATCATGAGACAGTTCGACGACTTAACCGTTATTGTCAAAACAATCTACCCAAAGGTCTATTGACCGCCCCAATTAAAAAGGTCGAAATCAGAAGACATCGGTTGTTCCATCGCAGGACTAGCGTTTTGAGGCTGCATTTGTTGCTGCTGTTGAGGCCCAGGGGTGCCAGACATGTGTCGCAGCTGCTGTTGCATCTGCATGTTGTGATCCGATTGATGGGCACCTGCTGCACCAGCACCGGGTGATGGAGCAAACGGATAGTTCCCATGGCTGGGAGTCCAGCTCTGACTGCTCGAGGGCGACGGTGCGTTTCCTCCTCCACCACCACCATATGGCCCTCCATGCGCACCTGCGCTCCCCGGCGACGACATCCCGTATGACGACGAGGACGACGGGCCCTGCTGCTGCTGCTGCCCCAGGCCCATCTGCATCCCCTGATGCTGACCATGACTTCCCTGCCACCCACCGCCGGCCATTTGCTGCTGCTGCTGCTGAGGGTTCCCATAAACCGGGCTCCCTGCCGACATCGCCCTCTGCCCCTGCATCTGCTGTGCCTGCTGCTGCTGCATCAAGCGCTGGTAGTCCTCCTGCCCCAACGACGAGCCCCTAGTAGGCACCCGCGGCGTCATGGGGCTCGCCGCGCCATCCGAAGGCGACCGCGTGCTCCGCGCGATCCCTGGTATCGACGAGGATGCGTTCGAACGCAGCGCCGGAAACCCGCCGTCCCCATGCATGGGCGACCCAGGGATCGTTGGTGAGCCCGCCTGTTGGGCTTGTGCCTGCGCCTGTGCCATCCGCTGTTGCTGCTCCCGCATCCACTGCTGCTCCTGCACATATGAGTGTTGCTGCTGTTGTTGTTGCTGTTGATGCTGTTGCTGCTGCTGCTGCTGCTGGGCATTCATCAGCATCGGGTTCTGCGCACCGCCCCCACCCCCACCACCAAAACGCGACTGCTGCTGCATGAGGATAAGCTGCTGACGTTGGTGCGGGGACAAATTATTGATATTGATACCCGGCGGGAGGTCGTTCGCGCCACCACCATCTCCACCTCCGCCTTCCATGCTGAACCTGCCAGAATTCTGCTGCGACATTGGCGACTGTGGCGGACGGGGCGACGAGGGCGCGGGGTTGGGACCGAGACCCGCGAGTAGCATACTGGCACCGGCGCCGGGTGTGTTCATAGCCATGGGCTGCTGCTGCTGCGGCATGCGCTGCATAGGCATGACTTGATCCAACCTTGCCCTCCGCATGTGCGCTACATGTTGCGCCGGAGCCTGCGCTTGCTGCTGCTGTTGTCTCTGTAGTGAGGCCTTTTCCATACGCAAACGGAAATAAAAGAGAAAACGAAAATGTCAGACAGAAGTCGAAACGAGCATGCGTGCTGGGCTGGGAAGGAGGACGTACTTGTGCAAAGAGCATCTTCTGCATCTGTTGTTGAAGGGGGAGCGTCTCGAAGCCAGGAACCATGCGCATCATGTACTGGATGAACGGGTGGTTTGGGGTCTGCAATATTCGGAACAGCTGCTGCTGGACATTAGCATCTGGCATCCCTCTACCACCTCCACCACCGCCCAAGTTCGAAGGCCCCGCCGCCGCATTGACGTTGACATTGGGGTTGCTGCTGGTCGGCACGAGCTGCCCCTGTCCCTGTCCTTGGGGCGGTGACATCTGCCGCGCGGCTTGCTGCTGTGCGGCACGGATCTGCGCCTGCCGCGCACGTTCCCGATGAGAGGCGGCGAGCTGGGCGTCGGCGGGGTTGCTGAGGAGCCCAGGATTGAGCGAAGCGATCTGCGCTTCCGAGAGCTGAGGTGATGCGGTGTGCGGGTGCGCGGCGCCGTTGGCCATGGGGAGCGAAAACTGCGTCATGGGCGCGGCGTTAGGTATTGAGGGGGGCGGGGGCATCGTCGTGGACAGTGGCGGTTTGGAGTCGCCGGTGTTTCGTCGCTTCACCGCGGTGTCACCGGCAGCTTCGTCGGGGCGGTCGCGTTTTAGTGTGCTGTTGGGGAGGGTCGGGATAACGCCCATCTGGTGCCGCCGTGCAATCTCTTTGGCGAATATGGACGGGAGGTCCGCATAGAGCTGTTGTATCCGCTCCATATTGCCGAATTTCACGGTCGGGGGAGGGTCCATCGGTGGCAAGAGCACGTTGCTGTGGTTCTGCAGATGCAAGTTAGTGTCGCCTTCGTGCTTGTGAGTGGATCGAACATACACCCACGCGGCTGTGATCGGCGGCAGCGGCCAGCCAGGCAAGATTTGACTGTAGGCGTGCCGAGTACCTGCAATGATGTTATAATTATGATGTTATCCCAAATAAAACAGCCACTGCGCACTGAGAAAACCGCGGTTCTGATATCGGGATTCCGCGACTTTGGAACTCCATGCAGACCCTGAAATACATGAGCACGGCGCCTGGTTCGAAGACAAGCCACGCACCTGAGCAGTTCCAGGTTCAGCTCCAAAGTGGACACGACTTTGGGGTCGTTGGACTGTAGGGGTGAAATTGGAATCGGATTGGTGGGCGTCGCTGGCGACTGGATCGATGATGTCGATTCAAGTTTGGGTTCCGGTTGGGGAACAGGCTGCTCTACAGGCTTCACCTCATCCTCCTCCGCCTTGACCGCGGCTGCTGGCTCCTGTTCATCATCCTGATCTGGCGGGGGCGGCGACAGCTCGCTCAAAGGCGTCGACTGGCGCGATGCCTGCTCTACACGAACCTCGTCCTCTTCCTCCTCCTCCTTTCTCAAGGTCTCGAGGGGCTCTTCGGTCTCGAGTTCGGGTTCCTTGGCTGGCGGGGAGTCTGCAGCAGTTTCGGGGGGCGGCGACAAGGACGAGCTGCGGTCGCGGGTGGGCGAGGCGGTATTGCCGTCCGCTGGACTAGCTGGAGAGGAGGTATGGGACACGACGGGGTCGTGGCTGTCAAGGGGAGTAACTGGACCCGGAACGGATGCTACGTCTGCGGGGGGTTCGGTAATAAACGTGTCAAATGGCTTCGACCAGGAGCCAATTTTGTCCGAGATAAGATTGGGCGACGGTAGGTGATTTCGATCGATATGAATCATAATAAATGGCCCGAAACCGAGGCCTAGGCGGAACAGACAAAGACTTGGGAAAAAAAGATGGCGTTGCTTGGTGGCAAGCTTGGGTCGGAACTGTGCGCAGAGGCGGCTAGACTTGATATTGAATGGTCCGGTGTTCCTCCTGTAGATATTGCTGGCTGTAGTGGGTGAGAACTGCTGTGAATTCGCGGTATTGGCTAGCCTGGATCAGCAGCTGTGGGGCGCACAAGGTGAGTTTGAAACACTGCCGAGGAACAGTCACACGCTCGCCCTGGCAATGCGGAGTCTCAATCCCTCGGCGCACACAGGGGCTCTCCATCCCGGGGAACAAGTTGAGCTCAAGCCTATCTACAAAATTATGTCGCCCTTTTATACTTCTCCACAGATCAAGATTGCGATTTCCTTTCCTCCCGCTATCTCCCCTTCCAAGCATCGTGTGTACCGCGAATCACAATCCTTATCATCATTATCCATGCCTGGCAGCCCATCAGGTGCCCAAGTGTTCCATTTTTTCTCTGGAGGGTCCCCCCGCAAGGCTTCGAATCCTTCGATCGTCCCATGATTGTCATTCAAGATGTATCTGTTGCTCGACAGGCCTGCTCGGCCGTCGTTCCGGACCAGCGAATCGAATTCTCCTCGTGGAACTTTGCCTTTGCTAGTTTCCAAGTCGGGACTGTGGCTTATAAAATACCGCAAAGACTAGATCATGTCGCGTTAGATCCATATGTCGCGCTAACTATAATGACAAGACTCTTGTCTCTTTCGAATCACGTACCTGGTTCTCTGTCTAGCACTGCAACTTCATTGCTAAAAAAATGGAGAATGTATTCAACCCTTCCTTTGGACTACAATCTCCCTTCTTTTGACATGCAAAATGATATACGGCTTCAACATGTAAGTCGACAATGCTGCCGTGGTCTCCCTTCGGTCAAGTCGTGCAGCCACATCCATCAAAGATTATGTAACGTCAGTTTGCGGTTGTTTACTCACCTCAGATTGCGGTGGCGAGTGTTAACACCAGGTCCAAACGTTTCCTCAAGACTACTAGGATGTGAGTATGCCCGTTTTTGCTCTGAAAACACTTCCCCCGCGCGTTTGAACCTACCTGGAACTGTCTGGAGCGAAAACGCCATCCAAAACGGCCCATTTTCGGTTGGATGGACTTGGATGTCGCCGGATGTGCTTCCCCCGATTTCACCATCCCCTTTGGCCCGCACCTTTGAACTCCCTTGCTGACCCGCTTTCTCCTCAGAATTCACAATGGGTCGGGTTATTAGGGCACAGAGGCGCTCGCATGCCATCGTACGTCTTTCGCTGCCTCTTCGCACTCGAAATTCCCAGCTCACAGATTTTGTCTCCGTATCCAGTTCAAAGCGAACACTCATCTCAACAAGGCCCCTGCCCGCTTCCGCAACCTCGACTTCGCCGAAGCCAACGGCTACGTTAGGGGTATCGTCAAGGAGATCATTCACGATTCTGGCCGGTGAGTCTACAAAGTACCACATAACGACAATCTTAACGAACCTTCCGACCCCAGTGGCGCCCCTCTCGCCCGGGTAGTCTTCCGTGATCCCTACCGCTACAAGCTCCGCAAAGAGACTTTCATCGCCACCGAGGGCCTACACACCGGCGCTTTCGTCTACTGCGGCAAAAAGGCCACCCTCTCCGTCGGCAACGTCCTCCCCGTGTCGCAGTGCCCCGAAGGAACCATCATCTGCAACGTCGAGGAGAAGGTCGGCGACCGCGGCGCACTCGCCCGCACCTCCGGCAACTACGCCACCGTCATCGGCCACTCGCCCGACGACAACAAGACCCGCATCCGCCTCCCCTCCGGCGCGAAGAAGACCATCGCCGGCGGTGCCCGTGCGACCATCGGTATCGTCGCCGGTGGTGGCAGGATCGACAAGCCCCTGCTCAAGGCTGGCCGTGCGTACCACAAATACAGGGCTAAGCGTTACAAGTGCGTTTCCACGTTCTCCAGCTTAGAATGTCTCTTGATATATGTGATCCCGTCCTACAGCTGGCCTCGTACTCGTGGTGTGGCCATGAACCCCGTCGACCATCCTCACGGAGGTGGTAACCACCAGCATATCGGTAAGGCATCGACAATCGCCCGCTCAGCTGTCCCCGGACAGAAAGTCGGTCTCATTGCCGCCCGCCGGGTACGTCTCCTTCCTTTCCTCTCCACGCCCCCTCCCTGTATTCATCCGCTTTTTTTTCGTCACCTAGACTGGTCTGCTACGTGGTACGGTCAAGGTCAAGGACGTCTAGATGTGGACACCACGCACTGGATCCTCGGTCGTCGTATCGTTGTCGCATATCATCCCCTTCACATATCTCCTTGATCCATCCATACATACAAAAAAAGTCCTGTATGCTGCTGGTATTGCGTATGCCGCTACGACTCTATATGCCTGCCCTACATGCCCATATGACTTCGAATTCCTTGAGCGGAATGTGTGTGTGATCAGCAGAAGAAAGATCTAATTGATGTGTACGTATGTGCTGCTCGATTGATCATTCCTGCCTGGTGAAACTATAGTGACGTGTGTTCTGAACCACGCTGAATGCGAATGGTGTGGACATCTGGACATGCAACGCCACAACTAGCTGACATTACAGAATATCGACAGAGAAGTCTCCTCTGACGTGGGATATATACTTACGCCACCAAGAACCCAAGAACATCTACAGAAACATTACTGATCCGATACTCGTAATTTATACGGCTGATATACTTACTGTACCTTGCTGCCATAGTCGAGGTTGCGGCGACGGTGCTAAATCTAGATCAGTGGCAGTGCATCTGTTCCTTGACTGGACCTCGACTCGGAGACTCGAGAGACTCGGAGAACAGCCAGATCTACTTACATGAGCTGCCCGACTCGACGCTTGAGAGCCACGTCCCATTCAGGGGTCTTCCGAGATGATTTGAGGCCGCCTCAGGCTATAGGCTCTCGGGACGGGCACTTGTGAATTCCAGCCTGAGCACACTAATAGGACAACGAACAAACACTGCGTCGAGACTCCCATTCCGTCAAAATGGTGTTCACGCGGGACTGACTCTCTTCGTACGTCGGTCTAGTGACTTTCTAAAAAACATCCAGCAGTGTATTTGGTTGCTCAAGGCGATGGGCCAAGGCGGCGTCAGTATTATTGCCGGCAGTTTACTTACCCTCGTCTTAGACTCCCTGTCCCTAAAGAAATTGCGAGAGTTGGTGCGAGGATGATACATAGCCTTCCTAAATCTAGCTCCTGCCAGACGGGGTGACAAAACCAGTATCCTTTCAGAGACCTTGAAGATCGCCAATGTACAAGTATTGGACGTTGCAATGTATTTGTACGGTATGTATAAAATGGATAATATGTAATGGCATTATACCACTATATAAATTATGGAGCTGGGGTGCGCAAGAGTGGTGGTGGCATGCATAAACGTACATAAAGCCGGGTCGTTATCCAATACAGTACAGGTGCAAGGATCCAGAGGCAAAAGACCTTCATTCCTTTTGGTTCAGGAACGCATCCATCTCATCGTCAAGCTCCTGTTGCGTCATTTTCGGGCGCGGTGGCGGTCTATCCCCTCGACGCTCTCCTCGTGTTCTCCGCCTCTCGCCCTGGCCCTCTCGCGGTCTCGATACATTTTCGGGTCCCCACTCCAATTTCTCAGTCCAAATACGTGCACTGAGTTCCTCCGGATGCGCTGAATGCATTCTCCCCAATGTCCCGTTCCTTGCGCGTCGGGGCAACGGTGCTGTCAGCCTGTCAGCGAGACTAGGGCGGTCGGGGTCCAGATGTGCTCGAATGACAGAAGTGCGCTCGAGTAGCGTGCGACCGTCTGTAGAGATATAATCTGAACGCATCTTCGATGGCGGTGATGCGGGAGGAGAGG
This sequence comes from Tricholomella constricta, assembly GCA_013368375.1. Lineage (NCBI taxonomy): Eukaryota > Fungi > Basidiomycota > Agaricomycetes > Agaricales > Lyophyllaceae > Tricholomella > Tricholomella constricta. The sequence goes on from JAACJP010000044.1 coordinate 177,938, forward strand.
GCTCGTCGTCTTCAGCCAGGAATTGATCCAACTCGTCGTCTAGCTGTGCCCTCTGAAGCTGGAGCGGGGTGCCTTGAGCGTCGATGCCGCCACGTCGCCGTTTCGCAGCCGGGGGGAGACCTTCCCCTCCATAAACCTCCTTGCCCGCCAGCCTCCCATGCTTCTTATAAAAGGCGCTATCCTGCCTTGCCCCCTTCTTCTTCACGTCGTCATTCAGAGCCCATCGCATCCTGATCGCCCCCCTCAAACCCTCGCCTTTACCCAAGCTACTATTTATACGTTCTTCTGGGGGCCAGAACGTGATCGGGATCGGTTTCGCTGTAAGGAATCCGCCCGCATCTGCGTCTTCGGTAACGGACTTTCGCAGATGACGATGGGCCATCCGGGCAGAGGCCTTGGTCGGGAACACGAACACGCAAGTGTTGTCGTCGACCCACTCCAGGCCCATAGGTTCAACGTTAAAGTGCTTCGCGTAGGCGAATAAACGCGCCGTTGGTAGATGGGATATCGGCGGGCCTTGTAGGAGCAGCGCATTCGCTCGACACGTAGTGTCTGCATGATAAAAGCGAAAGGGTAAACGCTTTGTTCGCGGGGGGGTTGCAATGTAAATGGCGTCACCTTCATCCATTGCGTCGTCTGTATCTTCCTCTTCCTCCTCCGACTCAGCGTGTTTGCGCTGACCGTTCCAAAGAGCCGCCAGAGGGAGGGGATATAACTCTCACATTAGGTCCTGTACGTGCACACCTCCAAGTACGGGCTACCAGCGCACCTTGCCTGCTCTAGCGATGGACGTTTCGGAAAGTAAGTATACTTTTGTGCTCCCGATGCGGTTGGCGAGAGACGCCCGCTCGGGATCGTTCGAGATTTGTTCTTCGTATGCGATGTTGTCGTCGTAGGAAAGGGTGTCACCGACGACCTCGGGCGCCACGCCATCTGGCCAGTTGTCCATTGCTAGTAGGTATTGTCGAGAGAGAAGAGTGGCGTAGAGTAGGCGAATGAGGCGTCGCAGGTCGTGGTTACGTGAAGGACAATGTATGCTTTTGAAAAACAAGCGTGCTTGGAACAAATTTCCCAGTCGGAGACTGTCACTGAAGTCACGCTTCTCTCTTCTGCTCAACGCCATGTCTGACGACGAGGCTGCCCCCGTTGTGAATAAGAACAGGGCCCATAGAAAGGATAAGCGTTCGTTAAACGAGTCTTCATACCTTTCGCACCAATAGTCTGACAGATCTTCAGCATGGGACACCGATGATATTGACCAGTGAGCCTCTTTTACACCTCGTCTACAAACGTCACAACTAAGCTCCACAATCTCAGCGTAAGCCGATCTTATACGTATCGAACGTTCCTTAAAACCTCTTCTACCAGTGGAAGGTCGATGCGTTCGAACCGAAGGACAACAAGGCGGGCGCGTTCACGGAAGAATCGTCATTTGCCACCCTGTTCCCAAAATATCGAGAAAAATATCTGCGGGAGGTGTGGAGCGCTGTGACGCGAGCGCTAGATGCGCATGTGCGTATTGCGTTCTATCTTTCCGGACCCAGGACTGACCTTAGTCCCAGGGTGTGGCATGTACGCTTGACTTGGTGCATGGCTCAATGTCTGTGCGGACAACACGAAAAACCTACGACCCGTACATCATCCTCAAGGCTCGCGATCTCATCAAACTTCTTGCCAGAGGTGTGGCCGTGACTCAGGCTGTGAAGATTTTGGACGACGCCACGGCGTGCGACATCATCAAAATCGGGACTCTTGTGAGAAACAAGGACAGGTTCGTTAAACGGAGACAGAGGATCATTGGGCCGGATGGAAGCACGCTCAAGGTATGCAAGTTAGTTGACCTGCCTGTTTTCGCGCTCATGATGAAGGTATTTTTAGGCGATCGAACTTCTGACGCAATGCTATGTCCTCGTTCAGGGAAGCACCGTCAGCGTTATGGGCCCATACAAATCGTTGAAGGAGGTTAGGAGGATAATTTTGGACTGCATGAAGAACATCCACCCAATATACCGGATAAAAGTTGGTCTGCCTGCTTTGCTATGGCAATCCCAGAAAGTGCTGACGTCCGCTCACCGATCAGGAACTTATGATTCGACGGGAGCTTGCAAAAGACCCTAAGCTCGCGACAGAGTCCTGGGATCGATTCCTTCCTCAGTTCCGCAAGCGACATCTCAAGACCTCAGAGAAGACTGCGAAGAAGAACGAAATACTGGAACACAAGATGGAGGCTCGTAAAGCGGCGGGTCTTGACCCCCAGAGCTCTAAACCCGCGAAGAAGGTTTACACGCCGTTCCCACCTCCACAGCAGCCTCGGAAGGTCAGCGTTCCTGAATAATATCTCATGAACTTTACTTCAACAACACACCTTTTTAGGTTGATCTACAACTCGAGTCTGGAGAGTATTTCCTCAAGGCCGACGAGAAGCAGGCGCGTGACTCGGAGAAGAAGAAACAGAAGGTTGTACCGTCTTATCTCATATTCACTATCTTCCACACTGAAACACTTACCCATCTATAGCAAGCGGAGACGACAGCGAAACGACAGGAAGAACGCGCAGAGGCATTTGTTGCTCCTACTGAAACAGCAGCTCCCACTGTTGAAGAAAAACGGCGTAAGAAGCGGAAGGCCGTGGAACATGATATGGACAGTGAGGAACCAGTGGGTATCGAGAAGGTGAAGAAAAAGAAAAAGAAGAAATCGAGCGAGGATTCATGAGCAAGTCTGGCTTTGCATATTTTCTTTTTTTAAGTAGTCTGCCTAACGATACGCTGTCTGCTGGAAGAACTGCATCCAGGCTCATATTTTGGATGATTTCGACTATCAGTGATTAATCAATGACACCCCTGGGCCTTATATATTATAGTAAGTACTGATACGTTCACGCACAGTACGAAAGGACCACAAATTCTGCCCGTTATACTTTCACCAATATCGCTTTATTCGGTTGCATACGGCATGAAGTTTGGTACACAAGCGCAATGTCCATCACGTCTGGCTCAGTCTGCCGCCATAAATCAAAGGCAACTAGACGTTTTCACCCCTGGTGCATCCACTTGGCATCCTGCTAAATCGACGAATGCACTTTGAACCAACACGCACCTTAACTAAAGCTTGTGACAATCTTCCCCTTTCTCAACTAGGCGGCTGGTCGTGCAAGGCGTCCCAATAACGGCTCAATGAGCCACGATACTCTTCGCTACACGAGGCAGTTTACGATAAGTAAATCGAAACTAGTGTTCGACCCTCCAACCACGGTAGCCCATGCTCAGCTCAGACCTCGATAAGTGAATTCCAGTATCCAGGCGCCTAACAAGGTACTTCCTATAAAAGTTTCTCTAAATCCTCTGCTCTTTATTCCACGAAAACTACCAAAATTTCATCTAAGAGATCCGTTTGGAAATGGTTTCGACGCTCCACTATTTCGAGGCTCCACTACATCGTTATTGTCTGGTACTTCTGTTGATGGCACTTGTCGCGCGCGGAAAGTCTCGCTTCTGACTCGGTTGGAATATGCCGGCGCAGACTCGGACGCAGGCATTGCTTACTGCGAGAATTTCCGCACCGGAGGCTTGTACTGCAAATCTGGGTGGTTTCTCTGGCACACGTATCACAACCGGCTTCGAAGGCTTGCATCCAACACAGGTCTCCGAATTTCTGCACTGTAATTCTCGTCCCAATCCAACCCTGCTTTATCTCTGCATGCTGCGACGCGTGGACAATGTCAATCATGCGCTCGTACACTGCCTCCATTTAGAGCTCATATGATTTGGACCATAACCTGGCTTGCGTGAAGCATTCCAGCTGATCACACCCCACAGTGCCTGTGTCTTTGATCTCAGGGCTGTCGGTACCGCAACACTGTGGCTCTCTCTGTCATCGGACCTAACAATTGATCTGTAAAACTCGGTCCAGCGGCTCTCATTGTAAATCAGGCTTCATTATTGGCAGCATATACTTGCGAACGGCTTCACGTGTATTTTCCGATAATGTGCCTTGCACAACGCCCCTTGTCGAATTCGGACGAGAACGGTGCCTTCCGTAGCGCTCGTGGCGAAGACTCGGAGATTGAAGGTGAATGAAAAATCTGAATCCATGATATCCATGCGATGCCGTGAGTAACGAGTTGTCCTGGAGTTGTATTTAACCGCTTTCCTAAATCTTGGGACTCGCATCGCTTCACCAGCGTTCTACCCTCATATCGCTCTGACAGACGTTTGTCATGTTGTCCTTCAGGGCAACGACAACTCTCGTTTTTCTCTCTTGTTTCTCCAAGGCTTTCGCGGCCGACTGTCAAACCGCGACTGTTGGCTCTCCTTATTCAACCTGGTCGGTTCTTTTTTATTACTGTTACAAGCTATGATTCTAATTCATGCGCCCTTTCGTAGCTGGGACATCGCTGTCGCAGCAGGAATCAATACTGACCAGCTAATCCAGTATAATCCTGGCCTCGATTGTGCCGCGATTCAGCCCGGTCAGATACGTGAGCACTAGTCGTAGCCCTATCGAGCAACAGGCAGCTTGTTTAACCTTCCTAATACTCAGTGTGCATAACGGTTGGAGATCTTCCGAGCACCGCTCCATCGCCCAATCCTGATGGGTCATGCGCTCAATATACGGTAACTGTGCTAAGGTTCGCACTCTTTGAACTGACTGATAATTTGCGGTTCTGTAGACTGTAGCAGGCGACTACTGTGCACTGATCGGAACAACATTTGGAATAACGGCAGCTCAAATTGAGCAGTTCAATATCAATGTGCGTTTTTCCACTCTCAACCGCTATCACATTGACAAATCTTTGTATACGACTTCAGACATACAAGGTTAGTTCCTCCGCCTCATTGATTCAAAAAATTCCTGATAATATTTCAAGTGGCGAGGATGCGCCAACCTTCAAGTCGGTGAGTCATGTTCCCTTTCAAGATCTACGCAGTATCCACCACGAGACTGACATGATGTTCAAGATTTCACCCTCTGTGTTCGTACACTTGAATCGTTTACACGCGTAGAGGACGATACACTGAATTGAATAACAGGTTTCAACTGGTACACCCCCACCTATCCCCGTCAACCCTGCTCTTCAATGTGGACCCGAATCTCCTGGAGCTGCTGAATGTCCCCTGAAGGCCTGCTGTTCCCCGTAAGGTTATATGTCCCCATCTCTTCACTTATTAATCAATCGTGCAGCTTCGGCTACTGCGGTATAACGAGCGAGTTCTGTACGTCGAAGGTCGTACATGCGAAACGAGACTTCAATTGACGATCTTTCTTAGGCGAGGCCTCCCCAAGCGGTGAACCGTGCATCTCTAATTGCGGTTATGCCACTATACCCAGTTGTGATGGATCTCAGCTCACACGTCACGTTGGTTATTATGCGGGCTGGGCTGCAACTCGCGATTGCAACACAGTCGCAGTCAGCCAGCTCGATCTCACAGATTTAACACACGTCATGTAGGGCATGACCATCCCTGCATTTCAAACCCATAACTGACACGCCATCCCGAAAGCTACGCTTTTGCTGCCATCGGAGAAGATATGACTATCAATTTTGATGATCCCACCGACGGCGATCGTCTTAGGGAGCTCGTCACCAAAGCGGGGTCTAGTACCAAGGTCATGGTTGCCGTAGGAGGTTGGACCTTCTCTCAGGGAGCGACGAAGGACATGTTCTCTACCATGATCGGCGACGCCGCGAATCGTGCCACGTTCATCAACTCCGTCAACGCTTTCATCTCAAGTTACGGGATCGCTGGTATTGGTACGGCTGTCGGGGAGATGCTCGTGGAGCTATCACTGATGCATTTTCACCTTTTTAGATATCGACTTTGAATACCCATCCTCTATTGAACGAGACGGGCCTCCCTCTGATACCCCCAACCTCACACTCTTCTTCAGAGAAATGAGAGCAAACCTGGGCCCCTCCACTCTTATCTCTATCGCAACTCCTGGTAAGTGTTATCAGTCTTCAGCTGCCAGTTGCACTTAAGTACGATAATTATTAGCGGGATATTGGTTCCTCAAAGGTGCGCACGGAGACTCCTCTTCGCTTCGAAGTATCTGACTTCAACGATTCGATCTAGGTTTCGAATTAGACAAGATATCCCCCGAAGTATCTTTCTGTATGTCTGTTCATCGCTCTTCCATGAATTCAGCTTAACGTGGGGGCTGCTATTCAGTTAACATGATGTCGTATGACTACCGTAAGTAACTCTCTGCTCGAAAGGAACTCTCACACTGACGCAATACACTGTCGATAGATGGACCGTAAGTGACAACCCGTGATCGTTGTTGGAAGTCCCCTAAAAGTCACGGTTTTGTTATCAAGATGGGACGCCACTATTCTTGGCGCCGACTCCACTGCTCAGGTATTCACTGCGCCCTTAAGTACATGGCTATACCTGACACGATGTTTTCTTATTGTCATTTTTAGCCTCAAAGCTCCCTACTGGATATGCAGGACAGCGTCAAGCTCTACGTCAAAGCTGGTGTCGACATGAATAAAGTCAACCTGGGGCTGGCCTGGTACGGCCGCACTTATGAGCTCGAGGACACCAGCTGTTCAGGCTACAATTGCGACATGAAAGGAGGCGGCGTCAAGGGGGTTTGTTCAGATGAAAGTCAGCATAGCTATTACAGCTTCTTGGCCGCTGGAACTTGGAATTGACCCCATTTCACAGGCGGTATTTTGGCAAATTTCGAGATCAATCAGGTTAGTCCAAGAATACGTCAATGGTCTAAGAAACCTGACCGATGAACAGTTAATCATGGACGCCGACGTCCGACCCCGCTTGGATCCGGTGAGCGTTCTTCGCTCCAGATTATAAGCGTTACTCACAACCCCCAGGCATCCCAAACACTATGGTTCAGTAAGTCGTCGTGTTGCGGTGAATTTCATACATTCTGATGACCCCCACTCATGAAGAACATGGCAATGATATCATCACTTATGATGACGATGGTACACTCGCTGCGAAAGCTGATTTTGCCGTAAGTACTTCCAGTAATTGATCACAACACTTGGTGACGCTTTTTAGAAATCTTCCTGTTTTGGAGGCGTAAGTGTTCCCTTCATCTATCGAGGTTTTCGGCGGAAACACTTATCTCTTTTAGACAATGATCTGGTCTATTGACCAAAACATGCCTGCGGGTATGTTCCGAACAATATTCCACGACATTGAGTACTTTACTGAACCCTGTGAATAGACGCGGCGAACCCTGGAAGCGGCGGAGCCTTTCCTGTCATCAGCAAAGCGGTAGTGGGTAACCCCTTCGGAGCCCAATGGGAAGTACCAACGGCAGGCTCCTGTACATCCTACGGTACCAGGATGTATGTAGCTCGTCTCTGGTTCAGTAGGTTCCAATTTTTCTCGGGCATTACTTTGGATTCTTATTTGAGCCCAGTTCCTAGTGGTGTCGATTGGCTCGAGGCTTGCCAGGCTTCGCCAGCTGTCATAAACGGGGTGTAGTTAGTGTCACTCATTGACTGCGAGGTTTACTGTTACTGAAACGCGAACTCTCCAGTTATCCTGTTCCCGATAAATGCGAAAACCAGTAAGTGGCATATTTATGTATTTGTACATAATCTTTGATTTCTATTCAGAGGGATCTGGGCCGGCGCCGTCGGAACGTGGTTTGTTTCATCAACCGACCCCCACTGGTAAGTTTGTCATACTGCCTTTGCACCGTATTGGCCCTAATCCTCGCAGTATGGCACATTGGGGCAGCATGACGGATGACGGATGTGTCGACAATGGTAAGTGAAGTAAAGTGTTCATCATCATCTCTTACGAAACTCCACCAGGTGTTCGAAAATATTATAGGCGAGTGATATCGTAATCCTATGTCTCCTTCTTGTCATTATCTTCGCCATACCTTGCAGTCGACTTTGGGGCATTGCTTCAGGAGTGGATTGGAAGGTGAATGTCACCTCTCTTTGTTGGGATTGCACTGAACTCATCCAACTCACAGATGATGTGCAAGTCGACTCCTGCGACAGTAAGTAAACTCTCAATATAAAACATATCATACTGACGCGACATCAGGTTGGTGGTGTTGACTTTGCTTCACCTTTCGAATGCGACGACAAAGCAATATTCGGCGCTTGGGGAGGTAAGTTCATCAGGGCGTCATATCCATGCTGATCTGAGTGTTGAATTGCTAGTCTGGCATGTTGACGATACATCGTGCCTCGGAACTTGGGGCGATTTGAAGGTATTACAATCACGAGTTCCCTGTCTCCATATCTCATAATGCTAAACACATCCCAGGATAATGGATGTGCTGATGAGCCTGGTAAACGTGAATGGTGCGTTCCTTATAAGAGCCTCAGCCTAACATTTGTCTCTGACCACCCATTCGCTACAGGAGCTCGAAACTGCTCAATGTACACTTCCAAACACAGCTTTCGGTTATATGCAGCTCATCATAGAATGTTACAGATTGTTGGAAGCTGGGAGGGTGCCTGCAATTCACGCGACAACATTGTCGGGGATGAATACTTCGCAACTCCGTCGTACGTATTCCTACACATTTTCGGTCAAGGTCAAGCGTCTGAGTTGAGCCCACTTTCAGAGTGTGTGAGAAGCACATCACTGGAATTTGTGAGTTTTACCGTTGTTCAGATTACATCATGTTCTGACAGCATGCAGGGGGCGTATTTAAGACTATGGATACACTCTGTGGTGTCCCTCCGTGCCCCGACAGTTTGTCTTTGTACTGTGCACAGCGCGATATTTTTCTCATCATTTTTTTAGACAGAGTCTGGGACTACGACACGGGCTCGTGCATGGACTGTAGTGGTGCCGGTCGTCTCATCGCCCCGCGTCGGATACATGAGCGTGCTTCAACCAATGGCTCCACTATTAACCACAGCAGAGGCTTGGAACCGAATTCCAAAGATGAGCGCCGACGCAGCTTGCATGGCAATTCCACGCATATACACCACAAGCGGATCAAAGAGTGTCTCGTATTCCATCTGCCTCGTCCTCCTCCGATAGATCTGCCTAATAACCCACTCGCATGGACGACCGGCAACGGTACAGTAGGAGCTCAAGCAGAAGGCCCATCTGTAGAAGACATAGCAAGTGATCCGCGATCCCTAGCGGCTTTCCAGGTATGCAGTGCCTGCCTGAGCCTTACTGTGATCGACTCGAAGTCTTGCTTAGAGTTTCTGGAATGTATAGGAAGCTTGGAATGACTCGTTCCCGACCGGAAATACGGCTCGAGAAGCTGTACGTCTTTCAAGGCTCTGTGAAGAATATTGTTTATCACTGAACATTCCAATAGGGCGGGTAAGCATCCCGGAATCAAGATTGTACCTTTTGACCTGTATTTACACTAAATCTTCACAGTTGGATCTACGCTAATTCTACGGGTACGCTGGTAATCTCTCTCGATTTGAACTTTTGCTGACTGAGATTAGACCCTAGCCGTATCATGATACGTCGAGCACAACTGAACAGGGCGAATACAATGATCCGCACGCGCCCTCCCAATGTCGCCGCCGGAATCAATCTCAACGATCCTGAGTCTAACCCGGGAACCCCAGCCCCTGCTGGGTATGTTCTCGTTGCTAACTTCCACACTCACCCAGTCAGTAGTCATTCTACCATAGTTCCACTCTCTCCCTGATGTCTCATGTTCACAGATGGGAAACATATATGGGTTAATTTCTTGCATTGACAGCCTTGACATATGACTTAACCCCTTTTACAGTGGGAACCCGTCTATCCCTTCAACTGCAGACAACTTCAACGCTTGGTATAGAGGTGTCCCGGGTATCATCATCCAGTGCGTGGCAAGCTAAGCTTGCTATCAGGATAACAATGCTGACCTACATCTAATCCTCGCAGCCCTAATGGATTGACTGCATATGTGCGTGTCAGGTTTGCCGTTAATCTCTCTTTCCGCGTTGACTTTGCTTCTCCAGGGCCCAACGAGACGTGCTATGATGAATTCTCCCCGCGGGTACCCGAACACCAACGAACCATACAATGGGCAGGGAGGCACCGGTACCAGAGTGGGTTCCTGGTCACCCGATCGAGCACCCAATCAGTAGATATATCCACCATTCCAGTGACTGTACATGTCGCATCGTAGCGATTTAAGTGCATGTGGCTTTCCGTCGGCCGGGACTCTTCTTCGGCAGCACAACGAGTCGGTAGTCTTATATATTTCTATCGTCACGAACTGGCTACTGCTGATAGTGGTTCGGCACTATTGAAAAGGTATTCGGATCACGTCATTGACGCGACGCTCATGAAAGGTTTGTATCATGATCGACCAAAGCTTCATTCAACAGTTTTCAGCTTCACGCAACGAATACACGCCTCCAATCAAATAAACACTCCGCCAGCATGCAGATCGCCATTCTCTCCACTTTTCTTTTGGTCTTGCCCGCCATCGTCGCCGCGTGTGAGGGCGAATGCATCATCGGAATCACAAACGCTTTCATATCCAACTATACAAGTCCTGTCAATATTCTCTTTGAACAACTAGTAAGGCGATATACTCGAGCTCCTTATGTATACCCAAAATTGACCCAGTGCTCTGAAATTCTTGAGGTAGTTGCAAAAGCCCTTGCGATACGCGCCCCCGCATACATCGCTTTTGGAACCCCTCCTCTCCGCCTACTACAAATATACATATGCATCTCTTGAAAGCGCCGTCTTCCCTTCTTACTTCCACGGCAAATGCCAGCGGCACGATCCCGAAAACCTCGTGGGCCGTTTGTAAATCCTCTCGGCTGCCCCAACCCAAATTGTCCCGTCGTCTGCGGAACGCCGGGGTCTATGGTTCATTTTTACCCTAAACTACGATATATCGGTCGTTAATAAGGGCCTGGGTAGGGCCCATAGCGTTCGTTATAAGGGTCTTCATACCTTCCGCACAAATACTCTGACAGGTCTTTAACAAAGGAACAACCATGATATTGACCAGTGAGCCTCTTTACACCTCGTTTACAACTGTCACAACTAAGCTTCACAATCTCAGCGTAAGTCTATCTTACACGTATTGAATGTTCTTTAAAACTCCTCCAACCAGTGGAAGGTCGATGCTTTCGAAGCAAGGCGGGTGCATCCACGGAAGAATCGTCATTTGCCACCATGTTCCCAAAATATCGAGAAACGTACCTGCGGAAGGTGTGGAGCGCTGTGACGCGAGCGCTAGATGCGCATGTGCGCAGTGCGTCCAATCTTTCTGGGCCCAGCACTGACCTTAGTCCCAAGGTGTGGCATGTACGCTTGACTTGGTGCATGGCTCAATGTCTGTGCAGAGAACACGAAAAACTACGACCCGTAAATCATCCTCAAGGCTCGCGATCTCTTTTGGACGACGCCACGGCGTGCGACATTATCAAAATTGGGACTCTTGTGAGAAACTAGGACAGGTTCGTTAAACGGAGAGAGAGGATCATTGGGCCGGACGGGAGCACGCTCAAGGTACGCAACTTGGTTGACCTACCTGTTTTCGCGTTCATGATGAAGGTAGTTTTAGGCAATCGAACTTCTGACGCAATGCTATGTCTTCGTTCAGGGAAGCACCGTCAGCGTTATGGGCCCATACAAGTCGTTGAAGGAAGTCAGGAGTATAATTTTGGACTGCATGAAGAACATCCACCCAATATACCGGATAAAAGTTGCTCTGCCTGCTTTCGTATGGCAGTCCCAGGAAGTGCTGACGTCCCCTCACCGATCAGGAACTCATGATTCGGCCGACAGAGTCCTTGCGAAGAAGAACGAAATACTGGAACAGAAGATGGAGGCTCGCAAAGCGGCGGGTCTTGACCCTCAGAGCTCTTAACCGTTTACACACCGTTCCCACCTGCACAGCTGCCTCGGAAGGTGAGCGTTTCTCAATAAATTCTGATATACTTGACCCCAAGAACTCATCTTATAAGTTAATCTTCAACGCGAGTCTGGAGAGTACTTCCTCAAGGCTGACGAGAAGCAGGCGCGCGACTCGGAGAAGAAGAAACAGAAGGTTGTACCGTCTTATCTTATGTTCATTATCTTCCACACTGAATCACTATAGCAAGCGGAAACGACAGCGAAATGACGGGAACAACGCGCCGAGGCATTTGTTGCGTCCACTGAAACAGCAGCTCTCACTGTTCCAGAAAAATGGCGTAAAAAGCGGAAGGCCATGGACCAGGAGATGGACAGCGAGGAACCAGTGGGCATCAAGAAGGTGAAGAAAAAGAAAAAGAAGATCTTGAGCGAGGATTCATGAGCATGTCTGGCTGCTGAAAGTTTAAGAACTGCATCAAGGCAATTCCGGCTCCTGTTTTGGATGGCTTCGACTATCAGTGATTAATCAATGACACCCCTGATGTATTACAGACTGATAAGTATTTTCACTTCGGCGAGACGGATAATTCTATATGTGAACCCCCCATAATTTTTGAACCCCCTCATGAACCCCCCCGTATATCTCGGATATGGCACTTGGATAACCCGCGTGACAAAAATTATTTCAATTCTTGCTAACTGGATTGTAACGCTTTCAGTGCCGCTGAGTTCATTTTAGTCCTTGCCCTGTGCGCCTAGCTCCTTCGTGCCTCTTCAGCCATTTCGCCTCCAATAAACTCTTGGTCCAGAAATGACACAATGAGTAGCCGTACTCAATTTACGGTAAATTTCTCGGTATGATGGAACACATACCGCAAAAGGCGCTGGCAGAGATTTCTGAGTTACAAAGCGGCAGGGGCAAAGAACAGAATACGAAGAAATTCAGGTCAGAGAATAACAAATGGTTTGAAGGTGTGTCTGTCGGTGGTATCGAAACCATGAATATGGGCCATGGCTACTGACTACGCCTAATGAGTGCTCATAAAATCAGGGAAGGGGTATATATGAATGTTTTGAGTCCGTGTTTATCATTCGTGCGGTCATGGCCAGCTCACAACAGTCACCGCAATGTCGACTTTAAGCCCTGCCTGGAGCTACATCCTCCAGCATTCCGCTAGCATCTAAATTCCTGATGTGACTGCTAACCTCGGGATGTGTGACCGCGGCCATCTCCGTGGATTTGTCAGCTAAGGAAGAGGGGTTCATGGGGGGGTTCATACATTTTGGGGGTTCACAAATAGAATTATCCCGGCGAGACAGGCACACCGTACCTACTACCTGTTTCCAACCTGTGTCCCTTATTTTGAGCACACTGGCTACTTCGGCAGACAAGTTGCGGCTTGACGCGTATTAACCTTTTGCTAGTCAAGTACGAAAGGACTACAAATGTTGCCCGTTATACTTGCACCACTGAAACCGCTTTATTTGGTTGCATATGGTACTACTACACACAAGTGCAACATGTCCATTGTCCATCACGTCCTTCTTTCTCTCAATAAAGATACGTGATAATATGATCCCGGCACCCGCAGCATCCGCCGGTGACGTCGGATGAGCAGATGCGATCTTTGACGCATGGAAGACACTCTTCTTGACGAATCCAATATAGTGCCCAGCATCCGCTGCGCCGCCCTTGTGCGTGATAATCGCTGTTATTGGCACGGTTTTATTCCAGGACTCCACTTGAACTCAAAAGCATGAAAATACGCACCAACAAGGTCATACAGTCCGCTGACACTCGCACCCGTATCATGCTTCACATCTTCACTGATGAGCGCCTCTAGCTCCTCTCTCTCCTTTGTCCGATATACGCTCTCGTCCTCGAGCTCGGCCCCAGCGATCTGCTTCCCCTTCTCCAGGGTCGCCTCGCCCGTGGGCGCGTCAACCGTCGCAATCGCCGTGGCGTCGCCCATCTCGACATCGGTCGAGGCCACGGTCGCCGATGCCGCAGCAGATGTGGCGCCGGGCGGAGCGTTCTTCGTCCTCTTCCGCACTTTACGTCGCTCCGCCCGCTCCTTCTCGAGCTCTTTCAGTTTCCGACTAGCGGGTAAGAGCTTAGCCTTAAGATCGTCCGTCGCGAGGTCGAGCGCGTCGAACTCGAGCGGGAACTTGACTTTGCGTTATAAGGAGTGGAGTGTTCATGTGAGAAAAGTGGCAACGGGGCGTGGAGGCGGCGACGTACCATGATTTTAGCTTTCTTCTGGATGTCTTGTCGCCACGCGAAACGGACCATATGCACGACTAGATACCCTGGTAGACGCGTGAGGCGCGATTTTTGGGTGTACACGGCCTCACGGCCAAGGGTGGGTGATCGCCTTTCGACTTTTTGATCAAGCGAATGGGAATTTGGGTGTGAGTGCATATTATGAGGTCACGCTGAAGATATAGACGCACATTCATGATCCCCGTTAGCATGAAGTTTGTTGAGACGTTGATATTGCATTCAATTTTGAGGATATTCTCGTGCGTGACGGATGCCTCTTCGGTTGGAGCTTCGTCGCAGGTCAATCTGATATGGCGAAGGTCAGCGGCTTTTCTAGGTTATCCATTTTGGCAACTCACTCCCGGCGCATCTCACCCATGAGGTATTGTTCGACAAACTTCTTAGGGTTTGTCGAAGCCTGTTCTGATGGCGAGAGGGAGGAGGAGCCGGCTGAAAGACCGGGGACATTCCTCAACGTATTGATAATTTGTCCGAAGCACTCCTCAGCGTCTGCGATCCATGACTGTTGATGGGTCGTCGATAAGAATAATTAGAACGTACCCTGCTGTGCGTACCCTCCGGCCATGCCAGGAACTTTCGAGCCGCGATCCATTTCTGCGAATTGGGGATTGACCTGTTTATCACAGTGTCAAGAGATCGTGCAAATACGCGATAAAAGAGATTCCATACTTGGCGAAGAGTGGACAAAAAGCTCATGGGTGTAATGCTATCAGTTGTTCGGGACATGATCGTGGCATAGAGATCGCAAAGGGCTCCGGGAAGAGGGGTTGCCGACTGAAGGGAGAGTGAAGAGCTTGAACAGAGGCACTCATGTAGCAAGTATTTCCAAGACTGAAAATCAAGGATCAACTTGAAGAATACTTGCGAAGACCGACGGGTTTAGCAAGCTTTATGTAAACAAAGTTAGGACGATGTGGCCACAAGAGAAGAAAGGACAACCGTGATATTATTATTGGTCTGACTACGGGAGACTGATCAATTAATCACGTCCGGCTCAGTCTGCCATAAAACAAAGGCAACTAAACATTTTCACCCCTGCAGGTCCATCCACTTGGCGTCCACTAGCCTGCTACATCGACGAACGCACTTTTAACCAGCACGCACTTTAGCTAAAGCTTGTGGCAATCATCCCCTTTTTCGACTAAGCGGCTGGTCGTGCAAGGCGTCCCAGTAGCTACTTAATGAGCCACGATACCCTTCGCTACACGAGGCAATTTACGATAAGTAAATCACAGCCAGTATTCGACCCTCCAACGTAGCCCATGCTCAGCCCAGACCTCGATAAGTGAATTCCAGTAACCCTCGCACAAGATACCTCTAAATCCTCTGCTCTTTATTCCAGGAAAACAAAACTACCAAAATTCCATCTAAAATATCCGTTTGGAAATGGTTTCGAGGCTCCACTATTTCGAGGTTCCACTACATCATTACTGTCTGGTACTCCTGTTGATGGCGCTTGTCGCGCGCGGAAAGTTTCGCTTCTGACTCGGTTGCAATATGCTGGCGCAGACTCGGACGCAGACATTGTTCACTGCAATATTTTCCGCACCGGAGGCTTGTACTGCAAGTCTGGGTGGTTTCTCTGGCACAGGGTACAACACGTATCACAACCGGCTTCGAAGGCTTGCATCTAACGCAGATGTATCCGATTTTCTGCACTGTAATTCCCGTCCCAATCCTACCCTGCTTCACTTCTGCACGCTGCGACGCGTGGTCAATGTTAATCATGCGCTCGTACACTGCCTCCATTCTCAAATGATGCTTACTATAACCTGGCTTGCGTGAAGCATTTCAGCGCAAAATGCCTGTATTCTGAATTCAGGGCTCTCAGTCTGTGACTCTGTCATCACGTTTCAGACCTACCAAGTGATCTTTAAAACTCGTAGATCAGGCTTCATTATTGGCAGCAAATACTTGCGAACGTCTTCACGTGTATTGTCCGATAATGTGCCTTACGCAACGCCGCTTGTCGAATTAGGGCGAGAACGGTGCCTTCCTTAGCGCTCGTGGCGACGACTCGGAGATTGATGGCGCTTGTAAAATCTTAATCTATGATATCCATGCGATGCCGTGAGTAAATGACTGTCCTGGATTTCTATTTAACAGTCGTTTTTCTAGATCTTGGGACTCGCATCTCTTCACCAACGTTCTACCCTCGTATCGCTCCAACAGACATTTGTCATGTTGGCCTTCAGGGCAACAACAACTGTCGTTTTTCTCTTTCTTTTCACCAAGGCTTTCGCGGCTGACTGTGAAACCGCGACTGTTGGCTCTCCTTATTCAACCTGGTCGGTCCTTTTTCATTTACTGTTACAAGCCATAATTCTCATACTTTATGCACCTTTTTGTAGCTGGGACATCGCTGTCGCAGCAGGAATCAATACCGACCAGCTAAACCAGTTTAATCCTGGCCTCGATTGTGCCACGATTCAGCCCGGTCAGAAACGTGAGCACCAGTCGTAACCCTATCGAGCAACAGGCAGCTTGTTTAACCTTCCTAATACTCAGTGTGCATAACGGTTGGAGATCTTCCAAGCACTGCTCCATCGCCCAATCCTGATGGATCATGCGCCCAATATACGGTATTTGTGCTAAGGTTCCCACTCTTTGAACTGACTGATAATTTGTGGTTCTGTAGACTGTGGAAGGCGACTACTGTGCACTGATCGGAACAAGATTTGGAATAACGGCAGCTCAAATTGAGCAGTTCAATATCAATGTGCGTTTTTCCACTCTCAACCGCTATCACACTGACAGATTTTTGTATACAACTTCAGACATACAAGGTCAGTTCCTCCGTCTCAATGAAATAAGAAGATTCCTGATAGAATTTCAAGTGGCGAGGATGCGCCAACCTTCAGCTCGGTGAGTCATGTTCCCCTTCGAGATCTACGCAGTATCTACCACGAGACTGATATGATGTTCAAGGTTTCTCCCTCTGTGTTCGTACACATGAATATTTAACACGCGTAGAGAACGATATACTGACTTGAATAACAGGTTTCAACTGGTACACCCCCACCTATCCCCGTCAACCCTGCTCTTCAATGTGGACCCGAATCTCCTGGAGCGGCTGAGTGCCCCCTGAAGGCCTGCTGTTCCCCGTAAGGTTACATGTCTTCTTCTATTCACTTATTAATCAATCGTGCAGCTTCGGCTACTGCGGAATAACGAGCGAGTTCTGTACGTCGAAGGTCGTTACATGCGAACTGAGACTTCAATTAACGATCTTTCTTAGGCGAGGCCTCCCCAAGCGGTGAACCGTGCATCTCTAATTGTGGTTATGCCACTGTACCCAGTTGCAGTGGGTCTCAGCTCACACGTCACGTTGGTTATTATGCGGGCTGGGCTGCAACTCGCGATTGCAACACAGTCACAGTCAGCCAGCTCGACCTCACAGGATTAACACACGTCATGTAGGGCATGACTACCCCTGCATTTAAAACCCATAACTGACACGCCACCCTGAAAGCTACGCTTTTGCCTCTATCGGAGAAGATATGAAGATCAAATTTGATGATCCAACCGATGGCGATCGTCTTAGGGAGCTCGTCACCAAAGCGGGGTCTAATATCAAGGTCTTGATTGCCGTAGGAGGTTGGACTTTCTCTCAGGGAGCGACGAAGGACATGTTCTCTACCATGATCGGCGACGCCGCGAATCGTGCCACGTTCATCAACTCTGCGAACGCTTTCATTTCAAGTTATGGGATCGCTGGTATTGGTACGGCTGTCGAGGAGATGCTCGTGGAGCTATCACTGATGCATTTTCACTTTTTAGATATAGACTTCGAATACCCATCCTCTATTGAACGAAACGGGCCTCCCTCTGATACCCCCAACCTCACACTCTTCTTCAGAGAATTAAGAGCAAACCTGGGCACCTCCACTCTTATTACTATCGCAACTCCTGGTGAGTGTCAATAGCTCTTCAGCTGCCAGTTGTACTAAGTGCGATAATTATTAGCGGGATATTGGTTCCTCAAAGGTGCGCACGGAGACTCCTCTTCGCTTCGAATTTCGTATCTGACTTCAACGATTCGATCTAGGTTTCGAACTAGACAAGATATCCCCCGAAGTATCTTTCTGTATGTTCTGTTTATCGCTCTTCCAAGTAGTTCAGCTAAACGTGCCGGCTGTTATTCAGTTAACATGATGTCGTATGACTACCGTAAGTGACTCTCTGCTCGAAGGAGAGCTCTCACACTGACGCAATACACTGTCGATAGATGGACCGTAAGTGACAACCCGTGATCGTTTTTTGAGGTCCCCTAAAAGGCACGGTTTTTGGTATCAAGATGGGACGCCACGATTCCTGGCGCTGACTCCACTGCTCAGGTATCACTGCGCCCATTAGTATATGGCTATACCTGACACGATGTTTTCTTATTGTCGTTTTTAGCCTCAAAGCTCCCTACTGGATATCAAGGACAGCGTCAAGCTCTACGTCAAAGCTGGTGTCGACATGAATAAAGTCAACCTGGGGCTGGCCTGGTACGGCCGCACGTATGAGCTTGAGGACACCGGCTGTGCAGGCTACAACTGCGACATGAAAGGGGGCGGCGTCAAGGGGGTTTGTTCGGGTGAAAGTCAGTATAGCTATTACAGCTTCTTGGCCGCTGGAAGGAAATTGACCCCATTTCACAGGCGGTATTATGGCAAATTTCGAGATCAATCAGGTTGGTCCAAGAATACGTCAATGATCTGAGAAATCTGACCGATGATCAGTTAATCATGGACGCCGACGTTCGACCCCGCTTGGATCCGGTGAGCGTTCTTCGCTCCAGATTATAAGCGTTACTCACAACCCTCAGGCATCCCAAACACTATGGTTCAGTAAGTCGTCGTGTTGCGGTGAATTTCATACATTCTGAAGACCCCCACTCATGAAGAACATGGCAATGATATCATCACTTATGATGACGATGGTACACTCGCTGCGAAAGCTGATTTTGCCGTAAGTACTTTCAGTAATTGATCACAACACTTGGTGACGCTCTTTAGAAATCTTCCTGTTTTGGAGGCGTAAGTGTTCCCTTCAATCTATCGAGGTCTCCGGCAGAAACACTTATTTTTTTTTAGACAATGATCTGGTCTATTGACCAAAACATGCCTGCGGGTATGTTCCGAACAATATTCCACGACATTGAGTACTTTACTGAACCCTGTAAATAGACGCGGCGAACCCTGGAAGCGGCGGAGCCTTTCCTGTCCTGAGCCCACAGGAGGTGGGTAACCCCTTCGGAGCGCAATGGGAAAGACCAACGGCAGGGTCCTGTACATCCTACGGGACTAGGATGTATGTATCTCGTCTCTGGTTCAGTAGGTTCCGATTCTTCTCGAGCATTACTTCGGATTCTCATTTGAACTCAGTTCCTAGTGGTGTCGATTGGCTCCAGGCTTGCCAGGCATCGCCAATTGTCATCAACGGGATTCAGTCAGTCTCACTCGTTAACTGTGAGATTTATCGTTACTGAAACGCGAACTTTCCAGTTATCCTGTCCCCGATGTATGCGAAAACCAGTAAGTGGCACATTTACGTATTTGTACATAATCGTTTCTTAATTTCTATTCAGAGGGATGTGGTCCGGCGCCGTCGGAAAGTGGTTTGTTTCATCAGAAGACCCTCAGTGGTAGGTTTATCATGCTGCCTTTGCACCGTATTGGTCCTAATCCTCGCAGTATGGCGCACTGGGGCGGCATGACGGATGACGGATGTGTCGACAATGGTAAGTGAAGTGAAGTGTTCATCATCATCTCTTACAAAACTCCACCAGGTGTTCGACGTTATTATAGGCAAGTGATATCGTAATCCTATGTCCTTCTTGTAATCATCTCCGCCATACCTTGCAGTCGACTGTGGGGCATTGGTTCAGGAGTGGATTGGATGGTGAATGTCACCTCTCGTTGTTGGGATTGCACTGAACTCATCCAACTCACAGATGATGTGCAAGTCGACTCCTGCGACAGTAAGTCAACTCTCAATATAAAACATATCGTATTGACGCGACATCAGGTGGGCGGTGTTTACTTTGATTCACCCTTCCAATGCGACGACAAAGCAATATTCGGCGCTTGGGGAGGTAAGTTATTCAGGGCGTCATAATCATGCAGATCTGACTCTTTGGATTGCTAGTCTGGCGTGTTGACGATACATCGTGCCTTGGAACTTGGGGCGATTTGAAGGTATTACACTGACGAGTTCCCTGTCTCCACATGATGCTAAACACATCCCAGGATAACGGATGTGCTGATGAGCCTGGTAAACGTGAATGGTGCGTTCCTTATTAGAGCCTCAGCCTAACATTTGTCTCTGACCACCCATTCAATGCAGGAGCTCGAAACTACTCAATGTACACTTCCAAACACAGCTTTCGGTTATATACAGCTCATCATAGAATGTTACAGATTGTTGGAAGCTGGGAGGGTGCCTGCAATTCACGCGACAACATTGTCGGGGATGAATACTTCGCAACTCCATCGTACGTATTTCCACACATTTCCGGTCAAGGTCAAGCGTCTGAGTTTAAGCCACTTTCAGAGTGTGTGAGAAGCACATCACTGGAATTTGTGAGTCTTACCGTTGTTCAGATTACATCATGTTCTGACAGCATGCAGGGGGCGTATTTAAGACTATGGATACACTCTGTGGTGTCCCTCCATGCCCCGACAGTTTGTCTTTGTACTGTGCACAACGCGATATATTTCTCATCATTTCTCTAGACAGAGTCTGGGACTACGACACGGGCTCGTGCATGGACTGTAGTGGTGCCGGTCGTCTCATCGCCCCGCGTCGGATACATGAGCGTGCTTCAGCCAATGGCTCCACTATTAACCACAGCAGAGGCTTGGAACCGAATTCCAAACATAAGCGCCGACGCAGCTGGCATGGAAAGTCCACCCATATCCACCACAAGCGGATCAAAGAGTGTCTCGTATTCCATCTGCCTCGTCCTCCTCCGATAGATCTGCCTAATAACCCATTCGCATGGCCGGCCGTCAACGGCACAGTAGGAGCTCAAGCAGAGGGCCCAACTGTAGAAGAAATAGCAAGTGATCCGCGAGCCCTAGCGAGTTTCCAGGTATGCAGCGCCCTCCTGGGCCTTACTGTGATCGACTCGGAGTCTTGCTTAGAGTTTCTGGAATGTATAGGAAGCTTGGAATGACTCGTTCCCGACCGGAAATACGGCTCGAGAAGCTGTACGTCTTTCAAGGCTCTGTGAAGAATATTGTTTATCACTGAACATCCCAATAGGGCGGGTAAGCATCCCGGAATCAAGATTGTACCTTTTGACCTGTATTTACACTAAAAATCTCACAGCTGGATCTACGCTGATCCTATGAGTACGCTCGTAATCTCCCTCGATTTGAATCTGTGCTGACTGAGATTAGACCCTAGCCGTATCATGATACGTCGAGCACAACTGAACAGGGCGAATACAATGATCCGCACGCGCCCTCCCAATGTCGCCGCCGGAATCGATCTCAACGATCCTGAGTCTAACCCAGGAACCCCAGCCCCTGCTGGGTGGGTTCTCGTTGCTAACTTCCACACTCACCCAGTCAGTAGTCATCCTACCATAGTTCCACTCTCTCCCTGATGTCTCATGTTCACAGATGGGAGACATATATGGGTTAATTTCTTGCATTGACAGCCTTGACATATCACTTAACCCCTTTTTTACAGTGGGAACCCGTCTATCCCTTCAACTGCAGACAACACCAACGCTTGGATCAGAGGTGTCCCGGGTATCATTATCCAGTGCGTGGTTAGCTAAGCTTGCCATCAGGATGACAATGCTGACCTACACCTACTCCTCGCAGCCCAGGTGGATTGACTGCATATGTGCGTGTCAGG
The DNA here is from genome assembly GCA_013368375.1 of Tricholomella constricta. Lineage (NCBI taxonomy): Eukaryota > Fungi > Basidiomycota > Agaricomycetes > Agaricales > Lyophyllaceae > Tricholomella > Tricholomella constricta. Next base: position 199,865 of record JAACJP010000044.1, read on the forward strand.
TTTGCTGTGAATCTTCTTTTCCGTGTTAACTTTGCTTCTCCAGGGTCCAGCAAGACGTGCTATGCTAAGTGCTCCACGCGGATACCCAAATACAAACGATCCATACGGTGGGCAGGGAGCTGCGGGTCACAGAGTAGGTTCCTGGTCACCCGCTCCAGCACCCAATCAGTAGATATATCCACCATTCCAGTGACTGTCGCATCGTAGCGTTTTAAGTGCATGTGGCTTTCCGTCGGCCGGGACTCTTCTTCGACAGTCCAGAGTCAAGAAGTCGGTAGTCTTATTATATATATTCTATCGTCCCGATAGTGGTTCGGCGCTGTTGAAAAGGTGGCGCAAGACTCGAATCACGTGGTTAACGCGAGTGAACATCTCGCGTGAAAGGTTTGTATCATGGTCGACATTCAACACTTTTCAGCTTGCAGCGCAGGCATCTGATATCACTCAACGAATACACGCCTCCAATCAAATAAACATCACGCCAGCATGCAGATCGCCATTCTCTCCACTTTTCTTTTGGTCTTGCCCGCCATCGTCGCCGCGTGTGAGGGCGAATGCATTATCGGAATCACAAACGCTTTCATATCCAACTATACAGTTCCTGTCAATATTCTCTTTGAACAACTAGTAAGGCGATATACTCGAGCTCCTTATATATGAACAAAATTGAACCAGTGCTCTGAAATTCTTTCAGGCCAACGAGGTGGTTGCGAAAGTCCTTACCAACCGGCGATACGCGTCCCCGCCTATATCGCTTATGGAACCCCTCCTCTCCGCCTACCGCAAAGCTGCATATGCATCTCTTGAAAACGCCATCTTCCCTTCATACTTCCACGGCAAATGCCAGCGGCGGGATCCCGAAAACCCCGATGGGCCGTTTGTAAATCCTCCCGGCTGCCCCAACCCAAATTGTCCCGTCGTATGTGGAACGCCCGGGTCTATGGTTCACTTCTACCCTAAATTACGGTATATCGCGTTCAATGCGACCAGGCACCAGCTCGTTGACTTCGCGAGTCCCGAAAACGAGGTCTATCAGGCAGTTGAGAGAGGCATCGTGAGCGAGATCAAGTCCGGTGGCGGTCGCAGAAATACGGTAAGGGCGGCGGGAACGAGGATGCCGAAACAGTGGAGACGAGAGCAGGTGAAAAGGCAAATGAGAGAGATTATGGGACAGGTTTCCTCTCGACTGGAGAAGATTTGTGGTGGTATGCACGGGTTGCCGAAGTGCAGTTGGGAGAAGGAGATGAAGGAATTCATCCTGAGCTATCCGTGAGCCGTTCCAGAGTGAAAGTCATATCATATCATTATTGTTCATTTGTACTTGCTATCGCGCACATGTTCAGACTAGATGCCACATTCTTTGATTATTTGGTGTTGTTCGAATGGAACAGCGACATGGTCTACTTTTTAGAAATATTGATGCAGCTTGTTCTCAATGGTGAAGAAATCAGTACCTTTGTTTATTCCCGAGATAGAGCCCTCTGTAATTCGATAACATGGTCGGGTCCAAGCGAAGCTTTGAGAATGATTGACCCAGGCGCGATCCTCGTGTAATTTGAAGGACTTCCATCGGTGCTGATGTGAAAACTAATCCTCGAATAAAGTTTAAAGTTTCCTCGTTGGGGCACGCGAATGCAATTCTCCAAGGTACGTGCTAGACACAAACATGGAGGGGAGGCTTCTTTATTTCGAAGCTCCCCATGGGTGTCCATAACAAGTACCGTGACGGATGCGACATAAGCTGCCTAGTAAACACAAGGTTTATTTTGCCGCCAGAAAAGTTTCACCGTCGCAGTGACAGTCTTAGAAAGGTCAGATACTGTCTAGTTATGTTTGGCGCTGTCGATGACAGAGATAACAAAACCGGCACGAACCGCCAAAGAGCAGTTGCATGAAGCGCCGAGATTTTGATTTCCAATGAGAGGTAGAAGTTGAAGGCCCAGTGGCTTCAAGATTAACGTTTAAAAAAAGAGCCTGTAGCAAAGAGACCCTGGAAAGCCGACTGAGAACACATTGATTTCAATTCAGAGGCCAAGTGCGCCACTTTAGTCAGGGTGGCGATAACAGAATCATTTGGAGTATTTTGAAATGCCGTAAGTCCTTTGCGACGATATAGTGGACGTCGCGGGGGCCCAGCTGTGTATGTCAATCAAATCCTTGACCAATGACTTGGGCTTCGGAGACGCACGGGCCCCTCGAGCGGAGTGTGTGAAGTTTGAGTCGGCGTCTAAAATGGTCATGAGCGAGAGGAGAGCGTGTTGGCAAGTTGATCGCGAACACCACAGAGCAGAGTTGAGCTCGTAGTTGCAGCCAACGTCCAAAGCCTCGTGTCGTGATCCCAAGAGGTCTGTGCTTCACTATGCTCGACCTCTCTCAGACAGGCTCTGATCAGCCGTCTTCTTCTCTCTCTCTGCACCTCAGCTTTCTTCTTAAACATGTCCTGGACATATCCTCCCCGTTCTCGTTCTCGTTCTCCCCGTTCTAGACCTTCGTATCCAGACCCTGCGCAAGATCCTTACCGTGGCGACTATGATGCTTATGACAGGGACCGTGGATGGGGTTATGAAAGGGACAGGGCTGCTTATGACTACGGTCGTCGCGGCCGGAGTCGGAGTCCTCCTCCAGATGAAGGTGAGTGTGTTTATCCTCATCATCGAACACAATACTAACACTCGTATAGCTGGTCGAAAGCGACGTCGCTCTATGTCGCCATATGACCGGGACAGATATGATCCTCGTCCCCGGTACAGTGACGACTATGGTTTGCTTCCTTCTTCTCTTTGTATTTGTTCGGGCTAAAGTCAATCGTTCTAGACGCCCATTCTCGGGGTGGTTACGGCTACTCTCCCCCGAGGCGTGGACATCCAGCTGCTTTTGCTCCGTCGCGACGTGCTCCTGCAGACCCACATACCTTCGATTATCCTGCATCCTTGAAACAATATGCGGAATGGTTTCGGTGGTTCTATCCCCAGCAGGCCATCGAGGAGGACAACGCTGACAAGGCCGCTGAGCAAGACGCGGGCGACGGTTCAAAGCCACGTAACGGCATCAAAAGCAAGTGGGAAAAATATAAGAAGGACTTTGCTGCGACACAGGTTAGCTTAGATGCTACACGATTTCCGTTCCGTCCTGATGAGTGTTGTAGCTACAAATTATGTTTGACCATCATAGGCGATCGCCCTGGTTTGCTGAAAAATATGACCCAGCACCAGAGTTACAGAATTTACGCATGCGGGTGAGGAAGGAGGGCTGGAAGGGTAGACTCGACGCCTTCCTCGTTGATCTCGACTCAGGAAAATATGACCCGGATTTGCATGAATCTGAGTTGGAATCTCCCTCACCTATCAAGGAACATGCTGTTAACGGCGAGAGTGCCACTACCGAGGCTAACGGTGCTACTGGGGAGGAAGCGAAGTCTGGAGGAGCTGATGACGACATGCAGTTCAACGTTGATGCAGATGATGAGCCTGGCGACAACGAACCGAGCAGAGCTGATACAAATGGAAGGGGCGCTTTCGACAAGCGTAGTAATCGTGGAGAAGAGGTGTCTGTTGCCCCTGAAGGCAACCAAGTCATGATACGCACAATTCCTCCTGATATCGGTCGCGCGAAGTTAGAAGAGGTGCGCCATTGTGAATTATTCTTTATGCATTGCCTCTGAAATTTTCCCCTAGGCTTGTGGAAAGATCCCTGGGTTCATTTATCTTGCACTGGGTGACCCGTTACAGAAACGCAACTATTACCGTGCTGGGTGGTTGAGATTTCGTGACGATGCTGACATGCCGGCTGTTTTGAGTGAGCTGTCGGACAAGAAAGTGAGTCGCGCTTCGTTTCGCATCCTTATTCTTGCATTGAACTGTCCCAGATCGAAGGCTTTAAACTCCACGTTACGCACAACCAACGTCCTTTTGTTAACAGAATTCGTTATGCTCCCGAAGTCGCCAGCAAACCCGACAGGATACAGAAAGATCTTTTAACCATCAGAACACTCGCCACTGTGCTTGAAGAGCAGGCCGCCAAGCTGCGCCAGTACAAACCCACCCCCGTACCACCCATAGGCCGCGATCAAACTGTTTCAGCGGATGGTCCAGAGGACACCACAATGGCGCCCCCTCCAGTCGACGAGATGGAAGAGGAGCCAGAGCCCAAAGAGAACGGGAGTGAAGCTGTTGAGAGGAGGATTGAGAAGGTCATGTCTGACATGCGTAATCTTGGGCTGGTAGACGTGAATGACGAGAAGGCGTATGAGGAGAAGAAGGTCAAAGCACGACATTTCTGCCTTTCTCTTGATTGGTCCGCTGACGCCCCTTTTTGGTTCTTGTGTGTACAGACGGTCGTCTCGTTGGATCTGTACATTGCCTACCTGCGGGCTGCGTTTAACACTTGCTATTATTGCTCAGTTGTAACCGATCACCTTGAGGAATTGCAGCGTAAGTGTTTGAAGCATGCGAGGAAGCCGCTGTCGAAGGCGATGCTTGAGGAGGTGAAGGCTGCGGAAGCTGAGAAGGAGAAGAAAGAAGAGAAGGGCATGGACGAGACGGACGGTACGAATGAGATTGAGAAAGAAAAAGAAAAGGATGTGAAGAAAGACAGACAAGGGGACCGCAACTGGAAACAAAATGGTACGTCCCTTTCGGCGGCAGCTGCGGAGCTTCTAACCCAACTTTGTTTAGATGATCGCTGGCTGGATTGGCTTGACTCGAAGCTCGCTTTGTTGATAAATAGGGACGGCGTCGATCCACGCGCATACTCTGGTAAAGGTTATGACGAGTGAGTTGTACCTTATTTATTTCTACTTCATCATCAACTCACGCGCGAACCCCCAAGGGAATTGACAAAGGCGGTTGAAGCATTCATTAAACAGGAAGATGAAGGAAAGTTCAGATGCAAGACCTGTCAGAAGCTTTTCAAAGCAACCTCCTTTGTTGAGAAACACATTGCCAATAAACACCCAGAGCACGTCAAGCATCTCGAAGACGTAAGACACTTTGAATGTCCTGATCAACTCGGTACTCACGTTATGTCTTAACAGATTCCATACTTTAATAATTTTGCCCTTGATCCGCATCACATACAACCCTTTACTCACCCACCACCCATCGTCGGCAACACCAGTCAAGCACCACCACCTCAAGCCTATGGCATTCAGATGCCGCCAGCCTACCATGGCGGAGATTATAGTCGGCCAGGACCGTTTTATAGCGGCGGTGGGGGCTACCCACCTAGCTTTCCACCGCCCTACCAGAACAGCTATTGGGATCATCATCCGCTGAATGGCCCTCCAGCTCCCTACGGGCCGCCTGGCGGTTACCCACCCCCTTTTCTCTCTCGACGAGACGACCCGATCTCTGCTCGACGACTTAGTGACCGCATCAGTGGGTACGCACCTGGCACGGAGAGCTCGACGATCCCTGCAGGCGCGGGGCTGCCGCCGAAACCCACTGCGGCGGCGTTGGATTCTGCGTTGGTCAGCGGAAACGGCGGGGGTGAAAGAGGCGGAGGTGGGAGACGCGGAAGGAATAGTGGTGTGCAGGGCGGGGGCCCACCTCCACCGCCTCCCCCTGATGCGAAGGAGGATCCTAGGGCCGCTGCTGGGAAAAGAATCAGTTATCATGATATGGATTTGGTTGCTGAGGTATGTGGCCTACCTTTTTGCTAGGGTCGGTGCCAAGTGCTGATGATCTTGTGTGCTGCGCAGGGCGACGTTGAACTGAATTATTAGGTCTAGAAAAGCTCGTATGTAAGAGTGGGTGAGCCCATACTCCTGAGGCCCGACGGTCGCTCGCGTCGTAGTTTATTAACATATCTTTGTTATTCTGTCTCCTTCAATGTATAAATTTGGTGAACAGTGATAAACGTATTTAAAATAATAAAAGCCCCAACTGAGATAGGCTGCGGACGCCAAGTGCAGTTTCGTCGATCTGGAGGAGTTTGACGCTGTTTGAAACCCCTCGTCTCGGCAAAACCGAGATTGGTGACCTCAACTACTTGGAGCTTAGCCTTTACCAAGGCCATTATTGCCTTGATTCTCGAGTCTTTGTTCTCGACTATTGTTCACCTCCTTTTTCTTGACGAGGACACCGGTATGTGCATTGTTGCAATATTGCTGATATGGAATTGTCTCATGCGTAGCTAGCTCGGTAATTTCAGTGGTGGCCAGTCCAGTGGTCATGACTACGCCCAAGCTCCCTGCTGTTCGTCTTCCTGTTGTCAATGGCGGGGAGTGTGTAACACCGGATGGCGTCGTCTTGGAGCTGCCTCCGTCCAAATTCAGTGTCTCATGGCCTTCAGAAACTCGGACAACCGCATCAACACCTGCGTCAGAGCGGGTGAACCTGAGCTTTACGGAGGGGGATTCAGAAATGTCGGATGGAGATTCTGGAAACGAGCAAAAGGATTTAGCTGAGCAAGGTGACGAATCGACGGGAGCGAATACTCCTGTTCAGGCTCGAACGTCCACGGCTGCACGATCTCCTGGCCCGCCACACCTTTCTCGAGCGCTATCCATGCCCCTGCCCTCGCAATTAGGGTATCTCAAGCATCCCCATAGATCAGACATCGCGTCATCACCAGAAGAATCCCTCTCATACCCTCCCACGCCAGATTCGTCCAGGTTAAAGGAGCTCTCGGTCGAGCTTGCGGACTCGGTGCAGATGATCATCCAAACAATGCTGCAGATATCTCCACCACAGCTTTTGGACCCTGCGAAGGAGCAATTCTCGGCATGCTCGCTTTCGGTGCCGACGTCCTCCATGTCCGCTATGCTGACTTCTATGAAGAATCTCAATTACATCTCTGCCAACATGTCTTGCCTGTGCTCAGAGGTAGAAGACGTCGAGTGTATGGATATATCTCGGGTGGACACACCAACCCTCCAGACGGACTTCGATATCGGGGAGATGCTGCAGAGTGTAGGCGATTCGCTGAGTGGAGCAGCGGCTCAGGCTGGCGTGGATCTGGTGCTGTATCATGGCGATGACATCGGTTTGCGGCATGTATGTGTTAAGGGTGACGAATGTGGAATATCGTATGCTTTGTCGCACGTACGTTGCCGCTGGGCTCCTCTAATCCATCAATCTCACGTTTTCTTATAGGTGGTGCGTCAAGTACTGGCGACGGCTCAGCCGGGTGACACTATCGAGCTGGGGCTTCTCGTCGGGTCAATAGATCCGAGGACTGGTACTCAAATGCCTACAGACGAGGACGCTTCGCCTACTGAACCAGACGATCCACTTTCATGTACCATCCGAATATCTCATAAGTACGGGACGGCTCCTGCTCCTTTCACCGACGGAGAACCTCCTGCGCACGCTCGGCCACGGCCCGCTTTGTCCACCCTTCTACTACGGCGGATCCTTCGTCAAATAGGAGCGACGCTTACCCCTGATCTACCACCACCCAAGCTCTTCCTGGATGGGAGAACCTGTGATTTTACCCTGTCACTTGACCGCGGGTCCTTGCCCGTTCTCAACTCACAAATCTACAATCAATCGACAGACGATGACCCTACTGCGGGAGAGCCATCCGTTGAACAGCTTACCTTGTTTGCAGAAGGATTGAAAGGGAAGCGAGTGACACTTTACGCAAATGCTAAAGGCTCCTTTGCTCAGCATCTTTCAAGTTATTTGACTGCTTGGGGTATGGACCTCACCCATGTCTCGCCCAATGGCGAGGTCGATGGTTTACCTCATACTCCGCCATCACCGACATCACTTATGCCACCCCCGCCTGGACTTCCTCCTACGTACGATGCAAAAGCGGACAGCCCGCCCAGAGCTTCATTCAAGGACCACCCTTCATTTATCTTCATTGATGACGATATTGAAGTTCTAAAGGAGCGTTTGCATGCTCTGCGTGCTGACAAGCCCTATCAGCTGACCCTCAACCTTCGAAAACGACCATCACTTGTAGCCAATCACAGACCACGTTCGTCTCCTCAGGTCGCTCGTACCATGGGCTTGTCTCAGGTGTCCACGGCGCCCACTCCAGTCGTCATCGTCCATTTTACCAGCCTTACTAACTATAAGATGATAAAGGACGTAATTCAGTCCGTCATGGCATCCCATGCAGGCTCGGCCGCCCCTTTACCAGAAATAATGATCATTCCGAAACCAGCTGGACCCCGTCGTTTTCTAACAGCTTTACACACGGCCATGACCAAACCAGTTGTTGATCCATTTTTCAGCCCCATCGCCACCTCTCCAGGTAGCCCCAGCATCCACCCGGTCGGCTCGTTTTTCCACAGCTACCATAATCCCGAGGCCAACAGCCCTAGATCTTCTGCAAAGACGAACCGGCCTTCTGGTTCTAGAAGTAATTCAGATCGTTCGACCAAATCTGCAAAAGACCTCATGGACCTCTCCGCTCATTGTGCCCCGCCCTCCCCTCTCACCATCCCCGATAACGTAGAGTACTTCTCAGAAGCGGCCGCGAAACTCGGCGCATCGCCGTCTTCTGGCCTGGTGATACAAAGCCCAGATGGCCAACCAGCGGGCATCTTTTTCCATCCTCGAGGAAAGTCACCTCGCAATCCCTCAGCGCAATCCATGGAAAGAGACAAAGGTCATCTCCAACCCCCTGAGCCGAAACGACGATTGTCACGCCTCTCTGTGAATACTGAGCCCACCAACCCAATATCGTTTTCCTCGCTACACGCTGTTGTGGCCTCCACCTCCTCTAATCCCGTAATCGAGGCCTGGACTGCGGCTTCGCCAAGTGCCAGGGCTGCTGCACGGAAATCGTCGCCTTCTAATGAAGATAGCCTTTCTCCCTCCGCCTCGTCTTCCACTCTGCCCCGTCGGTCACTCGCTGTCGAAACACCACGCAAGTCAACACCTCCTGGGTCCCCGCCAATCGAGAACGGTCCTCCGCCGCGGAGAGGAACGCCGCGAAGGATGACGCAAGAAGTCACTGCGCCTTCGCCATCGGCAGCCTTCGCTGCCGCTTCCAAAAAAGTGAAGGCCGCGGCGGACGGGAACATCGTTCCGCCGATCAGTGTTTTGATCGTTGACGGTATGTTTCTTCATTTCGTATTTTTTGGGCTGGCGTGGCTGACTTTTGCTCAAGACAATCCTATCAATCAGACTATTCTTTCTACTTTTATGAAGAAGAAGAAGATCAAGTATGATTTGGCGAACAATGGGCAGGAGGCTGTCCAGAAGTGGCGGACAGGCGGTTTCCATCTCATCCTTGTGAGTGTCTCGTAGATCTTTCAATGTTCAAGTGAGATCCTGACGATGTTCTTAGATGGATATTCAGATGCCAGTCATGGATGGAATTCAGGCTACGAAGGAGATTAGACGTCTAGAACAGCTGAATGCCGTGGCTGGGTATCCTCCAGGGACGCCATCGTTTGAAGAACACAGGTCACCCTTGCGCACACCGTCGGATACGTCATCAGATCCAAAATCTGCATCCTCGCCGTACCGCTCGTCCGTTATTATTGTCGCGTTGACGGCTTCATCCCTGCAAAGTGATCGTGTGGCAGCTCTAGCAGCCGGCTGCAATGACTTCTTGACGAAGCCTGTCTCGCTTTTATGGCTGAACAGCAAAATCATTGAATGGGGCTCCATCAAAGCTTTGCAAATGTGGGCCGACCTCAGACCTGATGCGATCAATATGGCGACGGAGCAGGCTGTTCAAGCCCGCAGTGTAGCGGATCGCCTGCATGTACCGCAGGGGCGCACGACACCCTCGCCAAGCCGGAAGGTCACGTCACTCAATGTTCGTACACCCCAGCCCGTTAGCGGCGCTTCTGGATTAGTACTGTCTGGCTTGCCTTCCAGTGCGCCCAGTAGTGTTGGGGGTGGGGTGTCGACCTCATATTGGGGGCATTATGGTTCGTTGTGTCTGTTCATTATCATCAATGGATTTATATTGAGAATCATCCAGGTGCATCTGCGTCTGCCGCTCCCGCGAAGACTCCGAGTGAATCTGCAAAGGGTACGTAACTTTGCTAAGAGTTTCAACGGATTCAAGGCTAAGTATCTATCTATCACCAGATCTCGCACGAGGTGGACGCCGCGTAACTATTCCAATCCCATCGTCTCTAGCCAGCGTCGCAGCCTCTATACATGCTTCTGATGTATCGTCATCACCTCCAAAGCCTGTGGCTTCTGGTGCAGACGACAACCAAGAGGAGCGGACCGGATCCTCTACTCGCTCCAACAGTGTCAATGAGCCTGTCTCATGACGATCATGGGCGGCCTATGTTCTTACAGTGGGATGGCTCGCCGTGTCCTGGGTGATCTATTCTTTCGCTCTACAGGTCGCCACAATGTTGTCGTAAATTCTCGTAAATTTTTGTTTTGGTAGCATTCTATTATATGGGGCCTTGTAGATCGCTTTTATTCTTTCGGTTTCATTATCATATTCACCCATCACACTCACTGTCTCCATCTCTCATCACTGTGTCTTCAGTCCCTGTCATTGTTGTCATTGTATGTGCTGCTGTATCTCTACTTCTTGATCTTCACTTGTACTGCGTTTCTGGCATATAATTCACCGATCATAACAGTAGGACTTTTTTTTTCGGGTGTGGCGTTCAAGCTCCAATTTTCCACGGCTTACGCCACCGTTTATAGACACACGTCCTGTTCATGCTTTCATGAAAATTACACCTGGTGATGTCCTGGTATCTCTCGCTCTCTCTGACCACCTCTTAGATAGTGTTGTTTTGACACCATAATCGGATTTTTTCCCTTTGACCCCGCCTCAAGAACTCCTCAATTAATTATGTAATCATTTTGCACCTCTGGATGCGCGCCGGTCTTCCCTTTCTTCCCTCCGTCATGGAGCCAGAAGGTCGGACTGAAGAGAAACTCACTGGGCCGCCGAGCAAGAGGATGCCTGATCCTTTGGCAATTTCTAGTTCCCCATTAACAGTCGACCACCACGCCCTTGACCAGGAGGTCTTAGCCAACATCCGCGACGTCCCTTCCATATTATATGATAGCGGGGACCCCGATGCTGCCTACAAGTTTCTTTGGCGACAAACCATCAACTTAACCCCCGGCCTCAAGCACGAGTTTGCACTTCCATCCCATCCTTTCTACGAGGAAAATAAAGATCAGCTGGCCAACCTTATCGCGGAGGCATGGCGTGCAAAATCTTTTCAGCGCATTCGTGAATTGGGTTCGTTCATTCGATTATGAAATCCAATATGAAGCTAAAGACTTGCCTCGCCTGCAGCCATTTTGCAGAAGGATTTCCCCCGGCAGATGCTCGAAGAATTATCCCCATCTGATCGGCTCCAGTGTGCGTAGATCTATTCGTTCTATGACATGTCATTGAAGTGCCTTTTTGTCACCAGTGGAGGGTAATTGTTCTTTTCAGATATTCAATATGCTATATGTTCACTGGGGTCCTCTCTAGCGGCCCATGCGGGGTTTCAAGCCAAGTTCGAAGGAAACAACCACCGACTTCTTTGTGAATTAATGGACTCTCTCGTCACTGCGCCCTCCAATACTCAGGAGCCATATGTTAATGCGTTGTCGATTGGCATACAATCATCTGGGATGGGCAAAACACGCGTCGTAGACGCTGTCGCCACTCTGAAAGTTGCGTTTCCTTTCAATCTTCGCGAAATTCTTCCAGGGGGGCAGGCTGGTGCGCATTTCTATCATTATATCTGTTTATGCCTCACTTTTTTTTCCGAAGCTTATCCGCCTTCTGATCACAATGTCCGAGACTCCTTCCATCCACGATACATGGAGACGGAAAGCGCGTTAGAAATCCGCTATATTTATTTTTTCATTGCCTTGTTCTCAATCGGAGCTCGCAAAATTCAAGACCTCCCAAACGATAATTCGAGTCGGTCGCGATGCGTTGGCGGCAGTATTTGTCCGAGGGGTCCACAATGTCAGAGGTCGGTCCAGCAAGAGAAAAGTTTTACTCTGAAGTAATCCAAGGAGCAAACAAAGCAATTGAAGTGAGTACGCCGCAGCTCTGACATCATGACCTTGCTGAGATGCTTGCCAGTTTCAGTATCGTGACGAAGCGTGTGGTATGAAATACTTCTTTATTAAGAGCCTTGTACTGGATTTTTGTTTCCCTTCTAGACTTGCCAACAGCGTTACGGCAAAGCTGTGACGACTTGGTGAAGATCCTCAAGACCGCAATCGAGAAGTTTGAATCACAATTAGAAGGAAAAGATCTTAATGACCGCGACATTGACTCGAGGGCCATTTTCTTCATCTATTTCGACGACGCACACGACCTCATCATACCACTTGAAACGGCTATCGAGGATGCAGGTTTGGCTCGTAGCCCGTTCCATGTTCTAGGCCGGGTTCTATCGAGATTGAATGCGTTCAAGCAGTTCACTGTGTTCCTGTCGACAAATTCGCAGCTCAGGGCCTTTGCGCCACCGTCGGCCAGCCTTCACCCTTCTATACGAGACGGGGCGCCAACAATGCGATGCCCGCCCTACACTGAGCTTCCGTTCGATACGTTCGCACGCAACGCTTTTAAAGACCTGAAAGAACAAAGGGGGGGGATCGGTCAAAATTCATGAGGTCTGCGCTTTGGATTTTGTCGTCAAATTCGGGCGACCTTTGTACGTATCTTGGATCAGAACTAGGTGAATGCTATTGACGGCTTCCATCAGGTGGGCAGCGCAATGGAACCACTCACCCGCGGATCTCCGGGATTCCATTATCTCCTTCGCCATGCACAAGTTAGATGAGCCCAACGACAGCCACGCACAACTCGCAGCGCTTGCCATTAGGATCAACCTGGACTTTGACACCGAACGGCAAATTGCACAAGAAACCGATGGAAAACTGGTAGAATCACATTTGCGAGTCGTATTTGCCGTGCCTGCGCATGGGAAATTCATACGAACGGGATCGCCTTCTGAACCTCTACTCGTCGAGGCCGCACGCCAGCATCTTGATGTCAAGCAGTCAAACGAGATACAATTCACTGCGCCGACATTACTCTCCGACGCCTTCTCCAAGGGCTATCTGGCGCGTGGCGACCGTGGCGAAACGCTCCTTCGCACTTTGTTCATCCTTGCTCGGGACGCGGTCGTCTGCAAGATGGAGAATCCACCCATAAATGCCCCGATTCGCGTCCTCGACTGGCTTCGTGCATTGTTCAATCCTAAATGGCACGAATTCATTTTGAACGCACGACCCGTCGGAGACGTGGATGGCCTGACGTTGGCTGAAGCCTTCGATGACGCCTGGATTAACTTCACCCATTTCATACGCGCCGGAGACAGCGCGGTCGTCGACATGAAGTATCTCAGCGCTTGCATTGTCCGTGGAATGGTGTTCCAGTGCGCGCCTACGTTTCCGGTTGATGTCGTTGCAGGAATCCATCACGGCTACGGCAACCCCCTCGAGGAAAGGAACACCAGCCCTCTGCTAGCTCGGGCGAAAAATCGGCTTATCCCGTTGCCCGAGTTGATGGATCCAACAATAGCAGGCATCACAGACCTCCCCGTTTTATCTATTTTGCACGAATTTGGAGCCCACCATGGACCTAATGTCAACATCCCCGAAATGCCTTCGATCGTCGTTCGAAGTGGAAATCAGGGTATTCACAGGAACCATTACCAGATCGTCGCCCACGGCACTCAAAACGCCATATATGCAGTCATACCACCGAAGACCGAGCACATGTATAAGACCATCCTAGCTGCCGATGGACTTGCTGAGAATTGAAGATTGAAGGGCCGTATTGGGAAGAGTTGGTGCGTCAGAAGCGAAGCAATTCCATGTTGTTGGGATGGGATGAACGATGGCATTATTCATTGGCACGCCATGTTTTCTTATCTCCTCTTTCAAAGTCCAGCATGGTCTTGAACTCCTGCACCTCTCTCTTCATTCATCTTGTGTACTATTAGTCCGTGCTTCTCTTTTGGTCAGACCGATGTTCAGTAAAAGTTACTCCCTTCTCCGAGTTATTTTAGTTGTTTGTCAGACATCAATCTCGTCTTTCTTTGATGTTGGAAACTGGACCGAGACGGGCGTATGAGGTCCGTGGGCACGGGTACCCGAGTTGACTTTTTTACACATTGGACATGGCTGCGCACTAGGTTTGGAATTGGTTCAATTGGGAACTGCAGCGCACTCTTGTGGGCTGCCGCCTGTTCGGCCCTCCGCCCCGCACCCCACCGCGAGGTGCCGGGATGGATATGTGTATTCTTGACCTTTCGATTCCTACAATAATATTTGACCTCAGCCCGTTCTTAATATGAATTGTGCAAAAAAGGTGTCCGCCAATGTCTGGAGTCAGTATTATAATATATTCAAAACTTGACTTCCGCGCCTCTTACTGGGCCTCGGACGCTGTTTGACGTGATCAGTTGTCGGTTGATTTTCTTTAATACAGTGCGTACTACCGACAAAATGAATCTATCGAATAGCAAAAGGGAAGCCGCAAAGAATCCAAGAAACTCCACAACCAACTTCATCCATCCCTCCCGAGGATTGACGTGCATGGAAAAATCGTATGGAAAGAAGAAATCGAACAAAACGAAAGAGATGGAAACCCACGAAAAAAATTAGCAGGCAGTGGCAATCGCGGTGGGTGGTGGGTGTCGCGCGCAGCCCTTTGGAAACGTGCGGTATACAGAATTAGCAGCCCCAGCTTGCGGGGAAAGTGTCCATGGCGTAGTAGGAATCATCGTCTCCACCACGGGGTTATGTAAGTAAACATTCATCATCAAGTCCGAGCGAGTCCATCTACGTGTATGTATGTGAGAATGCGATAGCCGAACCTTAGGCGCCCTTCCAGCCGTTGACGGTGATCTTGCCGTCGGGGGACTTGCCCGTGAACAGGTTGGGGCCTGAAGAGGAGGCGCCCGACGACGCGGCATCTCCGGAAGTGGACGACGCGGATGTCGCGGTGGGTGCAGCTGCACTCGAGTCGGTGCCGGTGGCAGCGCCGGCGCTCACGATGATGGAGGAAGCCTCGGCAGGCGAGATGGTGCGGGTGGAGGTGGAGGCCTGGTTGCTGGAACCGGAGCCTGCGCCGGTGGCGGAGCCGCGGGCGAGTTGGCCGAGCATCTGGGGCTTGGTGTCGATGAAGGCAAGGGCGGGGCCGGCGATGATCTTGTTCTGGGCACGGTCGCGGACGTTGTTCAGCAGGGGCTGGCCGTCGGAGGTGACGAAGAGGGCGACGGGGCCGTTGATGCCTTCAGGAACTATACATTGGCTCATAGGAAGAGGGATGGTCATGGGGGCACCACCGACGAGCATTTGGCAGAAAAGGGACTATTGATGACGCTTAGTGATATTTGAACAGGATTAAGGGTTGAAGCTTACCTCCTCAGGAACAGTTCCGTTAATGGATGTTGCCTGGAACGTGAGCTTTGTTCCAGGAGCGACAGTGCCGGCGTTGGTCAATGCGAGGGGTGTGTTCGCTGGGATAGGGATCTCGCATCCACCAGTGATGAACGGAGCAGCGAGCGCAAGGACTTCACTGGGCGTGAATGCAAAGTCGAATGCCGAGGGGATCGCAGTACCAGTGCTGGAGAGAACATTAAGGATGGTCTGGTGGCGAGCTTCGATGGTCAAGATGGAGCCGGCAGCAGTGAGGAGGACGGGATCAGTCAGGAGGGCGGCTCCGCCAAGGTAAGCGGCCACGCCGACATTCTCAACGACTCGGGCTGTGGCAGCCATGGTCGCAACGTCTGTCAATGCTGAATCGAAGTTGAATTGGCAACCAGTGATGGGGGTCTCTCCAAACGATTTGAGCGCAGCCTGTAACGCAACGGAGTGCGCAGTTTCATCAGCCAGAATGCTCTGGAACTGCTCGATGGGAATCAGGCTCGATGGGAAACCAGCAGCTGTGAAATCGGCATCCTTGAATTTAGCGATTGCCTGCTCGTAAAAAGAGGTTTCCAGCTGTTCCAGAACATCGGCAAACTCTGGCGTAATGATAAGGCCGTTAGTAATTAAGTAGTCCACGAGAATTTCCTGACTCACTGAAGACCAAAATATCCGTTTCTGCACGCTTTCCATAAAAACGAGCGGGAGCGGCCGAAGCCAAAAGAGGGGCTGCAAGAGCAAAGATAGCTGAAGAATAACGCATTTTGAAGGGTGCTGCCGGAGTGATAAAGCCTGCTTAAAAAGAACGTGGAAGTTTGGAACGAAGTTCGAAGGAAACAGGGGATGCAGCCGGGCAAGCCCAAAAAGAACGACTATGAAATGGTCAGCACACACTAAACCTCCGAGTGAAGAGGGAAACTTACTAGGGCACGGGAAGGGAAGAGAGAGGAGGAGAAAGGGGACAAGTGATGGTGATGGCACTTGGGTATTTGTATGGAAACGCAACAGGACCCAATTCCATGTCCCTGGTTCATCGTTCTTTGATTGACTTCGGTCAGCCCGGACGCATCGACTGCTGCCAGATCTTATCTCTATGGTGATGCTTTTATCTGGGCTCAGTATGTTTTCCTGCCTCCTGTCGTGGCGATCACTGGTTCTTTATCCGATTGATCGGTTACCGTTGCCAAGTATTTCCAGTCCTCGAAGGCCTCGCAGAAGTTGCCTCTGTGACCTGAATGCCTTCGGCTATAGTGACTCAGAAGTAAGTACTCTCAAGCTATGTCTTCTCTGCGCGAGTTTTCAGTGTAAATTGAAACCGACCCTCGATCAACCAAGTTGTTGGTTGTGAACTAGGTCCCGATGTGGCCGACATCTACTTGCCTACCCGACGCTATGTTTTCTTACCTACTAGACGAGGAAGCGGTTGCGCAATGTTGGATCTTGGTCATGCCATCTTGTCGTGGTGTCTTTTCGATTTGCCTTCGCCGCTGCGGAGCGCAGAGGGATCAGTATGCCTGAGTCTACTAGAATCGTCGACGTGTGGGAGTTGTTGAGCCTGAAGTATGCGTAGCAGCGTATGAGGTTTTTTTTTTCCGGCGGTTCAAAGAAAATCAGCTGGTGACAAGTAAAGCAGTGGCCCGTTGATATCATGAGGCTCGGCGTTGATGGTCACCCGCTATTGGCTGGGCATCACGCCGGATGGATGGAAGGACTTGATCAGTTTGAAACCCCAGAATCATCAGTGATCCACTAACCACAGGTCCACAAGCTGTCCAAAGTATCCAAATGTTAATTTCACCATGGCCTGATGGGCATTCCACCAGAGCATCAATCAAATCCATGATACGTAGACAATTGACGATCATGGATTGTAAAAAAAGTTCTTTGGTGAGCGAAAAAGATGCGGATAAAATGAGGCACCTAACTATATGAATGTCTGGCCTTGCATATAACCAGCAGATGCGAAGGCTGAATACGAATCCGTCTGGCTTCGCATCCTTAATCCGTGGAAGGGCCCGCGCACGACTGAAAGACCGCTGTTCTTCTCGCTTGGTTCAATTTTCATTAAAGAAAAGACAACATCTGCTTGACAGATCTAGAGACCACGACGTCGCTTGATGTGAGAAACTCAGATGAACATTTGATAAGAAAGTAAACATGGACTAGCAGTACACAGGATGAACGAAGGTGAGTACAGGAGTAAATATACACACCATGCTGAATATGATCGACAGAGAAAATACAAAAGCATAACGTGCCGATGATTAACGTTTAACGCTTACCCTACCAAGGAAAATCATCGTCCATTCTTCCAATAACACGAGTTTGCTTCAAATCCTGGCTTCTGACGCATACGGCCCTTTAATCTTCAACAAGTCCATCGGCAGCTAGGATGTCCTTATACATGTGCTCGGTCTTTGGTGGTATAACTGCATATATGGCGTTTTGAGCGCCGTGGGCGACGATCTGATAATGGTTTTTCTGAATACCCTGATTTCCACTTCGAACGACGACAGAAGGCATTTCAGGGATGATGACATGAGGTCCACTGTGGGCGCCAAATTCGTGCAAAATAGATAAAACGGGGAGTTCTGTGGTGCCTGCTACTGTTGGATCAATCAACTCGGGCAACGTAACAAGTCGATTCTTCGCCCGAGCTAGCAGAGGGCTGGTGTGGATTTCTTGGAGGGGATTGTCGTAGCCGTGATGGATTCCTGCAACGACATCAACCGGAAACGTAGGCATGCACTGGAACACCATTCCACGGACAATGCAAGCGCTCAGATACTTCAGGCCGACGACCGCGCTGTCTCCGGCGCGTACGAAATGGGTAAAGTTGACCCAGGCGTCGTCGAAGGCTTCGGCCAACGTCAGGCCTTTCAAGTCTCCGACGGGTCGTGCTTTCAAAATGAGATCGTGCCATTTGGGATGGAACAACGCACGAAGCCAGTCGAGTACGCGAATCGGGGCATTTATGGGTGGATTCTGCATCTTGCAGACGACCGCGTCCCGAGCAAGGATGAACAAAGTGCGAAGGAGCGTTTCGCCACGGTCGCCACGCGCCAGATAGCCTTTGGAGAAGGCGTCGGAGAGTAATGTCGGCGCAGTGAATTGTATCTCGTTTGACTGCTTGAAATCAAGATGCTGGCGCGCGGCCTCGACGAGTAGAGGTTCAGAGGGCGATCCCGTTCGCATGAATCTCCCATGCGCAGGCACGGCAAATACGACTCGCAAATGCGATTCTACCAGTTTTTCATCGATTTCTCGCGCAATTTGCCGTTCGGTGTCAAAGTCCAGGTTGATCCTAATGGCAAGCGCCGCCAATTTTGTGTAGCTGCTGTCGAGCTCACCTAACTTGCGTATGGCGAAGGGAATGATGGAATCCCGGAGACCCGCGGGTGAGTGGTTCCATTGCGCTGCCCACCTAGTTCCGGAAGCCATCAATAACATGCACCTAGGTCTGATCCAAGATACGTACAAAGATCGCCCGAATTTGACGACAAAATCCAAAGCGCAAACCTCATAAATTTTGACCGACCCCCCCTTCTGTTCTTTCAGGTTTTCAAAAGCGTTGCGTGCGAACGTATCGAACGGAAGCTCAGTGTAGGGCGGGCATCGCATTGTTGGCTCCCGGCCTCGTAGATCAGGGTAAAGGCTGGCCGACGGTGGCGTAAAGGCCCCGAGCCGCGAATTTGTCGACAGAAACACAGTGAACTGCTTGAACGCATTCAATCTCGATAGAACTCGGCCCAGGACATAGAACGGGCTACGAGCTCTTTCCTGGGTAGCCGTTTCCAGTGGTATGATGAGGTCGTGTGCATCATCGAAATACATGAAGAAAATGGTCCTCGAGTTGTCGCGGCCATTCATATCTTTTCCTTTCGATTGTGATTCAAACTTCTCGATTGCGGTCTTGAAGACCTTCATCAAGCCGTCACAGCTTTGCCGTAACGCTGTTGGCAAGTCTAGGAGGAAAACAAAAATCCAGTACAAGGCTCTTAATAAAGAAGTATTTCATACCACACGCTTCGTCACGATACTGATACTGACAAGCATCTCAGCAAGGTCATGATGTCAGAGCTGCGGCGTACTCACTTTAATTGCTTTGTTTGCTTCTTGAATCACATCAGAGTAAAACTTTTCTCTTGCTGGACCGACCTCTGACATTGTGGACCCCTCGGACAAATATTGCCGCCAACGCATCGCGACCGACTCGGAATTATTGTTTGGGAGGTCTTGAATTCTGCGAGCTCCGATTGAGAACAAGGCAATGAAAAAATAAATATAGCGGATTTCTAACGCCTGTTCTGTTTCCATGTATCGTGGATGGAAGAAGTCTCGGACATTGTGATCAGAAGGCGGATAAGCTTCAGAACAAAAGTGAGGCATGAACAGATATAATGATAGAAATGCGCACCAGCCTGCCCCCCTGGAAGAATTTCGCGAAGATTGAAAGGAAACGCAACTTTCAGAGTGGCGACAGCGTCTACGACGCGTGATTTGCCCATCCCAGATGATTGTATGATCGACAACGCATTAACATATGGCCCTTGAATATTGGAGGGCGCAGTGACGAGAGAGTCCATTAATTCATAAAGAAGTTGGTGGTTGTTTCCTTCGAACTTGGCTTGAAACCCCGCATGGGCCGCTAGAGAGGACCCCAGTGAATATATAGCATATTGAATATCTGAAAAGGACAATTACCCTCCACTGATGACAAAAAGGCACTTCAATGACATGTTATAGAACGAATAGATCTACGCACACTGGAGCCGATCAGATGGGGATAATTCTTCGAGCATCTGCCTGGGGAAATCCTCCCGCAAAATGGCTGCAGGCGAGGCAAGTCTTTAGCTTCATATTAGATTTCATAATCGAATGAACGAACCCAATTCACGAATGCGCTGAAAAGATTTTGCACGCCATGCCTCTGTGATAAGGTTGGCCAGCTGATCCTCATGTTCACGATAAAAAGGATGGGTTAGAAGTGCAAACTCGTGTTTCAGGCCGGGGGAAAAGTCGACGACGTATTGCCAAAGAAACTCGCAGGCAGCTTTGCGCTCCCCGCTATCATATAATATGGAAGGGACGTCGTCGACTTTGGCTAACACCTCCTGGTCAAGGGCGTGGTGGTCGACAGGCAATGGGGAACTAGAAATTGCCAAAGGATCAAACTTTCTCTTGCTCGGCGGCCCACTGGTGATATCTTCTTCAGCATGACGTTTCAGGTCCATGACGGAGGGAGAGAGGAACTACAGGCAAGAGGTCTGAGACCGCTGGGTTCTCCCATAGGGGATCAGTTTCGCACAGCCGATTCAACAGCCAAAGGTTGCTTTTGAAACAATTACAAAACACGTGTTTCCTGGATAGAACTTAGGGACCTAGCTACCTACCTATACGATTGGCCAAGTTGCGTCGCAAGTAAGCCCAAAGCTATCGAAAGCATTTCAGGCACTGGGTGAGGTAAATACGGCCAATAGTAAGCGACACTGATATCCCTGGTGAGCTCGAGAAATGACGGAGTTTACAGATCTCTCTCAAGCCTCAAGGAAACTATTACAGCCTCCGTTCAAACTTCACGATGGATCATAAAATGATTCTTACTACAATACAACATCGTTGTCGCACAGTGTCAATGATGGGTATGGTCAAAAAGAAGATAATCCGCGATTCCAGCTTTGATTCATGAAGAGTTTGAAGCACGTGTGTGGCTACCATCCGAGACGGTTCGCGAGACTCGTCGAGTTTGGTCGGAGTGAAAATTAACGAAGGTAATGGCAGAGAGAGCGCCGGGTGCTCGCAGGGTATAAAGTGGGCTTGTTAGATGACTGTCAGGACCGCTTGAGGGGGAATCTGGGAATATAGGCCCAACGAGAAGCCTTTGAGCAGCAAGCTGAACAAGAATCAGCTTCGCACCGACAATCACATCTAGAAGCTACGCACGACAAGAGGATATATATTCTTCTCTCCCCAAATGCAGTTCAATCATCATCACTCTCATCACTCGACGAGTATTCCTCGTCACTGGCATTCGCATACGATGCGCCCCCCGCACCCGCCAGCTCCTTCAGCGACATCGGCGCCCCCCGCGGCGCCGGCGCCGGCACCTCCTCCACGACAGCAGCCAAAAAGTCATCATCCTCCTCATCCGACTCCATCTGCAGATTAATCTCGCGCTCGAGCTCATTCACATCTATATCCTCGCCCTCGCCCTCGTCCTCGTCGCCTCCACCCAGCGCATCCCCGAAGATATCAAAGTCGTCCTCCGTGTCCGGCCCGGTCTTGTTGGGCGGAGCCACCTCGTACCAGTCCGACTCTTCCGACTCTGAGCCGGGCTCGGGCTCGGGCTCGGGTGGTGCTGGTGGGGGCGGGGGTGGCGTGTAGACGGAAGTGGAGGCACCTGGGAG
The DNA here is from genome assembly GCA_013368375.1 of Tricholomella constricta. Lineage (NCBI taxonomy): Eukaryota > Fungi > Basidiomycota > Agaricomycetes > Agaricales > Lyophyllaceae > Tricholomella > Tricholomella constricta. The sequence goes on from JAACJP010000044.1 coordinate 221,553, forward strand.
GGCGAGAGCGAGGGCAGGCTCGGGAGCAAGGGCGGGAGCGGTGGCGGGCGGTGAAGGACGAGCGCGCTTCGCGGGTTTCCCGAATTGGAGGACCTCTTCGTCGGCATCGGAGAGGTGGTTATGCGAAGGAGGAGGCGGGTCAGGTTCGCGCTTGTTTTTCTTGCCACGAGGGAGGGGGACCTTTGGCCGCACAGCTGGTGCGGGTGCGGGCGCAGCAGGTGCAGGTATAGGTGCGGGTATGGGTGTCGGGCGTTGTTTAGCGGCGGCGACTGGAGCGGATGGCGGTGTGGGCACAGGTATAGGTTGAGGTGCAGGTTTGGTAACACGCGCGAGTTTCGGCTTGGTTTTGGGCGGTGGTGCCGAGGGTATAAATATTTCCTCCTCTTCCTCCTCCTCCTCTTCCTTGGGGAATATATCCCCAAAGTCGTCATCGCCATCCGCATCGAGGTCCGCCGCTGCTTCGAGCTCGCGCTCCAGCTCCTCCTCATATGTCAGCGCATACTTCTTCGGCGGTTCTGGCTGTGCTGGTGGAGTGGGAACTGCGGCTATAGATAGCGTTTATGTGAGTAGTGGATAGGGAGGGAAGTGACAGATACGCACGTTCAATGGGAACAGGCTTGTGTTGGTGGGTAAGCACCATGTGCGAGTCGAGCTTCTCCAGCGTGTATGTCTGGCGGAAATGAACAATGAGCTGTGGAAACGCCTGACATAGAAACAGCATGGCAGTACCTCAGTCGCCTCGTCGTATATCAAAACGCATTCCCACTCTTTCGCTGGGATTTCTGAGCCAAGCCATTGGTGCGCTTCTCCGGGCTGATGAAGTCGTTAGCATTATCAGAGAACATTGGTGATGCCTAGCCGTAATCGGACCTGGGTGCTAGGGCGCTCGACAGTGACGCTCGTCGCGTCCTTGCCCTTCTTGACGACTATTTTGCCCCTTTCCCCAGGATCTACCGATGGCGGCTTAAAGTTGTCTGCCATATGGTCAGATTGGTCTTCCATTGACAGAACAGATGTACGAACATCGAAAGGAGTAGAAATCCCGGGTAAATTTCGTCGCTGGTGCTGCACCCTTCGATTTTCGGGCGTTCAGGGCGCGGGTCAACGATGCACCAGTTGTGAGAGTGTGTCGGCCTTTCGAGGGCATCCATGAGTTGCTCATGGCTGTCGGGAAACAAGAACAGATTGGCCCACTTGGCCCCCAGTAAACGCCTAATTGAGCACGTGATGTGATCTTATTGTCGCCAGACGGCCCGGTCTCCGTCTGACAAGGGACGCAACAGCGACTTTAGATCTCCTCGAGAACAATGGGCTCGCCAGGCTCTGACCACTGTGCTAAACTCACTCAGATATTGTAGTACAGATACAACCAAACTTTATGCAACTGATCATGATAGCCTTTATTCCTCTTTATTCTTCTTGCCAGCCGCCTTTCCACCTCCGCTCCCAGCGGAATAAGTGATCGTGCCAACAAGTACCATCGCTGCCCCGGCCCACATCATGCGTTTATCTACCTCCCCTTCGCTCCCTGTGCCGTTTCCGTGCCCCATCATCCCCACCCCCACTACGCTGAGCACCAGGCTCACTGCCTTCCGCACCACGAGCACAAGCGTGACGCTCAGAGCACTCACTCGTGTCGTGAGGCGGTTAACACCCGCGATGCATAGGAGCTGTGTGAATGTGTTCAGGAGCAGCGAGAGGTACGCCACGGGAAGCGCCAGCCCAGCTGTTGTTGACGTGCCTGCCTTCGAGAGGGAGAAAAAGGAGGAATTATGTGGGAGGTATGGGGCAATGGAGGGGGACGGGTTTCGGATGGGGATGGAGAAAAGTATGCGGGGGCCGGCGTTGACGGCAGTGATTTGTGCCAGGATATCGTAGCGGACGGAGAAGAACAAGGGGAGGGCGAGGAAATGGAGGTAAAACATGGATTCTTGCCATGCGGGCGATTCCTGTGCCTTCTGTTTATCATCCGGTTTCGATGTGTTTAGATTGCTTTTCGTGGATGTACTAGGAGTTGTGGGCCGTCCGTATGTTGAATATGTCCAATCCTGGACAAGGCCAAGGAAACCAGAGAATAGCAGCGCAAGGGTGAGTATCGCAATTCCTGTTGCATAGGTATATCGATTGGTGGAAGTATCGGGCGACTTTGATGACTTGGCAGGTTCGGACGCGGAGAGTGTAGTAAGGACGACACCAAATGTCACAAGCAGGACGGAGAGGATTTGGGTCATTGTGTATCTGGAGGACGAGGTTTTTGCATCGGCTTCACTTCATATTGTTTCAGGAATGTAGAACGGAAAAAGAGCAGAAGATAGAAAGGAATGACATGAAATAATGCATTGATATATACCTTTTGCCGACGACGAGCCAACCCAGCAGCATGCTGATTATAAGGCCTCCGCTTCGAAATATGATGTGCACCGCCATGGGTATATGATATGCAAATGCTATATTGTTAAGCATAGAGATCAAGTAAAATAGGGCAACCTGGATGAGATAAGGTGTTAGAGGTATCCTCCGTGGCTTTAAGCGTGGGCCATAGCGTGTCCATGTTGTGTGCTGAGGGAGCCCGTATATAGATACAATCAAGAACTGGAAGAATGTGATCAGGGATCCTAATTGTGGGTCTTCAGATGTGAGTCGTTCCATAGTAATAGCATTGCTGATGGTATGAGAATGAAAGTTAGTTGAGATTGCAGCGCCAGAGGGGCTTAATCTCACCTGCAGCAGCCCCCAAAAACGAGAGAAAGAGTAGTAAACCAGTCCGATAGTAGGGATACAGACATAGCGCAAACAGTGTACACGCCAGACCCTGCTGGTTTTTAAGGAGACACGAGCATCACTCGAGGCTCGGCAAATCACCGCAACAGCAACAGTGCAACGCCACATGCTTTGCCGAGCAATTCCCGAAGGCCACGTGGCGCTGTTTGGCTTACGGGCGCAGTCAAACAATCGGACCGACGTCCCAAAAAGTTTCCAATCGAGTCGTAACGGTACAGTCCGTCCAGCGCCGTAAATCTTTTGGAATCGCTGGTCTCTGATTATTCTCATGATACTGCGGAGGCTCGCTTCAAGCCTCAGTGCCCAGACTGGGTCCTTCAAGCTTCCTCCGACGATCCGGCAGCTACTTGCCTCTCCAACATCACCCGACGCGCCAGCCATCACGGTCTCGGGATGGATCAAGTCAATTCGCAGGCAAAAGAACGTGTCATTTGCTGTACTCACGGATGGTAGCTCGTCTCAAGGCTTACAGGCAGTGTTTGTCGGAAATGGAGAGAGCCTCAAGGCGTAGGTCTTGGTGTCACGTCGCGTGTAAAATGCTAAATCGTTCGTGCTTAGAATCACGAATGGAGCGGCAGTTCAGCTTACGGGTAGGCTGGTACCATCTCCCGGTACTGGACAGGACAAGGAGTTCCTCGTTGAACTGGGGAAGGCAGATGAGTCGAGTGAGGGTGGAAGCGCCAAGGGGGAAGTGCGAATCTTGGGGAGTTGTGATCCAAAGGTAATTTCAGCTCTACTATCATTTGCGACATACCCTTGGATTGAGATGGTACTGTTGGCTGAAACATGGAATGTTTCGGTAACTCTGCGCGTCTCGCCTGTCGAGTCCTGCGTAATGTCACAAATGCATTTCAACTGAAGCGACTATCTTCCAGTTCACATCATATTCACGGGTTGACACTGGCCTGTATTTCTAACTCTCCAGATGTCTGCTCGGTCCAATCATGCCACATTCTATGCGTTATCCAATCTCTGAATGAAAGGCCTGCCGTTAAATTTACATTCACCCCCCTAGGTATACCCCATCCAAAAAAAGGCACTCTCAACAGAATACCTACGAGATCACTCGCATCTGCGGGCGCGGACAGACGCAATAGCCGCCATGGTTCGCCTCCGAGACAGGCTCCAGAAAAACATCAGCACATTCTTCGACGTACGTATACCCCCGCCCCGACTCAATTTCTGTTTTTCAAACCTGTCCTCGCTACAGGAACAAGGATTCGTCTACACACACACGCCCATCCTCACAGGGAACGACGCGGAAGGCGCCGGCGAAGCCTTCCGGATCGCAGAAATAGCGAGCGCGCACCCCCACTCTGCCTCGCCCTCTCCGCACACCGCCACTTCGTCTCCCGCACACGAAAAAGAATTTTTCTCCCGCCCCGCACACCTAACAGTCTCTCACCAACTGCACCTCGAGGCCCTCGCGACATCACTTGCGCGCGTCTACACGCTCTCCCCGTGCTTCCGCGCCGAGCGCTCCCTCACAGGGCGCCACCTCGCCGAGTTCTGGATGCTCGAGGCCGAGTGGGCGTTCACCACCGGCGGAGTCGGCGCGACGTGTGACCTTGTCGAGGCGTGCCTTCGCAGCGTCGTGGGCGCCGGAAGCACGGACATCGACGTGCTGTGGAAAGGCAAAGACAAAGACGACGATGAGAAGCGGCGCGCTCTGGACGATGCCATCTCGTCGGCGGGTGCGCCCTGGGCGCGGATGACCTACACGGACGCAGTGCGTGCGCTGGAGGACCACGCGCGTATGGTGCCGGATGCGTTTCAGTACGCGCCGGCGTGGGGCCGCGCTCTGCAGAGCGAACACGAGCGATGGCTGGCGGAGACGCTCGTCCGGGGCCCGGTCTTTGTGACGGATTATCCGGCAGCGCAGAAGCCGTTTTATATGCGCCGGAATGGCGATGGCGACGGGGAGCGGGAGACGGTGGCGTGTTTTGACTTGATCGTGCCGCATGTGGGGGAGCTTGTTGGGGGCAGCGTGAGGGAGGATCGGGCGGGGGTGCTGGAGGAGCAGATGCGGAAGGATTTTGGGCCCGATTTAGGTTCGGGCGAGTATCAATGGTACTTGGATTTGAGGAGGTTCGGTGGCGCGCCGCACATGGGCTTTGGGATGGGCTTTGAGAGGCTGGTTGGGTGGGTTGGAGGGATCGAGAACGTTCGGGAGAGTATACCTTTCCCTAGATGGGCGGGAAGGATGTTGCTGTAGATTTTCTGGTCGGAGAGTAGCAATGTATCATACTTAATATTATCATGACAATGATTGGACGACTCAAGGCGCGACAAGCTATTCATTTTCAATCATCTATCTATGTACTTTCGACACTTATAGATGTCCTCTTTCGTGCCTCTGTTTCAACTGACCATGAGCTCTGCGATGAGGACGAAATCTTATGAAAACATATCGTAAGTACCCCGCGCGTGGGCTTTCATACAATCCCAATGGCTTTCTGTGCCAATCAAGATCTAGTCGAGGCCAAACCTTGGTTCTATAAAGTAGTGTAGTTTGCTGAGATATAAACTTTATAGTCCAAGATGGGTTTCTTATTGCATGGTACTCATCTGGGGTTCATGTCGAGAAGATTCTTACCTAGATGTGAGAATGGTAATATAATTGTCGATTGTGCTGGAGATAAATTTGGCCCCTGAGGCCGGTAACCACTGTGAGCAGTAGCCAGTTCGTGACGATAGAATATATATAAGACTACCGACTCGTTGTACTGCCGAAGAAGAGTCCCGGCCGATGGAAATCCACATGTAAATTGAACGCTACGATGGGACGGTTACCGGAATGGCGGGTGTACCTATTGATTGGGCGCTGGATCGGGTGACCAGGAACCCACTCTGGTACCAGCGCTTCCCTGCCCATTGTATGGATCGTTGGTGTTCGGGTACCCGCGGGGAGCATTCAGCATAGCACGTCTCGTTGGGCCCTGGAGAAGCAAAGTCAACACGGAAAAAGAGATTCACGGCAAACTTGACACGCACATATGCAGTCAATCCATTAGGGCTGCGAGGATTAGCTGTAGGTCAGCATTGATATCCTGATGGCAAGCTTAGCTTTCCACGCACTGAATGATGATACCTGGGACACCTCTAAACCAAGCGTTGGAGTTGTCGGCAGTTGAAGGAACAGACGGGTTCCCACTGTAAAGTGGGTTAATCAATATGTCAAGGCCGTCAATGCAAAAATTGACCCATATGCGTCTCCCATCTGTGAACATGAGACATCAGGAAGAGAGTGGAGTGACTATGGTCGGATGACTACTGACTGGGTGAGTGTGGAAGTTGGCAACGAGAACCCATCCAGCAGGGGCTGGGGTTCCTGGGTTAGACTCAGGACTGTTGAGATTGATTCCGGCGGCGACATTGGGAGGGTGCAGGCGGTTCATTGAATTCGCCCTGTTCAGTTGTGCTCGACGTATCATGATACGGCTAGGGTCTAATCTCATTCAGCACAAATTCAAATGGAGAAAGATTACCAGCGTACTCGCAGGATCAGCGTAGATCCAACTGTGCAATTTAGTGTAAATACAGGTCAAAAGGTACAACCTTGATTCCAGGATGCTTACCCGCCCTATATATTGGGATGTTTAGTCATGGAAATCATTCTTCACAAAGCCTTGAAAGACGTACAGCTTCTCGAGCCGTATTTCGGGTCGGGAACGAGTCATTCCAAGCTTCCTATACATTCAAGAAACTCTGAGCAAGACTCCGAGTCGATCGTAGTAAGGCCCAGGAAGGCATTGCATACCTGAAACCTCGCTAGGGCCTGCGGACTACCTACGATTTCTTGTACAGATGGACCTTCTGCTTGACTTCCTACTGCACCGTTGATGTCCGGCCATGCCAATGCGTTATTAAGCAGATCTACCGGTGAAGGACGAGGAAGATGGAATGGGAGACACTCTTTGATCCGCTTGTGGTGGATATGGGTGGAATTTCCATGCAAGCTGCGTCGGCGCTCATCTTTGAAATTCGGTTCCAAGCCTCTGCTGTGGTTAATAATGGAGCCATTGGCTGAAACACGGTCATGTATCCGACGCGGGGCGATGAGACGACCGGCACCACTACAGTCCATGCACGAGCCCGTGTCATAGTCCCAGACTCTGTCTAGAAAAATGATGAGAAATATATCGCGCTTTGCACAGTACAAAGACAAAGACAAACTGTTGGGGCACGGAGGGACACCACAGAGTGTATCCATAGTCTTGAATACGCCCCCTGCTTGCTGTCAGAACATGATGTAATCTGAACAACGGTAAGACTCACAAATTCCAGTGATGTGCTTCTCACACACTCTGAAAGTGGGTTTAGTCGGACGCTTGACCTTGACTGAAGATGTCTAGAAATACGTACGAAGGAGTTGCGAAGTATTCATCCTCGACGGTATTGTCACGTGTATTGCAGGCATCCTCCCAGCTTCCAACAATCTGTAACGTACTATAATGAGCTGTATACAAACGAAAACTGTGTTTGAAAGTGTACATCGAGTAGTTTGGAGCTCCTGCATTGAACGGGTGGTCAGAGACAAGTGTTAGGATATGGCTCTTATAAGGAACACACCATTCACGTTTACCAGGCTCATCAGCGCATCCGTTATCCTGGGATCGTGTTTAGGATCGTGACATTTAGAGACAGGGAGCTTGTCAGTGTAATACCTTCAAATTGCCCCAAGTTCCGAGGCACGTCGTATCGTCAACGTGCCAAACTAGCAATTAAACAGTCAGATCAGCATGAATATGACGCCTGATCAACTTACCTCCCCAAGCGCCGAATATTGCTTTGTCGTCGCATTCGAAAGGTGAATCAAAGTTAACACCGCCCACCTGATGTCGCATTGATATGATATGGTTTATACTGAGGGTTTACTTACTGTCGCAGGAGTCGACTTGCACATTATCTGTGAGTTGGATGAGTTCAGTGCAATCCCAACAAAAGAGGTGACATTCACCATCCAATCCACTCCTGAAGCAATGCCCCAAAGTCGACTGCAAGGTAGGGCGAAAATAATTACAAGAAGGACATAGGTTTACGTTAGCACTTGCCTATAATATTTTCGAACACCTGGTGGAGTTTCGTAAGAGATGATGATGAACACTTTACTTCACTTACCATTGTCGACACATCCGTCATCCGTCATGCTGCCCCAATGTGCCATACTGCGAGGATTAGGGCCAATACGGTGCAAAGGCAGTATGAAAAACTTACCAGTGGGGGTCGGTTGAGGAAACAAACCACGTTCCGACGGCGCCGGTCCAAATCCCTCTGAATTGGATTTTCTATTTAAAAAATGCGCAAATGCGTGATATGTGCCACTTACTGGTCTTCGCATTTATCGGGGACAGCATAACTGGAGAGTTTGCGTTTCAGTAACGAGAGATCTCACAGTTAACAAGTGAGACTGACTGCACCCCGTTTATGACAACTGGCGAGGACTCGCAAGCCGTCATCCAATCGATACCACTAGGAACTGGGCTCAAATGAGAATCCAAAAGTAATGCCCGAGAAAAATTGGAACCTACTGTACCAGAGACGAGCTGTATACATCCTGGTACCGTAGGATGTACAGGACCCTGCCGTGGGTACTTCCCATTGCGCTCCGTAGGGGTTACTCACTACCGCTTTGCTGATAACAGGAAAGGCTATGCCGGTTCCAGGGTTCGCCGTGTCTATTTACAGGGTTCAGAGAGTTACTCAATGTGGTGGAATATTGTTCGGAACATACCTGCAGGAATGTTTTGGTCAATAGACCAGATCATTGTCTAAAAGTTATAAGTGTTTCCGCCGGGGACCTCGATAGATTGAAGGGAACGCTTACGCCTCCAAAACAAGAAGATTTCTATAGAGCGTCACCAAGTGTTCTGATTCATTACTGAAAGTACTCACAGCAAAATCAGATTTCGCAGCAAGTGTACTGTTGTCATCATAAGTGATAATATCATTGCCATGTTCTTCATGAGTGGGGTTCATCAGAATATATGAAACGCACTGCAACACGACGACTTACTGAACCATAGTGTTTGGGATGCCTAGGAATTGTGAGTAACGCTTATGTCCTGAAGCGGAGAATGCTCACCGTATCCAAGCGGGGTCGGACGTCGGCGTCCATGATTACCTGATCATCTATCAGGTTTCTCAGACCATTGACATACTCTTGGACCAACCTGATTGATCTCGAAATTTGCCAAAACACCGCCTGTGAAACGGGGTCAGTTTCCTTCCAGCGGCCAAGAAGCTGTAAAAGCTATGCTGACTTTCATTCGAACAAAGCCCCTTGACGCCGCCCCCTTTCATGTCGCAGTTGTAGCCTGCACAGCTGGTGTCATTAAGCTCATAAGTGCGGCCGTACCAGGGCAGCCCCAGATTGACTTTATTCATGTCGACACCAGCTTTGACGTAGAGCCTGACGCTGTCCTGTATATCCAGTAGGGAGCTTTGAGGCTAAAAACGATAAAAAAGAATCGTGTCAGGCATAGCCATATACTAAAGGGCGCAGTGAATACCTGAACAGTGGAGTTGGCGCCAGGAACAGTGGTGTCCCATCTTGATACAAAAACCGTGCCTTTTAGGGGACTTCAAAAACGATCACGGGTTGTCACTTACGGTCCATCTATCGACAGTGTACTGCGTCAGTGTGAGAGCTCTCTTTCGAGCAGAGAGCCACTTACGGTAGTCATACGACATCATGTTAACTGAATAGCAGCCGGAACGTTTAGCTGAACTACTTGGAAGAGCGATAAACAGGACATACAGAAAGACACTTCAGGGGATATCTTGTCTAATTCGAAACCTAGATCGAATAGTTGAAGTAAGATATTTTGAAGCGACGAGGAGTCTCCATGCGTACCTTTGAGGAACCAATATCCCGCTAATAATTATCGCACTTAGTGAAATGGGCAGTTGAAGAGCTGTTAACCTTACCAGGAGTTGCGATAGAGATAAGAGCGGAGGTGCCCAGGTTTGTTCTCAATTCAGTGAAGAAGAGTGTGAGGTTGGGGGTATCAGAGGGAGGCCCGTTTCGTTCGATAGAGGCTGGGTATTCAAAGTCAATATCTGAAAAGGCGAAAATGCATCAGTGATAGCTCCACGAGCATCTCCCCGACAGCCGTACCAATGCCAGCGATCTCATAACTTGAAATGAAAGCGTTCACGGAGGTGATGAAAGTGGCACGATTCGCGGCGTCGCCGATCATGGTAGAGAACCTGTCCTTCGTCGCTCCTTGAGAGAAGGTCCAACCTCCTACGGCAACCATGACCTTGGTATTAGACCCCGCTTTGGTGACGAGCTCCCTAAGACGATCGCCGTCGGTTAGATCTTCAAAACTGATAGTCATATCTTCTCCGATAGATGCAAAAGCGTAGCTTTCAGGGTAGCGCGTCAGTAATTCCTGGATTCTAGATGTAGGGATGGTAATGCCCTACATGACGTGTGTTAATCCTGTGAGGTCGAGCTGGCTGACTGTGACCGGGTTGCAATCGCGAGTTGCAGACCAGCCCGCATAATAACCAACGTGACGCGTGAGCTGAGATCCATCACAACTGGGTATAGTGGCATAACCGCAATTAGAGATGCACGGTTCACCGCTTGGGGAGGCCTCGCCTAAGAAAGATCGTTAATTGAAGTCTCGTTTCGCGTGTACGACCTTCGACGTACAGAACTCGCTCGTTATACCGCAGTAGCCGAAGCTGCATGATTGATTAATAAGTGAAGAGATAGGGACATGTAACCTTACGGGGAACAGCAGGCCTTCAGGGGACATTCAGCAGCTCCAGGAGATTCAGGTCCACATTGAAGAGCAGGGTTGACGGGGATAGGTGGCGGTGTACCAGTTGAAACCTGTTATTCAAGTCAGTATATCGTTCTCTACGCGTGTAAACGATTCAAGTGTACGAACACACAGGGTGAAACCTTGAACATCATGTCAGTCTCGTGGTGGATGCTGCGTAGACCTTGAAGGGAAATATCACTCACCGACTTGAAGGTTAGCGCATCCTCGCCACTTGAAATATTATCAGGAATTTTTTGAATCAATGAGGCGGAGGAACTAACCTTGTATGTCTGAAGTCGTATACAAAGATTTGTCAATATGATAGCGGTCGAGAGTGGAAAAACGCACATTGATATTAAACTGTTCAATTTGAGCTGCCGTTATTCCAAATGTTGTTCCGATAAGTGCACAGTAGTCGCCTGCTACAGTCTACAGAACCGCATATTATCAGTCAGTTCAAAGAGTGGGAACCTTAAGCTTAGCACAAATACCGTATATTGAGCGCATGACCCATCAGGATTGGGCGATGGAGCAGTGCTCGGAAGATCTCCAACTGTTATGCACACTGGATATTAGGAAGGTTAAACAAGCTGCCTGTTGCTGGATAGGGCTACGACTAGTGCTCACGTTTCTGACCGGGCTGAATCGCGGCACAATCGAGGCCAGGATTATACTGGTTTAGTTGGTCGATATTGATTCCTGCTGCGACAGCGATGTCCCAGCTACGCAAGGGCGCATAAATTATGAGAATCATAGCTTGTAACGGTAAATGAAAAAGAACCGACCAGGTTGAATAAGGAGAGCCAACCGTCGCGGTTTGACAGTCGGCCGCGAAAACCTTGGAGAAACAAAAGAGAAAAACAAGAGTTGTTGTCGTTGCCCTAAAGGACAACATGACAAATGCCAGTGTCTGTCAGAGCGATATGAGGATAGAACGCTGGTGAAGCGATGTGAGTCCCAAGGTCTAGACGACTGTTAAATACAAGTCCAGGACAGTCGGTTACTCACGGAATTGCATGGATATCATGAATCAAGATTTTTCATTCACCATCAATCTCTAAGTCGTCGCTACGAGCGCTAGGGAAGGCCCGAATTCGAGAAGCGCCGTTACGTAGGGCACATTTCCGGACAATACACGTGAAGACGTTCGCAAGTACTACTCTCTGCCAATGATGAAGCCTGATTTACAACGAGCTCCATGCTGGACCGAGTTTTCCAGATCATTGTTAGGTCCGAAACCAGAGCCCCAGTGTTGCAGAACCGCCAGCCCTGAGATCGAAGATACAGGCATTTTGCAGTGTGATCAGCTGAATTGCTTCACGAAAGCCAGCTTACGGTTAAGATCATTTGAGCTTTAAATAGAGGCAGTGTACGAGCGCATGATTACTATTGACCATGCGTCGCAGCATGCAGAAATAGAGCAGGGTAGGGTTGGGACGGGAATTACAATGGAGAAATTCGGATACATCTGCGTTGGATGCAAGCCTTCGAAGCCGGTTGGATACGTGTTGTACCCTGTGCCAGAGAAACCACCCAGATTTGCAGTACAAGCCTCCGGCGGAAACTGTTGCAGTGAACAATGCCTGCGTCCGAGTCTGCGCCAGCATATCCCAACCAAGAGATCGGAGACATTGATGATTTTACATCCCAAGCCTTCGATGAAACGCTTTCAAAAGCGAAACTTTCCGCGCTCGACAAGTGTCATCAGGGAAACGGAGATCCAGAATCTTTGTATCCGATGTCGAAAAGTTTTGTCCAGGGACTCGAGGTTGGGGTTCCATATCGTGCGAACTATATATCGTATATAGTGACGGCGTTTTCATCCGTTCTTTGCGGCCTGCAGGTTCGACTCTCTGCAAGCCTTAAGCTTAGATATCCACTCTGTACGACCAGTGATCATGATAGAGAGGCATTCAAATATAAGGTCAGTAATCACAGTATTTTCGTGCATATGCAGAGAAAGACTTACATTCACAGTCTCGCAACCGTTCCGCATACGAACTGAGGTCGCCATGCATTCCATGGTCACGGTGGGTCTATCGGCATTGGTGAGATCAGGGACATGCCCACATTTACAGAGATTCAATGCTTACTGTATTCTCACCCGTCGGAAGACAAGTGGGGCCGATCCGTCGAGATCGGAGGCTGGCGTGTTGGACGTTTGGAGCTTCTCTGCAAGCGCATTGCCCCGTCCATCTCCTTCGTTACCACCATCGTCGAGCCCATCTCCTCCGTTACCTCCTTCATCACCACATCATTGAGCCCCTCAGCATTCGGCGGTAATCCAGACTGCGCACCTGCTGTCGGGAGTTCGTCCAAGTGTACGAATGAATCCAGGTGTTCCACACCCCCGGTATGGGTTTCCTCCTCCTCTTCCTCCTCGAAGACTTCGTTAGCCCCCGCAAATCGCGTCCCTACCGACGCGGCCTCTCATCGTAGCTTTGAGAGACATCTCCCTCTCCCCGCTGCCGGTGTGTTTCGACCATCTCTCCCTCCGCACCTCGCGACCACACCTGACATGATGTCCGTCACGCATAGAACGATCGGCTACTACTACGATGATAACACCAGTCACCTCGCCGAAATCCCCGACTCCGAGGGCTGTGCGGCCTTGTTTCGCACCGACATACTAGTGGGATCCGTGCAGCCTAAGGACGGTGTGCACATTGCTCATCAATTGATGAGCCATGGTCACTTCTGTAGGCGGCAGAGTACACGCTATTCGTATTTGTGCTGGGAGAGACAGAAACGGTCAGCAGAATCTATTTCCTTCGAACACAAATGACGGTCTGGAAGCCATGCATCGACCTTAGTATTCTTGAGCATCTTGGGACATGAAAGTCGCGAGAGCAAGAGACATGTACCCGGGGCCGTCCCCACTGCACTGAGCGAACACTTCATTTTGGCACCTCCCCCCCACCTTGCGCTGGCTCTTAAGTTAATTTACAGAAGGAAACGTACCCGCGTCTTGGGACCTATCACGAATTCCATCGAGTGCTTCCCATGCTGTGGTATGTCTTCAAGCGATTAGCGCAAGCTGACGATAGGCCGATTGAAAAAAAAAGTACCTCATATTTGTCTTCAGATATGAGGGAAATAATTGAATTGACGAGAGTGGGCAAGATCTCGCGACCTAAAGCAGTCCAAGATTTTTAAGAATGGAGAAGGGCAGGAGTACATACTGGTGCGTGGACCAGGGCCTTCCAAAGTTGGATGGAGTTTTGGCAAACGACCACTACTCTATCTTGACGATCGAAATATGATGCAAGGATATAATTACATCGTTGTAGGCCAAGAACGTAGGAGCCCAACGAGAGGTCTCAGCAGTGGTAGCTTCAACGACGACCTCCTCTTCATTCAGGTTAAAAGTTGTCCGATATCCTAGATACCTTGGACAGCAGCTCGTCCACCAGAGTGACAGAAAATTGTTAGTAAAGTGTCAAAGCTTTTGCTAAAAACATGAAATACAGGTATCACTTACCCGAATGCGCCAACCAGAATTAAACATGCCCTGTTCCTGCTCAGGCAAAAGCAGGTCAATGGCCTTCATCAAGTGTTGTAATGGGGGGATGGGTATTCAGTCATGGCACGTGTCAATATCTTATATCCATAAAGACTACATATTGACACAAGGTATCGCGCAAGAAACAATAGACAATCAGGTAATGACAGCCAAGGTATTTGTAGGTCAATATAATATTCTACCATTTGGGTCAGGCTTTCCACGACGATTGCATACAACACACTGATCAGTGGCCCCGACTGACGACACAGAATTCCATTCCCCTCCGGACATAATCGATAATCAGCGAGGTCAGGATCATCCCTAAGGTTGCATTCATTCACATCATTATTGTCCATTCTCTGCTTATTATTTGTACACTACAGCTAAGTTACGTAAAAACCACTCCCAGCAGCGGCAAGAAGACGGTAGGGGATAGGGAACGGGATCAAGTTGGGAAAACTTGTTTGAATTTGTGGGGCCAGGTTATAAGGAGCGGGTTAGTTTAAGGCAGGCTTGACCCGGTTATAGTTTGGCCGCCGAGTATGTAGGCAACTGCACCAGCTGGACACAACACACACAGGACACTTTCGTCGGACTCAGAATGCCATCTTTTGACTGAAATGACATTGACAAGCGTTTCCTCAATCGTCACGTGATCGTGAGCGGCTCGCCTGGATCTTGTCGTTCTTGGCTCGCGAAAAACCTTCCTCTCCACCCAGGCTGAGGCTCTATACTTGCCGTCTCTCTCAATGCCAAAGGCACCCTTAGAAGAACCAGAAGCAGGACCTTCCCGACTGGGGAGATCTCAAGCGTCCGATCACGAGGACGAAAACAGCGCTGAGGAAGAATCTTTCTCTGCAGCAAATGACTTGGTCGACGCAATGGACCCCGAAGGCTTCTCGGGCCCCTCAGAGAAGATCGTAAAGCCCCTAACTCGTGAAGCTCTCGAGGAGTTCAAGAAGATTCAAGACCGGGCGGGTGTTATCTACATTTCACGGATACCACCTGGGATGCGACCCACGAAAGTGCGACACTTGATGAGCATGCACGGAGAGATCGGACGCGTATACTTGCAGCAGGAAGGTGTGTGATGTGCCTTACTCTGATAATTCATAGGCCTGAAGGAGCGTAACTTGTCCAGATGCTAAACGGGCTTATTTGCGGAAAAAATACACATCGACGAAGAAAGCCCATTTTACCGAGGGATGGGTTGAATTTAAGGACAAAAAGGTCGCCCGTAATGTTGCCGAGATGATGAATGCGCAACCCATTGGTGGCAAGAAAGGCACGCGATGGCGCGACGATATCTGGACGATGAAATACCTTCCCAAATTCAAATGGAATATGCTGACAGAACAAGTTGGTGAGTGTCCGCTTCATTTGCTATCAATTTACAGTCAAGCTGAGCGCCACGTTTTCTTGTAGCACACGAGGCAGCCATCCATGCTGCGAAACTTCGTGTTGAATTGTCTCATTCGAGAACAGAGCAGCAAGAGTACCTGAAGAATGTGGAGCTTGCGCGTGTGCTGGAAAAGCGGGCGGAGAAAAAGCGGGAAAAAGGAGAGGAGTTGGAGATGAAGCCACGGAAGGAAAGGCCAAGTTATAAAAGAGTCATCGAGGATAGCGAGGAAGGCTTGCAGAGTCGCAAGAAGATAAAGGAATCCGAGGGACAGCTAGATTCTGTACTTTCAAGCATTTTCTAGACGAGGATATCTCCTATGCTTGATCTGAGCAAAAATAACAATCGTCAAGCGAACCCAAGATCCATTTATCTACAGAGCTGTCTCGTCTGGTGAGTTTATCCCAAGATGGCAGATGCGCAAAAAATCACCCCCTTCCGCGGTGTGCTCATATCAACTCCTTCTTTTTTTGCTATCTCTTATTCACTTGCCCTTTTATCATTAGCAGACAACTAAACATGAGGTATATATTACCTTCAGCCCGTAGCGCCCATCAGAACCAGATTTATTTCAACCCCAAAGCCTTCTGCGCCTCCAATTGGTCCCACGGCGGGAGCCTATAAGTCCGGGGTAACTTCTCCCACACCAGGACCCTCGCCTCCCGATGTGCCTTCCTCGACTGCTCCAAACACGCCGGACACACCTCACTAGCGAAGCGCTTCCAGTCACGCTCGTCCCAAATCTCAAGCGGGATCGACGGGCGCCACGTATCCACCACATCGAACCACATCAGCCTCCTCGGGTAGCACTTCAGGGGGTCTGCGCAGCCCTCCGCCGTCGGCTGGACGAGGAACCGCATCACCCGCAAGGAGGCGGCGAACTGCTCTGCGTACCCGAGTAGGCACAGGTTCTTCTCGAGCAGCAGGTCGCCCGCCTCGATCCACACGGCGCTGTCGAGGATCTCCTGCATCGGGTACGCGCCGCAGCTGTAGAAGAGCGCGGGAAGCGCCCAGGTGGCGCCGAGCTTGTGCGCGGCGCGCAGGAGCTGGAACTCGTCGTCGAAGCTCTTGACTCCGGGGAAGGTGCGCGTTTCCCGGCGGCTGTCCCATCCGCGCAGCGTTGTGGGGTAGGCGCTTGTGAGATGCTGCATGGCGCATTGGGAAAGGTGGGAGACTTGATACTTGTGCCCAAGCCGGAGAACGGCAAGCAGTACCTTGAAGTCGGTATGGGCTGGAGGGGGCTTGAAGTACCTTTTAATTGATAGTGATGAATCTCCAGGTGAGAATCCGGGTGAGCTAAATAAAGAACGACTGCGTCTACTTACGATGGATCCATGATGGCTTTGAAAAAGTAGGTGACGTCAGACGCAGAATCGGGCATCCGAATGAGGGGGCAGCCGGCCATTTTCTCGGGAGGATCAGGCTGAGGGAAGGACAGCATGGCCTCAAATACTGATGAGATCGAGGCCAGCGCATTTCCGGGCACACGGAAGACTTTCGTTTCTGCCTGGAACACCATGTCGGCCTCCTCGAACCAGAGGTCACGAACTTGCTCAAGCTTCACGACGCCAACGCTGGGGACCGGTATTTTGTTCGTCATGGCTTGAGCTGCTGGATCAATGCGTAAGTGGTGAGGTATACCTGTCAATTAATCGCAGTCGCGATGGCTTCAAGTACTCGATTTTCTGCGAAGAAGGTCTCATACAAACCGCAAATGTTCTCCGAATATGGGGTGCCTTCTGAAGGACAATCCCCCGGCTTGCTGCTGAGATTGAAGTATATGAAATCAGGACATGCCTCAAGGCCTCATGCGTGCACATGTGATACGAAAGTCGTGTGCAGGGATAGTGTGCATGACAGGCCTCGGTCCGGGTTCATTATCACAACTCTTCCTCATTCAACCATCTCCGCACCATAGCCAACGATTCTGCCGGCTTGTCATGTGGGACGTGGAAGGAGAGCAAGAGTTAGACTCAGCCGGTTCGCGAAAACAGATGAAGGAAGCAAGATACTCATCATATGGCCCGCCCCGCGAATAGTTGCGAACGTCAACAGACTCGTCGTCTTGACCTGCCCAACATTCTTACCCGCGACCATCCATTCTCGCCATGATTGCGTCTGATACTCCACGCTTTCGCTCCATTCCAGCTTATCAACCCACAGCTTATTGGCTACCCAGTTACACTGCCAGTCGTACGTGCCGGCGTATATTAGGATACGCACGCCTCGGTCCAACAGGCCAGAGACGTAGTATTGCGTTGGGACGGCCCACTTGTCCATGTGGGCAGCAAAGTTCTGGCCGACTACGGACGAGCAGGATGAGAAGTTTGACGGGTATTCAACACCGAGTAGAGCGCGTGTCTGTGGGAGATCGAGATATCGCTTGATGAAGTCGGTCTCCGCGTAACATAGTTCACCTTCACACTTCTGAAGGGGGACTTAAAGCGTCTGCCCGCACATTACATCACGCCAGGTGTCGCACCTTTGAAATGTCATAGACATTTTTGCCTTTCCACGGAAGTGAGCGCCGATTGGGGGGACTAATATCATGGAACGTACCGCTCGCCCACATCGCCGAAGAAAGCTCATTGTCACAGAAATTTACGGCTGCACGGCAATTTATCGTATCGAACTGATCAATACAACCTTTCTGCATTGCCTTCTGGCAACGAGGAAGCTGCGAGAAAGCATCGATGACTTGAGTTGTTCGAAGGATGAATCGGAGAATCGACGCACAGCCGTCTTCATCCTAACGCAAGCACTGATAGATTGGAATGGTACATCCAAGGATGCAGTTCCACATTCCACCTCGTATCTGCCAGCATACAGTCTGCGCCAGTACGTAGTATGTTTATATCGGGCTGCGAACTGAGGAATATCAAGAGCTCACGTTGAAATATCAGTAATCCCGTTTCCTATTAACACGCTTTTCAAGTTCAATGGCTGCCGTCCTTCGCGAATCGCAACCTGATTCTGATCATATATCTCACTGGCAAAGACGGGGATATAGCGCCCCTGACAGGATCTCCATTAGCATACATTTGGACTTGCGACCGATGGCATACCCCGTACGATTCACCCGACAAATGTAAAGCGCGCCCCGAAAATTGTTGAAACGTCTCAAAGAAGATGGTGAGGAAAGCGTGGACGTTTTTGGCGGCATCTTCTGTGGTCTCTACAGTCTCGCCAAAGTCTGCGTATGAAAACCCGACGCCGACGCTGTGGATTGCTGAGCATCATCCCTGCGGAGCGGACGAGAAGACTCCGTACGGTTGATCAAGGAAGAAGATGTTGGCTTCCTCGTTCCATGAATAGGGATTCCAGAGGGTCCCGTTCGCGGAGGTGTTCTTCATGTCTATACTGCAAGGTCCTAGACTCGAATGGTTCATGGCACAGAAGTGAACCACAACGCAATGTATGCACCTAATTCCATTAGCAAGCCCATCGCAGAGGAGCATCCTGGCCCTGAGAGTCTCTGAATAATATGTTCGAATGAAGGAGTAGAATGGGAGACCTCCATTGATCCACATCATGACGTCGTCTACCACTTCAACATTAGAAAAAACAGTTCATACATAGGAACTATGAAGACATGCCTTTGTCTGGGTTGCGCCTACTTTCAAAGAAATAAAAGAACAAATGCTTGGCACCGGCATCAACGTCTAGGTAACCCGTGTAGACACTTTCTGAATGTGAGAAAGCAGGTCTCCTACATGGTTTGAAGCACTCACTTGACCGTCGGATCGCAGAAGTGGGTCTTCTTGACACGAACCTGATGATTGGGAAACCGTGGATTCGATAATGCGGTGAAGTCGTCTGATGCTATGGATGACAAGTGCATAACCTCAGATAGGTTACCATTAGCTATGCTATAGCCGGAGCCCATTTGCGCTTTGAGAACATTTTGAACGCCTGCGAGAACGGGAGAGGCGACGAGTAGAGCAATGAAATTCTTGGTAAACAACATTCTCGTGGTGACAGTAGTGGCAGAAGCCAACCAACGCCGGGTCATCCGCCCCGTCGACGCGACTAGTGCGTGGAACGTGACCGTGCTATTTTGGGCGACACCGGCGGCCCGAGGGGTCCGGAGGCGATTCTGTATCCCATTACCCCTTCATTCTCAACGGCCATGTCTACAGCGCCACATTACATTGGCATTGATGTAGGAACAGGCTCCGTACGCGCTTCGCTAGTCAAGAAAGATGGGACCGTCGTTGCCTCGTCCACCTACGAGACGAACACCTACCGCGATCCGAATGATCACCGAATCTTTGAGCAGTCAACTTCCAACATATGGTCAAGTATATCGGCAGCTATACGAGACTGCTTGGAGGGCTCCAAGGTGCCTCCATCAGCCGTGAAGGGTTTAGGCTTTGATGCAACATGCTCTCTCGCTGTGTCCGACTTCCAAGGCGAACCAATTATCGTGACCAGGGGTGATCAGCTTGGACAGTACGGCGATCGCAACGTCATTCTGTGGGCGGACCATAGAGCCGAGAAGGAGGCAGATCTGATTAATAGCACCAAGTCCGTTGTGCTCGACTATGTCGGTGGAACTATGAGCGTGCGTTCTCGGGCCACTGGTCATACAAGCAGCATTGCTCATAACCCTCTCGCAGCTGGAGATGGAGATACCCAAGATCCTCTGGTTGAAGAACAACATGGATCCGTCACTCTTCTCCCGGTGCCAGTTCTTCGACCTCCCAGACTTCCTAACATACCGCGCCACTTCCAATGTGACACGATCCAGCTGCTCTCTCACCTGCAAATGCTCCTATGTCCCCAGCAGCGGGTGGAACACCGAGTTTTTCGAATCCATTGGGCTAGAGGACATCGTGAAAGGCAATTACCGTCAAATTGGCGCCGAAGCAGGCAACTTGCTGACTGCGGGTCGCCCTGTTGGCAAGGGCCTCTCCAAGAGAGCTGCGGCAGAGCTGGGGCTGCAGGAAGGGACGCCTGTGGGAAGTGGCCTGATTGACGCGTCCGTGTGTTTCTGGATCCTCCCTGGGCGTGAATCTGAACGATACACAGGTACGCAGGGTGGTTAGGCACCATCGCTGCAAGATACAAAGAGGACAGCAAGCTGTCCGACCTTGTACCATCCCTTGAGGAATCTCAGCATCGTCTCGCTGCCGTCGCTGGTACCAGTACTTGCCATCTTGTCCAGGTGCGTCCGCAAGCTGTACGCCAGTTTTTTTGCGTTAATCCGGAGACCTCAGAGCCCTAAAGGAGTCTTTGTTAATGGCGTATGGGGTCCCTACAGGGTAATTAAAATATAATGACTCCGGAGAAGACTACTCATCTTATTTCAGGACGCTGTGTTCCAAGGATGGTGGATGAACGAGGGCGGACAATCATCGACTGGCCAAGTATGCTGTGCTTCCATCTCCCGGCGTTTTTCTTTCACTTAATCAAATGCACCCACTTCAGCTAATAGACTTCATTTTAACGACTCACCCGGCCTTCTCCATGCTCGTAGACTTGGGGAAGGAACAGGGAAAGACCATCCACGTTGGTTCGTTCTCTTCTCCTAAACTCCTCTTCCGTCAGGACCAATCCTCGATACGCCCCAGTCCTTCAGGAGACCCTCGAGAACCTCAGAGTCGAGAATGAAGTAGAGACGCTGACGGAACTCACCAAGGACCTGCACATGTATCCCGATTTCCACGGTACGGTCCACACCCCTCACCCTCCGTCGCCGTGACCGTAGCCCCACGAGCTGATCCCTCTATCCAGGGAACAGATCACCCATCGCCGATCCGCGCATGCGGGGCTCTTTCGTCGGGCTAGAACTAGTCAGTGCACACCTCAATCTCTCCTGACCCATCCACGCTACACACACGCACGCAGGACAGCGGCCTGAACGACCTGGCGCGGAAATACAACGTGACGCTGGAGGCGATCGCGCTGCAGACGCGGCATATCGTCGACCAGATGAACGCCAAGGGGCACCGCATCACGTCCATCTACATGAGCGGCGGCCAGGCGAAGAACCTCGCGCTGATGCGGCTGTTCGCGAACACGTGTGGCATGCCGGTGGTCCTCCCGTTCGAGCATTCGGGCGCGGTCGTCCTGGGCGCGGCTATGCTTGGGCGGTTTGCGGCGGAGGTCAGCGAAAGCAGTGCCAGGGAGGAGGCCGAGGCCGAGGCCGAGGGGGTGGGGGCTGAGACGTATATTGCGCCGTGTAAGTTGAGTGGAGAGGAGCAGGGAAACCTGTTGTGGAAAATTATGGTGAGTGGCCGATTGCTGACTTTCCCTTTCGGTGGTGTACGTGTGCTGAGAATCACATAGGTGGAGATGACGCCTGTTGGGACACTCATCGCGCCTTCAGCCACTGCGAAGGAGAAACGATTACTGGAGGCGAAGTACAAGATATTCCGTGAAAGCATTGAGACTCAGAAGAGGTGGAGGAAGGAAATGGAAGACGCCTCCAAGTAATTTGTGCTTTGTACATGACAAGGCGCGGTACAAGGAATGACGAGCATTATAAGAGGAACTAAAGTAGGATATAACGTCAGATAGAGTCCCAGAAAGATCAGTACTACATGCGCTCTGACGCCGTCTCGAAGTTCATCGTGACTTGTTCAGCATCTCTGAAAGATTTGTACAAGGCCTCGATTTTTCCCAGAAGGAGCTCGCCTTCCGCTTTTTGCAATTCCCAGTCCTTGACCTCTGTGAGGCCAACGCGCTCGGTGCCCCACCGACTAGTCTCCGCGCCAAACTTGACCGGCCGGGTGATGTTCTCGTCCTTTTTCGCCTGCGATTCAAACAAAGTGATGAACGAAAGCGACGCGAGCGATAGGTGCACAGCGCCGATGGCGGCCTTGTAGGGATCGATCGAGTGGTGGGGGGAGCCAAAGAACCGGGCCTGCACAATATTGCATCACTATAAGTGCAAGTTTAGAGTGAATAAGAACTGAACGTACAAGGTAGAACAAGATAACTTTGCAAAAGTCAAGCACGGGGCCAATCAGGGCGTTGGCGACGTTCGTCGAGCATACCCCAGGCTGGATGACGAAGTGCCGTATCCGGCGGGGCCCGACGTCCTGCATGGCGAGATGGTCGAGGTGCGTCCCGATCAGGTCAATTTGGTACTTGGTGCTCTCGTACGAGTGTTCTGTCTTCTTAAGCTGCCAGTCCTCCGAATCGTAAAAGGTGGGGGAGGCTTCGAGAGAGGACATCCACACAACGCGGGAGCCGAGAGAGGGAGGTGATGCCAGGAGGAGGTGGTGGATCGAGCGGAACTGCGTGTCGTCAGTTGTGGTTGGGTATCAATAGTTTATGAGGACGTACAAGGACGTAGTGACCAAACAGGTTGCATTGCCAGACCCATCCCAGTCCGTCGACGCTAAGTTCACCCTGGTGTTGGAGATAAAATCCGGGAGCCGTCACCGCGTTCATCGGTTCCTTAAGCAGCTGTTTGAAGCAGGCGGGCCAGTCTATCGTGCTGAAGCTAGCGACTCCAGCATTGCAAATCAGGCGGGAGATGTATGGGTATCTTCGTAGGGGAAATTAGGAAATCAAGTACAGGCTGAGGAACAACAATTCGAGCGCACCTGGAGGTGACTTCGTCCGCAAACTTGAAAACTGTACTGATCATTGCCAGGTCGACTGAAACAATGTCAATTATGAGATTCTTCCTGAATGCATGTGCATGCCCGTCGTAGTTCGGTTTCCTTTTCAGTCGCGAAATGTACGCATCGAGGAGAGCCAGGAGTTTAGTACGGGCGGCTTCGGCGCGCTTTACACTTCTACAGGCCATTATAAGAGTTAAGCCATCGCACTCGACCGGCAGGTCGGATGTGTCACTGTCAACCGCGAAGCTCTGGGGCAATGCATCGGTAGGATTGGGGTTGCAGAACTGGAATAGAAGTCGTTGGCAGATGCCAAAACCTACACCACTGCAATGAAATTATAAACCAGCTTGTACACTGTGCATATCCACAACTTACCCGTTCGCACCAGTTACCACTATAATCTGTCGTGCAAGCTTGTCCATTGTGGTCGACGCGGTTGACTTGTAAATGTTGTCAACGACATCGTACGACCAGGTCGACGCGAACCGTGACCCTGGCACGTGCGACAATCTCGTGCCTAATAACGCGACTGAAGCACTTTTTCGTCAACCTCTGGTTAGAGATTTGTACAATCCTCGCAACGAATGATGGTACCGTATGATGAGTAAAATATATGGACAGATTTAACAAGAAGATGCAGAACAAGTCGGCCTATGCCTCAGACTTTTTCTTTTTCTTTTTTGGTGAATCGCTGTCTGCCTGGGCAGCGGCTTTCTCCTTCTCAGCCTTACGCGCCTTCTTCCGTGCCTTCCGCTCCTCCTCAGTTTCCTCCTGCACATTCAGCAAACGATAAGTCGACAGAAAAGCTGAGAAACAGATTAGACGAACCTTGGGCTTTGACTCTTCCTCTGCAGCCCCGTTGACCTCACTCTCTCTCCGTTTCCTCTTCTTCTCTTTCTTTTCCTTCTTCACCTCCCCGTCCACTTCCATAGCATCTGACGCGACATCAGCCGCCTCAGCCCTCTCCTTTTCCGCTTTCTTCTTCGCCCGCCTCTCCTCCTTCGCCCTCCTCTTCTCCTCTTTCACATCCTCCACAACACGTACGGCAATCTCCATCGGGTCTTCACGCTGCGTCGACACAAGGTCGACCGCGTCCGCTTGCGTGTTGTACGTCTTCGTCTCTCCCTTCATTTCGAACCGCTCCTGTTTTTTGCCACCGTCAGCGAAGCGGTTGGCGCCGTGAAGGTCGCCGGTATGCTCGAGCGCGCGTAGCCGTGACTCGAGCTTGGCGCGGTTTTCGATGCCTATTGAAGGCGCGGTGGATTCGGATTTGCCGTCAGAATCTGTGAGCGCATCCACACGAATCGAGAGGGCAGCTTTTGTGGCGACCATGCGAGCCATCTAGCGAGATCATTACTTCACAGCTGAGCCAACGACGGAGAATTGCAAGACTAACTTTGCCTTTGAGTTTGGGTGGCGCCTGGCCAATAAGAGAAGCCTGTCGGAAAATGAGTCTTGGGAGAAAACAAATGATGTATTGATTCACGCACATGGTATATAAGACCATATTTTGGTGTATCGTGTTTCGTCTTGAGTGCACGGAACAGAGCCTTTTCAGCACCGAGGATCTGCACGGTACTGGCAGGGTGTTTTGCCAAGCTGAGCAAACTGCCGGCATGGCTGATGAGGCGTGCACCGACAAGGTCTCCGACAAGAGCAGTGAGATTGGGGGCAATGGCATTCATCCGGTTTCGGAGGTATTCCGCTAGCTGTGTGCGGTAGGCGCTGATGGAGATGACTTGATCGCAGAGAGAGTGAATATGGGCAATATCGGAGTCAGAAATTTCTGTGCCCATGGAAATCTCGGCGGCGGCTTTTAGAACGGCTTCAAGGTCTTCAGGGAGGATGGCGGCAAATGATGTCGATGCAGCGTTGGTGCGGAAACCTGTGGAGAGTATATAGACAATGATGGACAGGCGCTGGAAGACGTGACTTACCCATCAAGCGGATAACTTTGGCGTAGGCAACATTGTCCGAAACAATTTTGGCCATTTCAGGGAAATGCCAACCGTACCATTCCTGATAAAAGCTCAACAACAGAACTATAGATCAACCACAGAACGTACCTTCGTTCGCATCGCGTATGTGTTGATTTCCTTGTCCAGGTCGTCCAACAGTGAGATTGCTTGCACCACCATCGTATCAACTTTGTCCGGGGAGAACTTGATCTTGAACCTGGATGCAAAACGATGAGCTTTGTGATCGCTAAGTGGTTTCAGGAAAGCTCACCGCGAAAGCGAATGACTTAGACCCAGGCTCATCGTCGCGAGGTCTTTTGGGTCCAAGCCTTGAAGGAGGGCCGTCATCTGACTTCGAATACCTCGCCAAAGCTCGCCCTGCTCGTCGGAAGTTGCGCTGACAGTGATGCTGAGCTTTTTTGATATTGAGTGGGCTGGAAAATGAGGTTTGGTGGTCAATTTTTCTGCACCTTCATGAGATGGCTTATACGAACACAGATGATGGTCAACGACAAGCAGCGATTCCTTTCCCTTCCCCTTTCCAACCACCTCGTCCGTCAGGAATTTCTTCAATCCTTTCCCCAACTTTCCAGCCTGAAGTGCAGTGACATCTTCCACCGCCGTCGCAGTCGATGTAAACCGATGAAGAGCCTTCAGCTTCAACCTAAAGAGGCAAGAAAAAAATGGATGGTCAGCCTTCCCATGACCCGATCCAAGAAAAACCGCTCTAATCGAGACGCACAGTTTGCTAGCTTGTTCTGGGGTCTCGAATTCCTTCCAGAGGTCTCCACTCTCGATTTTTGCCTCATCCGACACCTTGAAAAGGCAGTAGCCCATCGCCGTCTCGTATAGCACGAGCATTCTTGCAGCGAGAGATGAGAAAGAAGGGAGAAAAAGTTGTGATAACTGGCGGCGACGGCGACGGGTTCCCAAACTTTTCGTGCGGTGAAATTTATTTCGAGTTCCCACGGAACTGTGAGAAGCTTTGCCCATTTCCAGTAAGCACAACTCGTGACCGCGTCGAACCTACTTAAGTTAAAGTGGCCCAATTGAAGCCGCGCCGCGCGCCGCCGACCTTGAACCGTCCTTCTATCGGCATTGCAGGCTCAGAGATACACAGTAGAACCGGGTAAGATCCTGGATGTCCTAACGATGTCCAATAACAAACTCACGGATTCAATCATAGCACCTCAAAGAGCAATTTTATACAGCGAGGAATACAAACTAGATCGTGAGATTAAGTTAACAACTGAAGCTGATTTAGTCCGGCTCGCGAACGATGACGTGACGCCGCTTCGATTCCTCCCCCTCCCCAAGAACAACGTCGTTCAAGCAAAACAAAAGCGAAGATAACATGACAGAAAGGTGCTTTAGTTCGACTCGCGAAAGTGTCAATCTGACGTCTCGCGAGTCTTAAGCCCGGGGCCCACGTCAAGGGAGCACCAGGAGGGACAGAGCCCTCCTTCCCCGGGAACAAGTATGCTTTCGTCCGACTCGTTCCTTGCCACACGCGGCAAGTCGCGAGTCGGACGTCCGGGGCCCACAGAACGGGAGCATCAGGAGGTCGCAAAACACCCCCTCCCCGGTAGAAAATCGAAGTAAAAAAGCAGGAACAACGCAAGATTGGTGAAGGTGAAAAAGAGGCAAGATGACGGCATACATTCAGAGTCGACAGGATGCGCCAGGAGGACAGAGACCCCTCCTTCCTTTAGGAACAAGCGGCGCAAACAGCGAAGAGGAACATGTCGGTCGCATACATACAGAATCGACAGGATGCGCCAGGAGGACAGACACCCCTCCTTCCCGCTGGAACAAGTGGCGCGAACAACGGAGAGGAACATGGCGGTCGCATACATACAGAATTGACAGGATGCGCCAGGAGGACAGACACCCCTCCTTCCCACTGGAACAAGTGGCGCGAACAACGGAGAGGAACATGTCAGTGGCATACATACAGGATGCGCCAGGAGGACAGACACTCCTCCTTCCCGCTGGAACAAGTGGCGCGAACAACGGAGGGGAAGATCAGCATACATTCAGAGCCAACGGGGCACGCCAGGAGGACAGGCACCCCTCCTTCCCGTAGTAGCAAGTGGCGTGAACAAAGGGGAGAGATGTGGGAGGAGGAGAAAGGATGGAAGCCGAAAGGAAAGACCCTCGTCGATTATAAACAGCCAGCACAAAGCGTCGCCACACAAGGAGGCGGTGTAGTTTGAGTAAGTGACTCGACAGTCGACTGCAATTCACACTCCGAGAAACTTTAGAGCGGCATCGTGTCCGACCGCATCAACACCCGCCTGAGTGGCAGGCCTCAATAGACAAGTGTGGGCGGGGATAGAATTTTGATATGAAATGGAACGAATGAATTTGGGAAGGGCGGTTCCCGGGCGTTCAAAACAAGAAAGAAATCAAGCGGCGACAGCTGCGCGCATGCCTCGTGTTGTCTTCATGTACCTCGTCCGCACCTCCGAAGCGAGCATTAGATGTACTGATGGTCGTGTCATAAACAATACACGTGCTTACCAGGCCGACACTGTGCGCTAGAGGAGAATAAGTGACACCGAGCAACATATGTGGCGCAAGCGCTGTTGAACAACCGGCATTACACCACGAGGCCCAGAAATTGAAGATCAGAATAATGGTATGGCAGGGCGGGGCTATGTATGTCAGACGGGATTTCAATTTTCGAGCAGAGGGCTCGCTGTGTAACAATCGCAGTTGTTGCTTGTCATGGACCCACAACTGATGATCGATATGATCACTCACAAGGTGCACGGGACTTTGCGAAACAATGGCTCATGACTCAAAAACTTGGGACTCTGGAACAGAAGTATGTACATTGGAAAGGAGCCACGTATCTTCGAAGTGCTCGGAGGTTGGAATTTGCCAGAAGAACCCGAAGAAGGTTTGAACAAAAACGTCGTGGGCACTATTTGCTGTCAAGAAAACGTGTATTTCCGAATCAGACAAACCTATAGTTTTTACATCAAATGAGAAGAATAACGGACGAAACTTACATAAGGGGTTGAAGATAACTTCAAGTTTCGTGGAACATCGAGCTGCAGTTGTCACAAACGAAACAATAAGCCTAGGCCCGAGAAACTAATTAACCATTCGATGCTCATAAAGCGAGTCAAAGGCTTGTCCCCAGTACTCCATTCACACCTTCTAAGGCACGTCGAAGCCCATGTTGGGGACAAATGGCTGGAAACGGTAAAGTGACCATTGGCGCCCAACAGTGATCGGGGTCTACAACACTGTAACACAGCGATAACAGCCTGCAACAAGGCGAGGCGACCCTGACCAATGCCTTAGAATGATGAACCAAAATGAAGTGCTTTTTTGCGCGAGAGCATGGGTTTTAATGTGCAGTGGTGTACATGAGCATATCGATTGATCATAGAGGCGAATATCTAATCCGACTGGGCGGTTGCTCGTGCTGAAGGAAAGGCACAAAGGAGTCAAAAACGCCGGTCCTCACAAGCGAACGCAGCACTCACTGTAGATCAACTGCGCAGAATGGTGCACAATCCTCTTGATCTGGCCGTCCCTCTCCAAATGCTGGATGGCGATGCGGGCAAGGCTTCCGTTAATTTTTAGCCGCTCGATGAGGATGCTCTGGCTGATGAATTTGAAGGTTGGGACTTCCTTCATGATGCGGTCGAATGTCGGCTTATCGAGAGTGACGGCGTGGACTGCCTTGTCCTTGACTTTTCCCTTCGACCACTTCTTCTTCTTCGCGGCCTTGCCGCCCGAGGACGTCGCGGGTGCTTTAGCTTTGGCCTGGGGGAGACAAATGCGAGATCAGTCAATGTCCGCGCAAGAGGTATCCAACATGACAGAGTCGCATCCAGCTCGAAATCGCCACCAGAACCATCGTTTCTTCACCAAAAGCATCCCAGACGCCCAGAGACTCTGCCAGTAGGATAAATGGGCGAAATTTGCTCACCATTGTCTTGAAGGACCGTCGTTGTTGGGAGCGGCCGGTGGGGGAACAGTTTTCCGATCTGGCGCTGCGTGCTGTGTTTGGCTTGATGACGTAAGCTGTGGCAGATTCCCTACTGCTTCAGACTGCTTCGTGCTCTGCACGTTACAGATCTCTCCTAAAAAGTACTTATTTATACAGAACGGAATATTTCTTCTCAGGAAATGTATATATCACCAAGTTGACTCGGTTGACGGGCTGCTGGAGATCAGTGTGAATTACTGAAAAGACTCCAGTATAAACTCTGCGCGCCACCTGTTTACTTGATAATTTATCTATTTTGAAGCCTTCCAGTTACTCAGTGCCAGGTCTGAGAGCATTCCAACCGGTCAGACTGCAGCGAGAATCCAAGCTCGCCTAGATTGGGAAGGAGGTTCCCACGGTCATCGTCATCGATTTATTTAGTTCCTAAATGCGACACGTATTATAATTGTTGTTGACCGTTGAAGACAATGATTCCATGGCTTCTTCTCTTGCCCTTCCCACTACAGGTCCTCGCAGGCGTTGACAAAACCTTTGGTGTCCGCCCGGAACTTGTCTCGAAATATGTTCCCTCAGCGTCGGGAAACTGGAGATGTTTGGACGGTTCGAAGGAAATTCCGTGGGCCTTCGTCAATGACGACTCTTGTGATTGCCCAGACGGCAGCGACGAGCCAGGTCGGACTTAAATACGGGTATAAAATATCGTCATAACTGAGATGTGGTCTCCAGGAACCGGGGCCTGCCCAGATACCGTGTTCTATTGTCAGAATAAGGGACATATTGGGGCAACTATTCCAAGTTCGCGAGTGAACGATGGTCTCTGCGGTAAGGATTTCTTGCAGACTCTAAGGGATAAGATACTCACTCCGTTGAAGAACCTGAATGTTGCGACGGTTCGGATGAGCGTTCCGGCATATGCAAGGATATTTGCCAGGAGGTTGGCGAAGAGTACAGGAAGAAACGTGACGAGGAACGAAAGCTCCGTAAGACCGTAAGTTTGCATTCTTTGCGCGTTATTTCTCAGGGATGACTTACGGCGACACAGGGTTCCAAAATCCGTTCCACGTACATC
Organism: Tricholomella constricta; assembly: GCA_013368375.1. Classification (NCBI taxonomy): domain Eukaryota; kingdom Fungi; phylum Basidiomycota; class Agaricomycetes; order Agaricales; family Lyophyllaceae; genus Tricholomella; species Tricholomella constricta. The sequence continues at coordinate 251,590 of JAACJP010000044.1, forward strand.
GAATTTGCCCACAAGGAGAAGAAGCGGTTGGAGGCTCTCATTGAAACTTCGAATAAGGACATTGAGGTTCAAGAGAAGGAGGTCGCACGTCTCAGAGGTATTTTAATGAGTTCCCGTGTTGCGACGCGAAACTAACCCCTGGATAGACATTGCCGATCGCACTGAATCCATCTCTAAAGCCGCTCTTGAGCACAAGCAGCAATCACGTATGTACATTAACCTCTGTGTCTCCTCCGAACCGCTGACATATGCCACTGATAAAGCACTATATGTCTCTCTATTGGAACATTCCAACGCACTGGCTGCCCTCCAACGTGAACACAAGAAGCACCTTGAACGCGAAACGGCTCTCGGCGAAATCCTCAACACGTTACGGTCGGGTTACAATCCCAACTATCAAGACATGGCTGTCCTCGAAGCCGTACGCGGCTGGGAGGAGCTAGCTGGCCTTCCCCACATCAATGACGTCGTTAAGGGTTCTGACGGTACTGATACTGACTCCAAGGACGACGCGACGAACAAGGAGGAGAAGACGGATGATGAGACGGAGGAGGACGGCTGGACGGCTGACAGGCTTGCAAACGAGCTCGATACCCTACTGAGAACGGACTACGTGTCTCTTCTCTTGGAACACGACGAGCACGTACAGGCTCCTCACCACGAAGGCTCTATTTGTACGTAGTGGCCACTTGTTTCTATGATGCCGCAATAACCTCTCTTTTCGCAGTGTTTGATTTGACGTCTTACCTTCCAGACTCTGTTATACCTCAGTACGAAGAGTTCAAAGACACACTTGTCTCCTGGTTAAGGACATTCGGGATCATTCGCGGCGGCGACGACACCTCCGCAGGTACGTTGATATCCTTCGAACGTTGTTCTTTCTCACCTGTGATTTGGCTAGCCGACTCTACGCACGCCCGTCAGGCGTTCACAGATGCAGAAAGCGCCCTGAAGAGTGTCAAGGATGAGAATAAGAAAGCCAAGGAGGACGTCGCGGAGCTCTTCAATATCCACGGGTTCGGCCGTGACGGCGAATGGAAGAAACTCGACAATTATTGCCTTCGGAAGACCGTTGGAGAGTGAGTAGCAAAAGTATCAGCGTATAACTCAAGCCTGATAAACTCATGTTGCAGCTACACATACGAGTTGTGTCTCTTCAATGAGGCGAGGCAAATACCTAGAAACGGAGGTTCTACGTTCAGCCTTGGGTGAGTACTCCACATGCCATGCACCGTTTATTTCCTCAGTTCTGACGTTCTTCCACAGCCGCTTCGAATCCTGGAACCCTGCAGAAAACGTACAGCCCGGCGAACCTGCCTACTACCAGAAGCAGATGTACAAACACGGCACGAGATGCTGGAACGGCCCGGAACGCAACGTCGTAGTAAGTGTCCATGGCATCAATTCGTTCCTCGCTACGACTCTAACGTTTCCGTTCTAACAGCTCCTTCTATCCTGCGGGTTGGAGAACGCCCTTTTGTCCGTCACGGAATTGGAGAAATGCGAATACCAGTTCGTCGCCACGACACCCGCGCTGTGCTTGCCCCTAGACGAGGAGAAAGGATCAAGAGACGAGCTCTGAAATGTATGTGTGTATGAGGACGTGTAGCTAAACAATGTGCAGGTGTATCTACTGGACCACCCGCGTATGGGGACAAAATTCTATCTTTATAACACGGAATTGGAAGCGACCGTTTGATGAACATTGCGACCGCGTCAGCTCTAATTTGTTCTGTCGTCTATCGCTGATCTCCGTCCGATGGCCGGCCTCACGAATCGTTTATCTCGCACCTGACCTCCCCCATGTTTGCCTGTTATGACGTTCGGGCAATGAAAAGACCGTTTGACGAACAGGGTTTCTACGGAATGCGGAGGGTTTGGGGCGGACTAAAGCTCTGACGTGGTTGAACCAATCGTGCCTTCCCTCCCCGCATCCGTTGGCCTTTACGGGTGAATCCCGCTGCGAGCTCGCTCGTACGCGTGTCCTGCGTACCGTCCCAGAACATGGCCGTCTGTCAAGCACGTTAAGCCATGGTCTTAGTGCTAACATGATTTTTGCTTCAAGGTTTGACATTGTGAGGCGCGGTGGACCAAACATCTACATTTGCGCTATTTGCGCCATGTATAAAGACGCACGATAATTAGTATTGTAGTTCAAGAGTACTAAGGGTCAATATTATCAAAATATACTCGTATTCCACTGCATCCCTGTCTAGCGCAGATGCCATTCGGCGTTCTTCGATACGGCATCTTCATCGTGCCCATGGACGCAGCAGCCAGCGACGCCGTGGGCGACAGGTGGCCCTCGCCCTTTACTGAACCCGGGGTACTCTACCACATCAGATGCCATCTCCTCTACACTCGTCATTGCTCGCAGCGACACAAGTGTTTTGCCTCCACATCAACCACACAAGGTTGCGGGATCCCGCCACACCTCGTCCACCACCACCCTGGCCATATTGCGGCCCCGACAGTCTCTTGGTTCCCACTACCCCGCAAGCTCACTTGTTTCACCCTCCGAAGTGAGAGTCACACACGACGGGCCTCGACTTCCGCCAAAGCACGCCCGAACGCCCCCGGCGGACTCACCGCCTCCACCATCTACTCAGCCAGGAAAATTCAAACCCACTCCCACGCATGCCACGCATCATGAGTATCCAAATTCGCGAATAGACGTACTGTACATATATGGTGAATCCGACACCAGTCACCAGCTGCGTCACTCCACACCCAGCCCCTCCGCCTCTGTATTGACATCCATTTCAAGCGGCGCTGGCTCCATGCGCACCCACAGCCCGCCCTAGAAGCAAAAATTCAGTTCAATTCAATTTCAAAAATACCCTGACGTCCGCGAGGTTTTTGGAGAAGCATCCGGGTATGCGTACTTACTTTGACATACATAGTGAGGTGCACGCCTGGGCGCACACCGTCATCCGACGTGGGCGGGGCCAGCGAGAAGTGCGCGAAGCGTTGAAGGAGGCGCGTGAGTAGGAAGGAGGCCTCGTTGTACGCGAACTAGGAGGGGGGGAGGTGAGCATGAACTATGGCCAGGAACTACGAGTGATATATGGAAAAATTAGGAATAAGGCGGAGACGCACCTGCTGCCCAAGACAGATACGCGGCCCCGCATTGAAAGGGAGGAAGATGAAGGGGTTTGGCGTGAGGTACGTGTGTACACGTGCGTCGAGGAAGCGGTCTGGGTCGAATGTGAGGGCTGTTCGAGTCGTGAAATAGATTACTACATCTGTATAGTATAGGGAATGATTGGTAATGGAGCCTACCATCTGGCCCCCAGAGGTCTGTGCGGCGGTGCATCAGGAATACGCCATAGGTGCATCTATGTGTATTGGAGATACAGTAAGACTGAGCATCAAACATCACAAAAAGAATGGAACGAGACACACTTAGTGTGGGCGGGAATGTAGAATGGGCGCGCGGACGGCCCAGGGTTTGTACGTGTGACGGGCCAGGTGGTGGCCTTGTTTGAGGTTCTGTAAACGGTCAAACTTTAATGCCGAGTCCCTGTGGGAGGGTAGGATGTAGCGTCACGTACCGGCTGTCGAATGGTCTTGTTTATCGTTTCCATAGCGAGATCAGCTTGGTCATGAATGGACGGTGGGAAGTGAGCACGTACACAGGTGGATGGAGTCTGAGCGTTTCTGCAGCGCAAAAATAGAGTATGATTTTGGTTAGCACGCTAGCTACACAGAACAGCGCCGGCGCCACTCACCATTGATGAACGCGCGCATGTATTTCATCTCCTTGATATGTTCATATGTAGGGCGCGCCGTGCCCACCGTGCACAGAATTTCAGCGCGCAGGCGTGTGACGATCGCAGGGTGCTGTGTGAGCATGTACATGGCAAAGGTGAGCAGTGATGCGGTCTGTATGGCATAAGAACCCTTAATGTGAGTGTTCCAGTTCAACAACGAGAGAAGCATACGGTATCGCGTGCAGCCACAAGGAGGTTCGTCAGCTGCAAAATTTATATAATCATTTCAAGTGGTGTTCCTGACTGGAGCTGGACGCACCTCATCTTTCAGGACCTGGCGGTCTATAAATAGCAAGGGACCGTCAGTACGAGTATTTGAGAACCACGATGTGTACCAATTATAGCGCCATTACATGACACGCGGTACACTATGAGCATTGTGGGCACGAACCTTGTGTCTGGCAGACTAGATGATCCAACAGCGTCCCGCTATTAGCCTCCTCATCCTCCTTCTCCTGCTCTCCCAAAGCTCTCCGTGCATGATTGTTCCGCAGTGCCTCTTCAAGGATTGGCTCGGTGAACTCGTCCACAACCGCGCGATGCGGGCGCACACGGTCGTACCAGAACTCCACGAGCGCCCAGGACGGGCCGTAGCGCGAGCGCAGGGACGACAGTGTTTGGCCCGCGATGAAGGCGTTCACGAAGCGCGTGGAGGGGTGTTCGTCGTTGGAAGCCGGCGAAGGCGGGTAGGAGGGAGGGGATGGTGGGTAGGGGAGCCCCGCGGAGAGAGAACGCACGTCGTTTCCGAAGAGGAACTCCGTGGCTGAGTCAAGGGTGAAGCGCGAGACGAGGTCCTGGTAAGTTGAGTCCGTCAATGCCTCTAGGTTTGCGTTTTGTTTTCTTTCCGCGACTGAACTTACTTGAAAATCGATGGGGTACCCCGCCGTGAGCCGGCTGTGCGCCTGTTCAAGCGCATCCTCAGCGTGTCGGTCGAATACATCGAAGTGACTTATGCGCTCCTTGCTGAAAAAAGGCCGGGTTATTGTCCGGTGGAACCTTTGAAATTCAATGGAAGATCACATCAGCATCAAACTAATGCACGAGACGGAGATGTGCGCGATGATGATACGTACTTCCACATGTCACCATCAGAGTTGAAGACACCTGTCCCGAGGAGGGTAGTGAATTGTGAATGGAATATGGGACCTATGAGCCGCGTGATTGATTTGGGCGTCGTGAGGTCCGAGGAATCTAGGACATACCTTTTTCGAAATCGTCGAATTGAGTAGCGAGAATTGCCTGTGTGGGAACTGCTTCAGGATGTTAGGGGAGAACAAAATGGCTCGAACGCACTTTGATATGTTCAGGTTCGAAGGTGAAAATCTACCCATACTCGTTCGAAAAACAGATTCATTATTTTGTGAAGTTAAAAGACACATACCCGGTTTTCACCGATAATTTTCAGCGAGTAAGTGTTACCGTATTGTTCGCGCCACTGGAGGAACACGTCTCCTGCAAATTCAGAAGTCAAAAATCGTTTTCAAAAATTCAAGGAGAGGCGTTGCCAACCTGGACCTCCAGTTTTGAAGTTTTTCACCATGGCTGCTACGATCGATAAACCACCAGGCCAACGATCATAGACCCGTGGAACCATTAGCGCGCCTTTGCGTCTTGCATCGACCCAGTTGGACATCTCACTTAAGAAATGACAGACAAGGAGAAACGCAGGACGGGATAGCAGCGCAGATAGTGCGATGAACCAACAAGGAATAGAAGCGCCTCGTGTCACGAACACGTTCAGAATTACATAGACTGCAATTGATGGAGGAAGGCAGGGAAAAGCAAGCTGGAGAAGATAACGGGGTCCGGGGGGGAGGGACATCGTGGAGGAGGACAAAGGTGAAGCCAGAGGCAAGGAAGAAAGTGCGCAGCTGGCAAATGACCGTGCACAATCCTTTTGAAGCTTTGGGAACCCAAACTCGCAATCCCGTTATCCCATGGGTGACTCGGAGCTACAGAACTGAACTTTCCATAAATAGCGTGTAATGGCCATATGCGCGGTTTGGAGTGTCAACGTCAGGATGCAACGGAATCCAGCGCAGCTCAAGACGTTTGCTGGCTCACATGCTCCCGTTTCGAGCTCGGAGAAGCCTACGAAGCGCCAGGTTGATAACTTCAACCCGGCTTTGAAGGAGCCTTTTTACCTTCCAGCCCCCTAGCCAGGTAGTTTTTAGGGTTGTGCAGCGCAGGGTGCACCGGCACATCTTTCCGAGGACTCGTTGATCGATTAAAACTGAGAAGGGACCATTCCGGTGACTGCGAGCTGATTTCTGATAATGAACAACGGATGATATATCCTTCCAGATGAGATGGATCGAACCTCGGAGCCGGTTGCCGTCAATGGTCTTCTATAATTGCTTCCTTTCAGGTCGTGTCAGAAGCTGAACCTGTGAGCAGGCGGAAAATATATAGAGGACAAAAGACATGTTGATAAGACAGGTGCACCAGTTTTTGATCAAGAGACTTGTAGTTGACTCCGAGTCGCAGACATGACTCGAAAGATAGATTAAAACATGAATCCAGGTCTCCTGTCTCAATGCTCATGTAGTTGTTGAATCAAAATCAATGAATCCATATGACACTTACAAAAAGGCATTGACAGAGTTGGCTTCTTTCATTTGTAGCGTGATAGGATCGAAAATGCGTGCCTGTGTGACAATAGCACTACCTTAGCACGTCTATAAGAAGGGTCTCACAATTGACTAAGGCTGCGTTCGTGGCTTACGGGCATCGGGCTTCTCATCACCTGTACAGCATGTTTGAGTGAAGAATCCTGGAAAAGTTCGACAGCCTTATGTTTTTTGGATAGCGTGTGGAATAATTCACCAGAAGTGGACGATCGGGCTTCATCGCATCATGGATCATGACACCTGGAGAGGTCAGGCGATGCGAAGGAAAATGCTGAGGAGATGAACATGTTGCCCAGACCCTCCTCGTATGCTGTAAAAATTGGATAAGAAAGCGTGGTAGTCGCAACTCGCAAGGCAGTCACGGAGTTCTTTTTTGGCCGTGAGTTTGCCGCTCCTACACGATTCTTGTGTCTGTTGCTGGCGCCATGAACTACACGCAGTTAATATGAAAGGAAGAAGAGTACGTGAGATGGACGGCCACCTTGGGTTGGGATGCATAGCCCGGCGTGGGTCGCGAGCTCTAGGTCGCAAGGTCGATTGGCACGAGACGACAGTGGGTTCAACGGTACTTGACATATGTCATGTATAGTGGAGTTGGTGTGAATTGATCAGCTTAAAATGGGAGCGGTGGGAGGGACAATAGAGGGTAAGTCTATTTCAAGGAATAGGATATAATTAAGGGCGCGACACAAGAATTCGCGCGATGGTGGTCCCGGTATCGACCAGCTGAGGACAACCTGAGAGTGTAGAGGTCACGTGGCATGTATGGATCTCGCATCCGACTTCCGAATCATCGCGTCTCTGTTCCTTCCTTGTCCCTCACGCCAACCGACTCGAGGAAGCAGCAATATTAGCCTCGTAGCCTATTATCCTCTTCCAACGTCAACTACAGTTCATAATAAAGCATAGATCTCAATCAATCTTCGATACGTTCTCTGTATATGGCTGAAACGAGCAAAGCATCATCCAAGAACAACACAGACTTTACATTCTTCTGGACTGTGGGTCATGTCAAGTAGGTCACATCACATTTAATCCTTCCTCATTCATGAAAGACATTGGTGTTCTTCACTAGCGGTTGGGCATCGCAATGGTACCCGGCACCATTCACAGCCGCAGTAACGATCGACAGCGCCGCCGGGGAGGAGCTGGTGAACTTCCCCACGACAGAACATTGGATGATGCTGCACAAGGCCTTGCTCTTCTCAGATCATGAGATCGCCAGGCAGATCGTGGCAGTCACATCTGCGGGAAACCACGAGATGAAGAGGGTGAAGGCACTTGGCAGGAAGGTCCAGAACTTCGATGACAAAGTCTGGAATGTGAATAGGAAGAGAATCGTGCTAGAGGGGAATTTGCACAAGTTCCGGCAAAATGGGGAGCTGAGAAGGAAGTTGCTTGCGACGGGTGACACGGAAATAGTTGAGGCGAGTCCAATGGATCGGATATGGGGGATTGGATTCGGGGAGAAGAACGCGCTTGAAAATATTGATAAATGGGGTATGAACCTTCTGGGAAAGGTGTTGGAGGAAACAAGGAGAATCTTGCGAGAGGAGGAAGCAGAGCATACTCAGAATGATTCGATGGACATTGAACGTTGAACGTTGAACGAACGTTGAACCCGAATATGGTTTCTAAAGGGACTAGTAGTTCAGCCCACTACTACATCAACTAGAATATGTGAAACAACCCAACCATGAGCGACATGCCGAGCTTGAGGTATCGGTCCCTGTGATTAGGCGCTTATATCAATTCTCAAATTGACGAACAATGTGCGGACTCCTATCCACCAGCTCGTTGTAGAAAAGTGGCAGATCAGACACCAAAAGCATCATGGTGTGCCAAAAGTGATATTCAAGTACATTAACTCTTACCTTTAATATCAACTCTGAGGAGCGGCTCGTCGGTTCAGCCTTGCCATTTTCTACAAAGGGAAAATTCGCATGCACACCGTTATATATCAAGTAGAAATTACTTGCACCTGCAGCGAGTCCGAAAAGCAAAAACCTTCGCGTGTCATTGAGTAACATGCCGGAGCTGAGCGGGCCGCTCCGGCTGTTCGCAGGGAGACGCAAGGCGGCGTCCTCGAGCCGGAATGGAGTAAAAACTCATAGGGCCTGAATTGGTGGGAATGCAGATGAGCGTGTTCTAGGTTTTCATTGTACAAGTGGTACAAGGATAATACATTTCTTCTTCGATTTCCTTCGCTATCTAATATAATAAGACATAATCCTTTACAGACGATCTGTGAGGCCCAGAGTTAGCACCAAACCGAGCGTATGTGTGGGACGGTGCTCACTGATGTTGCCGAGATCGGCACAGGCCTCCTTGACACGGGTAACGAGCGTCTTCTCACCCTCGCGGACCCAGACACGGGGATCGTAGTACTACAAAGTTGCCGAAGGCTATCAGAACGCGAACTCCCACTAAGGGGTAAGAGCAGAAAACGCACTTTCTTGTTGGGCTTGTCTGCACCTTCGGGGTTGCCGACCTGGGTCTGGATGTAGCCCTTCTTGCCCTCCATGAAGTCGCGGATGCCGAGCATGTACGCGAACTGGGTGTCGGTATCAACGTTCATTTTGACGACACCGTTCGCGACGGCAGTGTTGATCTCTTCCTTGGAAGATCCCGAGCCGCCGTGGAAGACAAGGTATCTATATAGGCAAAGGAAAGCGAAAGGCGAAGTTTGTGTCAGTGGCATAAAGGCGTTGGATCACACAGGGCAGGTTGTGAACGTACAGAGGCTTCTCGACCTTGCCGCCGAGCTTCTCGCTGGCATGTTTCTGGTGCTTCTCCAGGAGCTCGGGGTGCAATTTGACGTTTCCGGGCTTGTAGACACCGTGAACGTTTCCGAAGGCGGCGGCAATGCTGAAGTTAGGGGAGATCTTGCTCAGCGCATCGTGAATCTCGTATACGTCCTCGGGCTGGGTATAGAGGCTCGCATTGTCGACGCTGGTGTTGTCAACGCCGTCCTCCTCGCCACCAGTGATGCCGATCTCCATTTCAAGGAAGAGTCCGACGGCTGCCATACGTTTGAAGTACTTCACGCAGGTGGCGATGTTTTCCTCCTTGGACTCTTCGGAGAGGTCAAGCATGTGCGAGGAGAAAAGGGGCTCCTGGTGCTCCTTAAAGTAGGCCTCGTCGGCCTCGAGCATGCCATCGAACCACGGGAGGAGCTTCTTAGCGCAGTGGTCACTGTGCAGGACAACCGGAACGCCGTACGCCTTGGCAACTGTGCGGACATGATGGGCAGCCGCAGTCGCGCCGGCAATAGAGGCTTGCTGCTTGTCGTTGGCCAGTCCCTTTCCAGCGAAATAGGCGCTTCCACCCTGGGAGACCTGGATGATGATCGGGGATTTGGCATCCCTGGACGCGTCGTTAGCAACATCCAGGTTCAGATCGCCCGCAGACTTACCTGGCGGCTTCAAGGACAGCGTTGGCCGTCGATGAGGAAGTTACATTCTATAAAAATAAAATAGGCTAGTTGCGCATAAAATCCGCGAAGATGAATATCACTAACGATGGCCTAAGATAAAATTGAAGATCGGTTGGTCGGAGAAGTTTTTTGGCACTTACTGGGATGGCAAACTGAAACGTTGTCGTCAGAAACCTGCGGTAATACACGCAAAAACTTAGACTCACTTTATTCTCCTTGGCATATTCGAACAATTTTCTGGTCTCATCGCCACTGAGCACACCAGCCTGTAAGATGGTAGGTAAGTGACAGATCAAACAAGATCGCGAAGGAAGCTTACGGGAACAATATCGAGAACGCCCATAGTTTATGTGAGATGGGATGGGATGTGGGGTGGGGAATGAGGAGATGGTTGCGGCCGAACCAAGATTGCTTTTATATCTCCAGATCCGATTCAAAATTCCGCGGCGATGACGGAATCTGTCGGTTCCACCTAATCACGTGGTGTATTGGCGGACGGCGGTGCTCCTGTCTTTTTGACGCGCCCGCCCCCGGCCATCTACTTCACTTCCACGATTCACATCGCTACGTCTATACAGGGTACGTTATTATTTTGCATGTAATTCCTCCGCCGCGTTTAGTACTTCTGCGCGACTTTCAATTGTCGACACTGAACGGACCTCAAGACTAAACTCGATGAATGTTTAGATCCGTCCGAGCGAAGCTCTAAATATTATTACCTTCACGGAACACGCTTCTCTAGGCGGCAGTGACGCTACAAAAATTGTATCTCAACGTCGAATGTTATCAAGAGTCGACACCGTTCGACAGAAACAGCAAACTCCAACGTCCCCAACGGTAATTTTGAAGACGCTGAGAGCTAGAGCCTTGAGCTGCCTGACGGGAGACGCAGGAAGGAGCCCCCTGCCAAGGCACACTCTGTCTTTGAAGGACGGGATTGCGGTTTATGAGCGGACCGCCCAGACCAAAAGGCGTACTTGTACATACGTCATTTAATTCGTTGTGTCCCACGATCGATTCCGTCAAATTTTCTCTGTGCCCGGCTTCCACCTTGGCACTCCAATGGTATAGAACAACCAAAGAACAACAGAAAGCCCATAGGATTCCCACAATGCCTGAAGAAATTGGAGTGATGCTAGCATATTGACATTTAGGACGTTTTGTAATTTCAGTTTCGAAACCGCCGGTTAGTAAATAGCAAATTAGTATCGCACGTGGTTAAAATGAGATAAGAATGGATCGAAATAACCATTCAGGATGAATTGAGAACATGTGGCGCAACCTCGTAGTCAACACACTGGAATTGTCGTTTACATATGGTACACAAAATATACAGTTCAGTCTATCACTGACGAAAGGCGACGAGTACGGAAAGGGAAGGATCCGGCCACCAATATCATCCCAACTTGCAACTATAGCCCTCTACTGCTTCTTCTTCGCCGCGATATGGACGTCATAGTGATAGAAACGATTGTCATCTCCTTCCAACGCAGGGGTCACGGCGATAACCGGGGTCTCTGGCATAGATCCACTGGCGGCGACGGTGATGGATACGTCTTTCGAGCCGGACGAGGCCCATCCGCCATTGTAGAAATTCGTGAGCGAAGACGCACTATTGCCATCTCCCAACCCGATTTCATTTTTGGGTGCACCCCAATGAACAAGATACTTAAGGTAAATGACTGGCGGTGCGTCAATCTCGATGGGGCATGATGAACGAGAACTTGTAACGCACCACGGCTCGAGTCTGATTTAGAGACCACCTTGAAGGCGGCGCCGAGGCCCTCCGCTGTCTGATGGTCTGAAAGAATGGTCAACAGGGTAAGTAAGTTGCACCAGGATGGTTACAATGCACATACCATTCTGGAGTGTGTACGTAGCATAGGACGCGACAGAGTCGTCCGAAATGACGAAACCATCCGGCACCTTGATGACGTCTTACATGGGTAACATGCATCAGGAACAGAGAATTGCAAACATAAAGAACGACGTACTCGAGACAGCCTCCAGATTGCCATTCTTGAAGGGGTCCGTCTTGCCATCACTGTTAACCATGACGGCATTATCACTATGCCAGTCGACGACATCCCACTCCTCCTGGGTGCTCCAATTGAACACATTGATCTCTAGCCCGAAATCCTGGCGGAGGTAATTGATAAGGTAGAGGAGGACAATCCCCACCACAATCCCTCCCACCATACCTCCAACGAACCCGGCGGCACTGACCGCCCATTCCGGGAACATCATTCCAGCCTCTTCAAGACCCGCTGCCGCTGCCTCCTCGGCGGCCTGGAGGGCAGCTTTATAGATAGCCCCTCCGAGACGTTTGGAGATGAATCGTCCAATAAGGCGCGCGACGACGCCGTTCACGATGAGATCAGTGATGGCAGTAGGAAGATTGCTGAGGGTGTTTGTAGAGAGGCCCATCCATTTCGCGTTCTTGGAGAACGAACCAACACAGACTGTGGCCTTGATCTTTGCGTCAACGTGCTCGATTTTGGTAGTGAACGTCCACAGCCAACCGTTGTCACTGGGGCAAAGCTTGTACTTCTGTCCATCGGATTTGTTGGTCACCGTAAGGAACGCGTCTTCGCCGACCTTTTTGAACGCGTCCATGTTGGCTTTGAGATCGCTGATGTGGCCATTCTTCGCGTTTTGGATCTTGGCGCCGTCCTTGTCCAGGACGGCTTGTTGGATCGCGGGTGGAACGTACCAGACGTGGCCTTCATTGACGGGATCTGATTTGATAGTGTTCGCCCCCAGCGGGACTGTAAAAATTATCGTCAACAACTATGGTGACAAGATATCCGGCGGCTCTTACCCAAGTCAACGTTGTGCTTAGCAATGTGCTCGGCGACGACATCCGGGATGACGAACATGTCTGAATGATAAACTTAAGAAGCGGTGTAGATGGTTTGGGTTGGTTGAAGTCAGCAGTGGTCACTACCGCTTCTTATAGTCGACGAGAACACTGGATCGCCAAGTATAATCAAACAGACTGGATGATGAAGAAGTTGAGAACGGTCATTTGACACGACACAGACAGGAGATATGCAGGCCCAAAGGTTGACGGAATCGATAAAGAAACATGTCCTCCACCTGGTGGAGCTGCGAGGGCTTCTACATCCACAAAGATCACGGCATTTCCAAGCTCCGTTGCATTATCAGCACACATGCATGTCAGTTTCTCGGCTATCGATGAGGCTGCAAGGATACTTTAGGAATGGTTGACCGAGGAGATGCGGTCCAGCCGAATTACATTCAGAGCTGGGAAAACAAGATAGGATCCAAGATGGATCGAGCGATGAGCTCCACCAAGCACGTCCAGTAGCCTCGATCGTTGGGTTGCCCATGAAGACAGACCTTCATTGAGTCGCGCATTTTCTGGATATGCATAGAAACTTTACTTGCGGTGACTAGAACACCTCCACGAAGCTACAGGTTAGCGCTGTCATTCACTCTGTCACAGCTCCATGGAGCAGGGATGAGAGGGCGCGCGCCAGTAGGGTCCGGAGCTGCAGTTCTCCGTTCACCCTGCGGTTCATATCAGCGGTAATTCAAGAAGATGAGGATCGATTTGGACCCCAGAAAGCCCGGCATAGTTCGGATCCGTCATCGGAAATAAAAGAAGCAGGCCTGTGATGATGAGAAATGAGAAATCCTGTATTCTTGAGGGTTTGAACGTTTATGAACGCAGGTGAAAGAGCCACAACTCTGTGTCAGTGGAGCAAGGATCGAGTTGGGATCAGTAATGATACTGTCGTGGGAACATTCGTTTTTCGGCTCAAATTCGACCGTTCAACTTGAACTTCCAGTTAGTACACCATCTAGAGTGCAATATTGTAGAAGGTCGTCAGCTTTCTTGAAAGAAGTCCGCCCTGTCAACACGCTGCCCAATTGTATTTGGGGGGGGGGGGGGGGGGGGGGGGGGGCAATATGTATTCGGGGAGCAAGTCTTCATTGAATTCATTCATTGTCATCATCATCTGATCGCTTTCGAGTACTAATCGCACTCCACGATGGCCATCGTGGCCCCTGGAAGCGGTATACATGTCCGACGAGATTATTTTTGGATGGGCGTCGAAACCTTCTCAGTCCCCTGTCAAGATGACGCCACCTACGCAACCTTCTGTTGACTTTGATCTTGGTCTACTTCTTCTGGTGCCACTTAGAATCTTGACCAGACTTCATACCTGACAGAGTGTCCCCGAGGAATATAAAGGGCGAAATCATGAACCAAAATGCCAGAACTGCAAACACACCCTCTCTCGAGTCGCATCCTCAGTAGCTATGTTTCTTCTTCCCGACATCGTCAAGAATGCTCTGTCTAGTTCTGGTCAGCGTCGATTCCGAAAAACATAACCCTTCAGACTATTCAGACGTATTTTTTCCAGCCGAACCCACAGAAACCCCAGCTGACGGCCATTACTGGTATTTCCCTGCCGACATCAAGCAGGCTATCTTGGATCAGAATACCTCCAAAGTCCGAAAAGCGAAGCAGAAACATGCCGATGACCTCAAGCCCAACCTCGACCTCATGGGCAAAAAAGGATCAGACGCCTATGTCACCGTAACGAACGAGTCCAACAAGCAGCAGTACCAGCTATGCGAAACCGACACGGGAATTATGTGGACGTACACCATTGACATTCAGCATATCGACGCCAAGGTCAAAGCTACCGTCGCCGTCGGGTCATTCTCGAAGACTGCGAAAATCCTGGGTATATCCACCACCACTCTCACTAATCTCCCATCCCAAATCGCGGATCTTACCATCAGTACCATCGCCGCCAAAGTAGTCGGGACCTTCGTCGCACAGCGGCTCGGCGGGGCTATCTACACTGCTGCCCTCGCTGCAGCCGAAACGGCTGCTACTGCGGGTCTCGAAGCTGCCGGTGTCATGGTCAGCGAGCTCGTGGTCACCATCGCTTCCTTCGTCACAGGGTTGATCGCCTTCATCATCGTCGGCCTCGTGGTGTACTTCGTTCTTTCCGCTATCCATAAGTCATTCGGCTTACAAGTGAATGTCTATAACTGGAGTACAACGGAGGAATGGGACATCGTCGAATGGTATGGTGACAACGCGGACATGCAGGACACAGAAAAAAAGAGCGAACCATTTAAACCGGCGAATCTTCCTGCGGTCACCAGTATGTCACCTTATCCCGCTTGATGATATCTCTCATTGCCAACTGCCGTGGGCCTTTCCTTGCAGACAAGATCACGTTACCCGATAAAACGACCGTGACTTCCGATGACCTTGCTGCATCGTACGCAACATACACCGTGGTCAACGGTCAGTACTCATCATAAGCCGTGGCCATATACTTATGGGCATTTTGTCGGCAGACAATAACTGGATGGAAGGTGTTGGGATCGGCTTGAAGGCGGTCTCCAAGTCAGATGCTTCACGAGGCGCGTTAATTCCCCAGTCTACCCTGGCAAATCACTCATCCCAAGCACCACAGTGATATACATGAAATATGTCATTCATTGGAGAGTCGATAACGAGCTCAACCTTGGATCGGCCGCAAGCGCCGAATCCCTGGAGAAATTCTACAAGGGCCCATGGGCAAAGGCCGACACGATGTCTATGAAGCTCGAGCTCTCTGCCAGCGGATCCCTTGGTGCGACGCCGATTATTGCGCTCACCCCAGCCCTTAGCGGAGAAAGTAGCCATATGTATAGCTACGATGTACATATCGACGCCACCGCGAAACAGTGAATGCCTCGTTTAGCGTAGAACTTTGGGTTGTTACCAATCAGGGGGGGGGGGGGGGGGCACGATACTTGTACCGTAAACAGAACAGGACTTGCTATGTATGTAAAGTTTGGTCAGTCTGTGGGTTGTGTCGCCGTCAGCATCACCATCGCGCGCCACGCGCAAAGCGAAATTTCAGTCACGACGCGTTCCATTTTCCTCTCCCTTACTTGGACACTCGTCTCAATTGCACAAATAAATCGTACTCCGTGCGCAGTAGGGACAAAATGCCCAAACCAGCGCAAAATGCGACGCCGCGACGAGCTCCAGCATCTCCACCCAAGCAAGAGACAGACAAGTAGATGGATAGCTTTCGGGCGTGGATTGGCTCTTCGAGAAAGCCGCCCTGCTCATCTCACGAGGAGCAAGAATCTAGCGATCTTCTTGCATCAGGAAATATCGTTCGAGCGCGCTCGTCGCGCTCACCGCGCGTCTTTTCACGCGTTAAACGCGCCGACTCTTCTTCAAGAGCAACCGATCATCTAACTACACTGAATTTAAACCTTGTGAGCACCTTTTTTCGCTTCATAGCTGAGCCTCGTGTGCCCTGAAAGATATCCATATCCACCACGGGCGTACCACGCCTGCTCGCACGGACTTCATCATGCAGTAAACACTAAGACGGCGACTCAGATGGCTTCTTTCGCGAGCTCATGGAGGCTGGTGGGGTCCAACACATACCACCAATCCTAAAATAAACGATGTACATGTCAGTTACATATTTATATTTAGACGTTTTTGAAAAGGCGTTGCCTTGATAGTGTCTAACCAGCCGCAAGTCGCCACTAATTGCACAAAGAGAAGCACTGGCAGGACTGCGAGACGAGTAGCCCAGGTCGTTCCAAGTTAAGCAGTTGTTCTTGCTCCCACTCGCCCTTTCCTCGGGCCTTTGAGCCTTTTTGTTCGAGGCCATGAATCTGACGCGTCTGGTGGTGAAGGAAGTAGCTGTGTCATACGAGGCTTTCATATTCGCGTGTCGTCCGTCACATGACGTCGTACTTGCCTTAGAAAAAAAAACCAACGCCACCACTCAAAGTCACTCAACTTCAACTTCAAGCCCTTCTCTCATCTTTTCCGGCATGTCTTTAGTCACGGCAAGTTGGGTATTTATTGTCCATCGATGAGTTTTAGCCGCCGCATCGACATGATGGCATCTCCTCGGAAAACATAATGGAATTTTGTGTATCTCGTACTTATACAGGGGCTGCGCATTACACGAGTGGTTCAACTCGAACTTGAATTTAAGCTGCGCTTATATACCAAGGTAGGATACACATCAAAGGGCTTTCATTTTTTATTTTATTTTATTACTTGCACTAGTAATTAAGCACCTACGTTGTTCATGATACCGATACACGATCGGAAGCCCAGAGAAGCCTAGCCGCCAAAAAAAAACAAAGGAAAAGGGACACGAAAACCATAAAAAACCAAACCTCACAAGCAACCGCGCACCTACGCCACCTCCACCTCCACCTCCACCTCCACTTCCCCGCCCAACCGTTCCCCAGCCTTCTTAAGCTCAAGCACCGCCCTTGCCAACAGCTCAACCCTCACCCTATTCAAGCTAACATCCAGCACAACACTCCCATCATCCAACCTCCCCGCAATATACACGCCATTCGTCATGAGCAGCTCCGTCGGCGTGAGCTGGTATCGATACCCACACACTGTGCGCACAGCGCCGAGGGGGCGCCAGTCCGCTTCGAGGATGCGCGAGGCGGAGACGTTGGAGACCACGAGCGTCTCGTGCGCCTTGGGGTTGGCGGGGAAGGCGGTGAGGGAGGTGAGGGCGCTGTAAGAGGAGAGGACATGGGGCATTGAGAGGGCGGTGCGTGCGAGGGCGAGGGTGTGGGTGAGGACGTGCAGGGGCTGCGATTGGAGCTCGGCGACGGTCATGCTGGGGTAGGGAAGGGGCACGAAGGCGTTGTGTGGGTATTGGAGGATGGCGGGGTCGGGCTCGGACTCGGACTCGATCTCGGATTCGGACTCGTTGGTTCCTGTGAGGAGGCTGCGGAAGGAGGCGAGGTTGGAGCATTGGATGATGGATTTCGGGGAGGTGCCGCTGGAATAGGCCGTCTGTGTTCGTTCGTTCAGTCGGTGTCACGCGACACGGAGAGATAGCGGTACCGGACTGACCTTCAGTATCCAGGCCACCAGGATGTCACCGGTGGTAATCTCGCTCTTACCTCGGTCTTCATGCATCGACAAGTTGTCGCGAAGATCGGCGCGGACACCGTTGACGAGGAACGAGAGGACATCTTTGGGTAGGAGAAGGATACGGCGATCCGCGCCACTCCACCATCTCTCCCGCATGTGCCACGCAATCTGCTTAAGCGCCCCCGTGACGCCCAAGTTGGTGAACCCGTAGTAATTTTCGGGCTCGGGACGCCCTTGATCGTTGTGTGCCTGGACTTCAGCGTCAAGTGCGCGTTGGACCGGGTTATCGTTGAAGCCACTTGGGGGGAGAGGTGGGGCGACCCACTCCTCGCCCTTCATTTCGGAGACTAGGGCACGAAGGATGGCGCCGGCGCCGACGCCGTCGAAGATCCCGTGTGAGCGGGCAAAGCCGATGCAGGTGTGGGTCTTGCCATCGTTGGAGGGATCAGCCGGGAGGTGTGTGATGTGCCAACAAGTCAGAGGGTGGCTCGTCGACTCCCAGACGGCGTACTGCCGCGGCGTCGATGGATGGATAAAGAGCGCATGAGGAAGGGAGGTCGAGATCGGGGGCAGGGGCGACGAAACATAGTGCGAAAGGGGGAACTCGGAGGTGGACGTCGTGAGAGCAAATGTTTTGTAGCCCTCGGGTATTTCTCCCAGCGGTATCCTGATGCGCCATTCCGTGACCTGCGACGTTTTAGCCCTTCTTGACGTGATCGAGTAAGGATGGAGCACGTACATCATCCTCGTTCTTGATAGAGTTCAAGCGGCCAGACAGCATCCGCCATTTCTGTGTGACGTTGGCCAAAGCGCGTGCGAGTGCATCCGTGTCGATGGTGCCTTCCACGAGCCATCCAGTCAAGAAAGTGGTCCGTTCAAAGAGCCTGTCGAAGAGGGTAAGTGGGGAAGATGCATGGCTGTCGAATGAGTCCATGTGCGGCGATGGGGGTTCAAGAAAAAGCTGGGATCAGCTGGCTCGTTCAGGTGGGAAGGGTCGTCATATAAATGAAATAGGCTAGTTCGCGTTCCAATACGTACAAAAGCATGATCAGTTTCTTTAAACTCACGGGCCCTGCTGAGAATGACAAGTGATCCTTACAGAAATTGTCAAGTATGGTCGACTCGAGGACTAGAACGTTGTAGTCTCCTTGTTGGTTACAACGAAGGACGTAAGTGCCTGGTGTATATCGGGTATTAAGCCGTTTTGCCGTCCGGGCCGGGCAAGAGCCGTTGTCGCTGACGTCAGTGTACGTCGCGTTCGGCCGTCTGCCGAAATCACTTTCCAGTGGCATCATGCCAGCGAACGGCAATGGCACCGTTGTTTGCTGGGCGAGAAGCGACTGCGACGATGACCAGGTAGATACACCGAGCCGACCAGGGGGGACCAGTGTAGGTGAGTTTTATTTAAAATTTATACTAGTAGGAACCAATGTGTACAATTCAATGATAAGAATCAGCTTCTATCCTAGTACCTCGTGGCGCAGCACTCGGCAGCAGCGCATCGCAGTCGGAACAAAGAAGTTGGACGACGGCGTCGGGGGTGGACTCAGCAGAACATCACGACCAGCACCTAACCCGGCCCCGGGCCGCCGGGCCTTGGAATGTCACAGAGCAGCACATAGATCCTCATCGGCACAACCAATTGCACGATACCTGTATTCATCAGTGTATGCAGGTAATTTCGATCCTTAAGGACCAGGGGTACAGCACAGACACACGCTGCGAGTCGAAGGGCACCGTCGTAGTCACGGTTGGGAGGATTATAACCGTGGATCAGCCGCAGGCGAGGGCGAGATCGTAAAGCTTGATGTGGTGTGGCGCACAACCACAAAAAACATCAAGAACACGAATCGGAATGTACAGAGATGCGAGAGAGAAAAGCGATCCCGATCACCCCGAAAGGCCAATGCATAGACAGCCCAACTGCAGCCATCAACGAAAAGGAACTGAAAGCCAATCCAATCCGGTTTATACAACCCCATGGAGATGGTGGTTCGGATCTGCTTCAAGCTGCGAGTGTAATGTAGGTAATAGTATAGCGTGTGCGGGGTATCGGGAGGAGCGTTGGGGTATAGAATGTACATGTACATGTGCAGTGTGGTGATACAGAAAAGAAAAAAAGTCGCCAAGCCTCGAGACGGAACAAAACAAAACAAAAAGACAAAAACAAGAGAAAAAGTGGGCGTGGCGTACTGTCATCGAAAACGCTCGAGGCGCAAATCAAAATCAAAAACCAAAAACCAAACGAAAAAGAAAATCAACGTGCAGCCGCAGGCCGATCCTTTCGCGGTCTCCCATTATCACCACCACCAGCACCATGCGCCCCACTCCCACTCCCATTCCCTTTCCCATGTCCATGTCTCGGTCCCCTTGGCGTCGTCGGAGCCGACACAGACCCCCCCGACATCGGAGTCGCAAGACACAGGCCAGGGCCAGACGACCATGACGACGACGCCGCCTTGGTGACGATGCGCGGGATGGGCGGGAGCGACTTTGGATTAAACTTCTGGGGCGGCTGTAAAGGCAAAGGCTGGGCGCGCTTTTGAGAAACTGAATTTGCCGTCGCTTCAGCAGCAGGAGGAGGAGGAGCAGGAGCAGTAAGAGGGGGAGGAGGGGGGGGAGGACGTCGTGGCGGGGCAGCTGCGGGTGGCGAAGGTCGTGCGCCGCCTTGCTGTGGTTGTGGTTGTGGTTGTGGTTGTGGTGTTGTGAGCCTCGTTTCGTGACCTGCACGGACACGGACCTGCTCGGGGCGTGGGGCCACCGCCGCGGTGGCGATGATCTCTGATAGCCAGGATGGTGTGGGACGGGACGGGGCGAAAGGTGCGGGTCGCGACGTGGATAGCGACATCGAGGAAGCAGTGGATTTATTTTTGTTTTGTGGTGCGAGTCGAGGATCCAGCGTCCCCAACGACGGTGTAGGTGGCAACGATGGCGGCTCCGAGTGTGGAACAGGGGACGGTCGGGAATGTGGATGTGGATGTGATGAGGTTACTGAGGGTTCGCGTTGGAGCCGATGTTCATGTGGCGCTGGTTGCTGCGAGGATGAGCACGATGAGCATACCGAGTTGAGGGGAGGCCGGGGGGTCATGTGCGCTAACCGAGGATCCATAGGGGGTGGCGCTGGGACAGGAATTGGTCAGCAAGAAACCTGCCGGATTTCATTTATGATAGCAACTCTCACACTGAGTTTTGACCGCGAAGCCTGAATCATACACATTGAGGTTGCCCGCCGTCGAGGCACACAATGGGCTTCTCATCTCCTCAGCAGTCGACATCGCTCTCGGTTGCTCTTGAACGTTCGGCGGTGGTACGTTTTCATCCGTCGTCAGCCTTTGCCGCTTTAGCTCGGGGGCGTCGGCGGCCACTGGCTCCTGCCATTGCACCCGCTTGAGACTGGTGCGCGAATACGTGAGCCCGTCTGGGGAGACATCGATCTGTGGCTGGTGGCTCTCCACCGGATTGACATGTGGTAGTTGGGTGGCAACGAACTGCATACGATGAGTAGTTCAGCCAACTCCCTAGAATGAGATAACAACACATAACTTACACCAGTCAACACCAAGTTTCCGATGATATAGTACGACCGCTTAACACTGATACCCGCATGTCAGTCAAGCTGTCGAATGACAAGACGAACGACACACACAGATAAGAGAACTGTCTGAACACATCCTCCATGATCGCATCGTAATGCTCGTCCTGCTTCTCCCTCAACAGCGCAAACATCACAAACCAATCATCACACGAGAACTCCCCATCCTCCGCCGTGCCCATCAACGAAACGATGCAATCATCATCCAACAAAAGCCTCTTAAGCCACTAACAGCGCCATATCAGATCAAAACGCGCATATAGGCATAGATCGAGAGAGAGAAGTCTTGTGGCGCACCCCGAAGTGTTGTTTACTCGTCAAGGGCTGTAACACCGCTGTGAGAGCGACGACGTAGCTGGACGTCCCTAGGCGGACGGTATCGGTCCCGGTGCGTCCTTCGAAGCGCATTTTGCGTGCGCGGTGGAGATAACTGCGGGCGGCGTGAGGGATACGAACGCCGAGATCGTAGATGTCGTGCACCAGGCGGGAGTGGTCGTAGACGATGTCCATGGTCACGGTGTCGCGGAATGTGGAGGTGGCGGCTTTGTGATCTGTCCGGCAAATCACTGGGAAGGGCCGGGGGGGGGGGGGGGGGGAGAGTGGGGGGGGAAAGGAGAAACGAAGAAGGCGGCGCGTCGTTATATATGAGATGGTAACGTGACCGTGACGGGTGATGAAGCTGAAGCAGGACCTCGATGATCAACGAAAGCAATGGCCGAATTACAAGCAACATTTTTGAAATTATAACGTTCACCAGGGACATATAGTGGTACTACTATCAACATGTCACGATATATGTAAAGGGAAACACTGACTCTATGCCGGTGCAGGCCTCGGGCCTTCTATATATACGCCCTCCCCTCAAAACACCAAAACCCAGCTAAGGACTCCGCATCACCTCATCCCCCGTTTGCGCACCTGCTGCCCACGGCACGTGCACCCCTCTCACCCGCTTACGCACTCTCCCCTTACCTACACTCCCTGCACTCCCCCGCCTCACCCTCTGCACCCTCCCCTCACCCTCCCCATCACTCCCACTCCCATCCTCCCACCCATCCTCTTCCTCGTCCCCAGCCTCATCTCCCGTATCCCACACCCCACTCGCACAGCTTCCCGTCCGCCGCCGCGCAGGCGTACGTACATGCGCCTCCCCTCCCTCCCCTGCCTCAACTCCATCCATCCCATCCCCATTCCCGACCCCATCCCCGCCCCCCTCATCCTCCCCTCCCCAACTGCCCGCATCCGCATCCGAAAACACACTCCCGCCCACGCTCGCACGCCCAGGCCGGATCGTCGGCTCATCATCTGTCGTCTCCGTATCTGCCTCCGTCTCCGTCTCCGTTTCGGTTTCGGTTTCCGTCTCCGTGTCGTTCTCGTTTTCTGCCTCTGCCGGGGTTTGACTTCGTGTATAAGCCGCGTGAGACAATGTGGATGTGGACGAGGACGTGGATGGAGGATAAAACGAATGCTGGGGGTGTGGGTGCGGGTGTGGATGCGGATGTGAGTGGCGCGACGACGAGGATGCCGATAGAGGTTGTGCAGACGTAGATGGCGCAGGGGAGGGCGAGGGCGAGGCAGACGCAGGGGGCGGTGAGTGTCGTTGTGGATGTGTCGTCTGACCCGGAAGCGTGCCCCCGTATGCGTCGATCGCGCCCATCTGGCGGAAGCTCGTGTGGGGCGGCGTCTGGCTCGTGTCGACCTGGGGCTGAGCTTGTGCTTGGCCTTGAGCTTGACCTTGTGAGATGGACGTCGGGGTCTGGGGTGCAGAAGACGGGGATGTGGGCACGGGTGGCACAGTGTCGGTGGAGAAGAGGATGAGCTGCTCTGCGTAGCGCTGCATCTCTGCTGTGGAGATGACCAAGCGAAAGTCATTCAGAAGGAGAAACTGCAGCTCGAGCTGGTTCAGTTCCGCTAGTGGCAGGCCCCCCACCTGTCATTGGTGGCAGGATTAGTAAGTGAAAAAAAAAATTGAAGAAAGGGAGAGATGGTACGTTATACGGACCTTTGCATAACGGGAGTTGGTGTAAAAGACATCACTGAAAAACTTGCTCGCGACGGTGACGCCTGCGATGACGAGCCTGTGGATGTTGAAGGAGTCGATGACAAAGCTTCGGCCGACGGCATCGTTGCTGAGCTTGCTCATGCGGTCAAAGTAGACGAGGAGGGCGAGGAAGACCTCGTTGGTGGTGGGGCAGTACTTGAGGATGCGGAGGAGGTACGCTTCCAGGGAGATAGTGGGGACGTTACGGGCGTGGAACGTCAGCGTTGCCGCTGGGGTGGTCAGCGCCGTCCGGGACGCCGTAGTGAGGGTGGGCCAGAGCTGAGTGTGGGTGTGGGTGGAGGGGTGGGGGTGCAGTGCGTTTTGAGGCGCTGTCGTACAAGGCGAGAGCGAGTCGTTGGTGGCCGCGATTTGGGTGAGCAGGGATGCGAGCAGGCGGAGGAGGTCTGGCGCCGGGTACGAGTGGATGTTGAGCGGGGGCGGGGTCGACACCGGCGCCGGGGAAGGGGGCGGGGTTGCGGGGCGGATTTGCAGCTGGACTGGGGGGCGGGCGGGCGGCGGCGGCGGTGGGAGCGGGGCGGAGGAGGAAGACGTGGTGACTGCTGGTCGGGAGATTGGTTTGCGATATGACGAGGATGAGCGATGGGGGCCAACAACAACGTCTGCGGGCGGGTTGAACGGCGGTGCGATCGCCAGCATGACCAGAGAACGAACGACAAACCCAATGCTGCAAATCAAATCTTGACAGATGGTGATTGGCTGTTACTTTGTTGCTGTTTGTTCCTCGCACGTGGTGATCGACCCACTCCATGGCGCACGTGGGTCAATGTGGCGTCCGTCTCCACCGTCTTCGAACGTTCAAGAGATCCTCTCATCATGGTTGGGTACGTACTTCGAAGGCAATCGTTTGTACACGCTACACTGTCTACATGCTCTATTCATAACAAAGGAGCACCGTATGATTACAGCAGTTTCGTGTGATTGCTTACACATGATCTAATAATTTAAAGGTCCTATAGTCCGATAGAATGATCGTAAGAAAATAGTGATAGTTCGTTATATGCCTGTACAGACTCTATTGCCCCGCTGGGGTCTCCTAGATCCCAAAGCATTTCGGCTTGAGAGCCAAGGGGGTCTGAAAGAGCGAGGGATGTCACCCAAGCGGCTATCAGAACAATAGAGCAAGTAAAGGTATAAAACGAAGTAGAAAAATGAAAGTGTAATAAAAAAGTATTAAAAGAAGATATAATAACGAGTAGGAGTGGGAGGGTGGTGTAACGAAGTTACAGAGTTGGGCGACCTTGCTGTTCACGCTGCACGTAAGATTGACTAGTCGTCTATTTGCTACGTGTAGGTGGTGTTACAAGGTCTACTGTTTACTTATGTAATATACCAACCGCTGGGCATATCCTGACATGTCAACTTCAATGCTGGCATACCCGTTACCTAAAGTCCTTGTCAAGTTGTGCGAGTGAATGAGAAAGATTAACAACGCACATGTTCGACACGGAGGGTAAGGGATGCCCTACTACTTGCTGGAACGACGAGATGGGTAGGGTTTGTCAGAGCAGTGGCAAGCTTCTTCACCAATGACTGGACAAAGTAAGTTGTAAAGTCAGGGGATGCGACATCCGGCACACCGACTTTGACAAGGCCTAAGAGAAATACAGCTTAGTGAACGGCTGAGAGTGCTTTGAGATATATACACACCTAGCCCAGATATTGCTGCAGTAGCCTTTTGCAGTTCCCTCGGGATATGTGATGCCTCGACTCGCCATTCACCTGGAGCGCAGGCGATGTGGTCTGAAACCATGGCTTCGATGGCCACTGCAGACTTTGACCTAATGTGATTGTCTTCGATATAGAGGTGGAGAGTCTGGGAGGTAAGCTCAGCATGTTCTTCTGAGGGGGGCAGGAGCGGTCTTACTCGCTTGTGAGGTCCGTCTGTTGGGAGTCATTCCACTAAGCCGCGCGGCTTTGTGGAATGACTCCCAACATAAAGTAAACCCGACCCATCTGGTCGGTGTCTACCCCCCTATGGTCCAACAATCGGCTGGCCGGTAACCGCATCGGGGTGATGTTACTCCATATTTAAGTAGTGGACCTAATTTGGGCTCAAAGGCTTATGCCAGGATATTGCCGCTATGGGGGGTCGAACTACCAACGCCTTGATGGGTCGTCGGGTTTACTTTATGTTGGGAGTCATTCCACTAAGCCGCGCGGCTTAGTGGAATGACTCCCAACACCGTCGAGACACGGGTGTGCGGAGCCATGAATACGAGCATCGATGGTGACCTGGAGAGCACAAAGTCCACGTCAGTGGTCCAACATGCAAGAGCTGATTTTTCTTGTTAGACTTACCGAAGATGGAGCACCACCGTCAATGACTGTGCCACCACCGCTGATGTCCTCTCGACGTCGTCCGTGGTGAGGGGCTCGTCCGTGCTGAAGCCATTGTCAGGATTGAGAAGTTGTTTCCTGTGTGTCTTCTTGTTCGTCGTTGAGTTGAGGCGCACGCTGCTCGGCCACTGATCGGGCTGCTTGTCAATGAGGGCACGGAGCTCGCGACTGTTGAGAAGGCTTCGGGAAATCATGAGGTTTTAAGAAAGAATGAGACCAGAGAGAGGGAACGAGAACTTACACAAGTTCAGCAAGCTGATAAGGCCGGGGACGGTTCATGGTTCCGGGCGTAGTTTCGCGTGTGTTCATTGAGAGTAAAATTCCACAGGAGACATAGAGAAGGAGAGAGCTTCAAAAAGGCCTCGAGCAGCCGCCGTTGAAGGCGATCGAGTCGATCGAGGCAAACGACGCAATGGAGCGTCGCATGCCGGGCCCAAAGAGTGAGACTAGAGAGCGTGTGCGAGGGGCCGGGAGCGGGAGAACAAGATCGAGAGTTTTTAGCTGCCAAAGTTCCCAGAACGGAAGAGATCGCACAGAAATATTAAAGCCCGTTTAGTCACACATAAGAGAAAAGTAACAATAAAAGTCGCAGTACGGTCTATCGAGGGCTATCGAGGGGAGCGGGGACCAGCGTTTGCGGTCGCATCAGGCGCCGAAACCGCAACGTTACCAGCAGGCGTAGCAAGTGCCTGTGATACAGCATCCAAAATCGCCATCGATGAGCCATCTTCCGCCAAAACTTTTGTAGTTTCCAAATCGCGTAAGTAGGCATCAATTGTTTCCGCCGCTCCAGAAGCGTGTGCAATCTTGGCACATGCAGCATGTAAAGCGAGGTATCGAGGGTCGGGGAGAGGAAGCTGAGTCTGGTTATCGGTGAACTGTATAATCGTCCCAGCTGGTAGAGATGACGCAAACGGGTTGGCCTTCCCAAGCTTGTAGGCGTTTTGCTGGCCCTACCATGTACTGAAGCATTAGCTCGAGGTGGGGAAGATCCGGGTTAGCATACCTCCAAGGGCTCCAACCAAATATCAAACCCCCCAAACTTTTTATGCTCGTCAAGTGAGAGTGTCATCACGTTTTCAAGCCGGTTGATGTCATTGCCGTTGACTTCTGAAATATCGATTCCCGTGAATAAGGTAATGATCTCAGCCGATTTCGCACGCTGTAGTGGGTAAAGTTAGGTTCGTGACGCTGCAGGGTTTGAACATACAGCTTGATTACTGTGGGTCTTATTGATGCCAAAAGGGATGATATGAGCCGCCTCAGTGTACTTGTATTCATCCCCTGGCTGGTAAACCTGCAGATGCTTGAGAGCATGACGCATATCCATAATTCCCGAAATTACGCAGCGCGCGCCGTCACGCTTCAAACACTAATGGATATGTCAGAAGGATTCATAAATCTAGTAATCCGGACTTACGAGATCCTTCAAGGTCTGTTGGTCGCGCTTTGCAGATTCGATTAAGGACGCAAGATTTTCCCGGGTAATCTCTGCGGAGCGTCGAGAGGGATGGTCAGACACCGCGGGGGTACGTCCGCCTTGAGCCTTCACTGCAATGAAGAGTTAGGAGTCGACCCACGGTAGGAACACCTTTTTCACCCACTTGGAATCAAAAGTCCTTTGAGATAATGATCGTACAACCCGTAAAGTTGATCGTCGTTTTGACAAGCTGTGATGGCATGCGCAACTTCCTCCCGTCCGTCTGGGGTGGGTGCATGATCGAGCATGGCGATGAGGAGCGATGCAGCCTTAGCATGGCTCTTCTTGTTTGCCCCGGACGCGTGCCCCTTCGCCCGTTCGGAATAGGCGAGAAGGGAATTACGGGTGAGGGTTGAAATCATGTTGGTTCATGTCTAAGCGTGGCTGTGACCTGTCACACCTTGACCTCGTCCTTGTCAGGTACACCTGGTCCTCCCACAGTTTGAGCCTAATAATAGTTAGTGGCGTTGAGTGTCACCGACTACAATCATCCTGAATATCAGCTGATTCACCATGCGCTCGAGCCCTCTCGAGCCTCATCACGTCCGTCTACGACTGCGCCAGTTTGCCCATCAACTCCGTTCTGACTCCCACCTCGCCAGCTCCTTGTCCATCTGCTGAAACCGCTTTGCCACCCAATCAATCGTATTTTTTGGATTTTTCATAGCTTCCGGAGCTTGCTCTCGTTCTCAGTGCTGAGCCTGGTGCCGCATACTCAAGCACATCCAAATCATGGTTGGGTACGTACTTCGAAGACAACCGTTTCTGCACGCTACACTGCCTACATTTTTTTTCATTACAAAGGAGCACTATGTGATTACAGCAGTTCTATTATGACGCCTAGCTGCGATATACAGATTTAGACAAAGTAAAGAGAAGAAGAGATACAGCCATCCGAAAGCACATTCAGAAAGCAAAAAGTCCAGAACCAGAGCCGGTAACTAGATCTATGGCCCCATCAGAGGCGAGAAGATCCTTCAACGCGTCGGATCCAGAGAGGAGGGTTCTCGCATGCGCTCGCCGGAGCTCCGGCGTCTTGAGCCCCGCGAACGCACGGCGCCAGTTCCTCGATGCGTCGTTGGGCTGAGACTGTTCTGCGACACCCGCTATGAGCCCAATGTGGGTTTGCGCTCTGTCGACAAGGTGGCGTAGCCGGATGCGGTCTAGCGCAGCAGAGTCCTGTCCGGAGAACTGAAGATTGAATCAGAATGAGTAAGTGCACGATCGAATGGCGAGAGTGGCTATAACTTACGCTGTTTGCTATAACAGCCATTAGGTCCTGGTTCTGTTCGACAAGTGCGGCCACTTCGCGCTGGAGGTTGCGGATGTGCATGTCCTGGACCCGGTTTACTTCTTCCTGCTTGGTTTGCGCCTCCGCCAACCCCGTCTCTAACGTCGCCTGCATGTCCTGTAACTCCTCCAACTGCCCCTTCACGTCCTCCATCTCCTCCTCCAATGCCGTCTCCAAGCCATTCACCTCCTCTATCTCGCTCTCCTCCTCCTCCGACTCCGTCTCCGAGTCCTCCTCTGTGTCGCTCTCCACCTCCTCCGACTCCGAGTTATTCACCTCCTTTGGCTCGCCATCCACTACCTCTGTCTCTGTCTCTGCTGCCTCTAAAATTGCCTTTGCCTCTGCATCCGTCC
Source organism: Tricholomella constricta (assembly GCA_013368375.1). Classification (NCBI taxonomy): domain Eukaryota; kingdom Fungi; phylum Basidiomycota; class Agaricomycetes; order Agaricales; family Lyophyllaceae; genus Tricholomella; species Tricholomella constricta. Next base: position 280,462 of record JAACJP010000044.1, read on the forward strand.
CCATCATAACGACCTTCAATAACTTCAATTGCGCCTTCGCCCTCTCCCACTCTGCATCTGACCACACCCCTTCGTCCTTCTTCTCCTGCCACTCCCTCAATAACCCCGCCTCCCAGACGTCCGCCTTCGGCCCCCACTGCCAGTGTTCATTCAGCCTCTCCATTTCGTCTTTCATGCAGGTCACCTCTGTTCCCATCTCTTTCGTACCCTCGAAAGTGCTGTGTTCTCTTTCTTTTATGCTCCAGATCCTCTGGATCCGTGTGGTTGACGTTGAGGATGAGGATGATTTTGTTTGACAGACTGTGGGCGGGGGGAGGGGGGAGGGGGAAGATCTGTAATGAGATGTGGATGTGCAGAGATGATGGGGGTAATGGGAAAGTATCACTGTGAGTTACAGTATGAGCGAGTGTTGCCAACGTGTAGCGAAAGGTGTGACTTGTTGAGTCAAGCTTCGATGCAGAGTATCGCTACCCACAACTACGTAGAGGGTGGCTACTTATAGGTAAACGGCAGTAATAAAAAGTCCGCCACAAGATTGACACGAGGCAACTGTGCTGTGAAGGAAAGCGGTAAAAAATAGGAAAAGGGGAAGAAGGGTGGAACAAGAAGAACGAAAGAGAACAAAAGCGGTGGGCGTAAGCGTAGGCTCAACACAGCCGTTACGATTTCAGCATAAATTTGACACCGAATTATAATCCAGACACGGAACAACAAAAATTCTGATAACTTGAACGTCGAGTCCCACTGCTCGCCTGATAGAATACTGTGAATTACCGTCAACACCGTGCTCAGTCTTCCGGGATCTGGACCTCCCAACTTGAAATTGGATTGGGACATCCATGTCTTTTGAAATTATATCAATGACTGCCAATGTGACTCGTGTACCATGTCTTCCGAGCCTTGCCACCCTAGTTGGTCTAACGCCGTTAGAAATACAATAATTTATTGACCTCCAACACATTGAATTTCGTCCACGATGGCTCGTAATCCACGGCGCCCCCGGCTACCGCAAATGCAAGGGTTTTGAGGACCTTAGAGCATAAAGTCGACTATTAGGAATCAATCTGTTCTCAGTCTCGAACGGAGATGATAGCTATTGGTCAATATGTTGTCGCGTAAGACCCGACCGCATATAAATATCACAGCCCAGATTCAGACAGTTTACAGAAAGCATGGGTATCTATGTCGGTATGTATGTGAAGAGAGCAAAGATATCGATACAAATACAGCCAATCGAAAGCAAGTTTCAGAAAGCAATAAGAAACACAAAAACACGAAAAGACAAAGCAAAAAGAACAACATGCCTAATACCCATCCTCAGAGATGACGATTCCGAGGAGGACAATCAGACCCCGTTTCTCCGCCTCGACACGATGCCTGGCAATCGTCCCCCTGTATTGGTCATGTTCAATCTGCTCGTGGGCAGCCATATCCCCCGACCGCCGAATATGTGATCTGGTGTCGGTGACCAGATCTAAGGCCATATCAGAGGCTAGAAGGTCCCTCATTTCACCGGTAATGAACATGCCGGGCTCGGAAAGGATGCGTCTAGCATACGATCGTCGAAGCTCCGGCGTGGCGAAGTTCGCGAACGCGCGGCGCCAGTTTACCGACGCGTCCCAGCGCGATTCCGAAAGGCCCGTTATGAGTCCAAGGTGGGTTTGCGCTCTGTGGAGAAGGTTGCGCAGCCGAATGCGGTCCAGCGCAGCGGGATCTTGTGTGGAGAAAGAGAAGTTGAGTGAGTGAGTGCGAGGTCGAATGACAGGAGTGGCCTTGATCGGGCTTACGCTGTCTGCTATAACTCTCATCATGTCCTGATTCGAGTCGGTGAGTGCAGCGACGTCGTCCTTGAGCTCGCTGTTGCGCTGCCATGCTATTTCCACCTGCCTTTTCGACCTAGCGTGTTGACCCTCCGACCGCGCGTGTTTTCTATTCGACTCCCATAACTCGCGCTTCAGCGTCTTCATCTCCTTCTCCGACCTCGCGTGTTTCGCCTCCGACCTCGCCTTCGACTCCTGTAACTCGCCCCTAATCTCCTCCATCTCCATCTCCGACCTCGCCTTCGACTCCCGTAACTCGCCCCTGATCTCCTCCGTCTCCTTCTCCAACCGCACCTCTTTGTCCTTCATCTCCTGCTCCCACCGCGCCTGTTTGTCCTTCATCTCCTTCTCCGAATTCGCGTGCATCTCCTTCATCTCCTTCATCGTGGACATCAGCTGATTTGCCATGCGCTCAAGCCCCACCACGTCAGTCTGCGACTGCGTCAGTTTGCCCATCAACTCCGTCTTCGCCTGCCACCTCGCCAACTCCTCGTCCATCTCCTGCTTTGTCGCCCAATGAATCGAAGTTTTTGGAGCTTGCTCTCGTTCTCCGTGCTGAGCCTGGCGCGTTGCCTGCTCCCGCAAGATATCCCCGAGATCATAACCACTCTCGTTTCGACGAGCCACGAGATACTTCGAACTGACGCATGCACCGATGGTAGGAGACGATGAAGAAAGGCCGTGAATTAAAGTCTCCAGCGTGTCTAGAGCCAAAATGTCAGTCAACAGAGCAGAAGAGACCAATGAAAGATGATATGTACACGGGGGCTCCACATAGATGGACCTGTCTTTGTCGACGAGGCGGAAGTATGGAAGAGGACGGCCCACCATTTTTTCGAGTGCGACGCGGATGGCCTGATCTACCAAGTCTGATCGCAGTACCTGTTCAAGAGTCATACGTTCGCCGATGTCGTCGAACGTGGGGTCGCGTGAGATATTCGGAATCTGACATATCACAGGCTGGTCGTGGTCGTAAAACCTGACGTCGAGTCGAAGCTCGTTTGGTGACAGTGGGGCAGAATTTGACATAATAATGAGGCCTGCAGATCCAGTCGGTCTCTCAGCTCGGCGATCTTTATACTCATCGATGAGGTGTACCTTGAGCTACTTATTGTTAATCTGTCAGCTCAGTGAGAGAGATGCAGACCCTCATAATGCCCTCCCTCGTTTATTGTTTTACTAGTTCTTGACAATAACGGATACCCTGAATTTTTTATCAAGCTTCTTTGACACGTATACCCCTAGCTCTGGCGCAGGCTATCTCTGCTTCAGAAGAAATCGATATCATCATGTGAGGCAAAGTCGGTGTTTTGGTACCCAGGTCCCGTCAACGTCCACCAGGTCACATACATACATCATCATCTCCGTGCCTCAGGGAACAGTTCGTCTGCAGCCATCTTCGCGTCCTGCTCCGCCTCGCTAAGTGGTCCGGCAGGGACAGGTCGCTTCTTCTCCTGGTTCTGCGACTCTGCTTCTGTCTGAGTTTCTGTAGCCGCCGTACTGAGCTCCGTCGTCGCATCTGTAGTCTCGGTCGTATCAGTCGTCTGGGTCTGGGTCTGCGCCTCCTCATCCTTTATCTTCTCCTTCTCCATAGGCTCCGTACTCGTGCCGCCGGCTACAGCACCAACCACTCCCCCACCCGCGGCCCTACCAGCGACTGCGCTGATCTCCTTCACCGTCGTCGGCAGCACCTTCACCGGCGGCACCTGGCCTTTACTCTGACTCTTCACCTCCGCCCCCGCATCCCCCTCGAACACGTTCCGCCCCGGCTCAAGGACGCCCTCACCCCCCCCCGTCGTCTCGCTGTCCCCCGCTCCCGCAGCGGCCTCTGCACCACCCTCGTTCTTCACCACGGGGTCGACCTTGTTATTCTGCGCCAGGAGGCCATTGGGGTCGAACCGCTCCTTCTCGTTCCCGTGCGGGACGACGATGGCGGGGCGCCCGTCCGCCGCGCCGCCGACAGTCGCGTGCGCCACAGGGACGTGCGACTGCTGCGGCGTGAAGCCTGCGTCGTTGTACTGCGGATACTGTAGACCAAAACGAAAGCGTCAGGTCAGTCAATGTTCGTCCTTCTTTGGACTATGTGATAGGTCACGTACGTCGTCGTGGTCGATAAGGTGGCGTAGCCTGCTGCGGTCCAGCGCGGCGAAATCCTGTGCGGAGAACTAGTGTGAGTGAGTGTTGCCGACGTGTGGCGGAAGGTGTGAGTGACTTGTCAAGTGGAGTTTCGATACACTGGGGAAGATAGCTTGGAGGACACTTTGGATGATTGGATGATTGGGTGATTCAGAGTATCGCTATCTACACTACGTAGAGGGCTCAGTCATTCCGGGTCTGGACCTCCCAGCTTGAAGTTGGATTGGGACATCCATCTTCTTTGAAATCATATCAATGACTGTGTACTATGTGTTGTTACTCTATGTAGTACGTCACTAGAAATACAATAAATCATGGGCATCCACTATTCTACGTGTGTTTGTTGTCCGCACATTGAATACCATCGACGATGGCTCGTAATGCATGGTGCCCCCGGCTACCGCGAATGCAAGGGTTTTGAGGACCTTAGAGCATAAAGTCGACCGTGAAGAATTGATCGCGTTTTTAGTCTCGAGAACGGAGATGATAGCCAGTTGTCAATATTTTGACCCGACGGCATATAAATATCACAGCCTAGATTCAGACATTCTACAGAAAGCATGGGTATGTATGTGAAGAGAGCAAAGGTACAAATACAGCCAATCGAGAGCAAGTTCCAGAAAGCAATAAGAAACACAAAAACACAAAAACACGAAAAAAAGCAAAAAGAACAACATGCCTACTGACAGTACCATTCCACAGAAATGACGACTCCGAGGAGGACAGTCAGATCCGATTTCTCCTCCTCGTTATGATGCCTGGAGATCGTCACCTGGTATTGGCCATGTTGGATCGGCTCGTGGGCTACCAAATCCCCCGAACGCCGAATATGTGATCTGATGTCGGTGACCAGATCTAGGGCTCCGGGAGAGGCAAGAAGGGCTCTGATTGCACTGTGAGTGGAATACTTGGAGCCGGAGAGCAGGGTTCTCGCATGCGCTCGCCGGAGCTGCGGCGTATTGAGCTGCGCGAACGCATGGCGCCAGTCCATCGACGCGTCCCGTTGCTTTGTCGCGACACCTGTTATGAGCCCAAGGCAGGTTTGCGCTCTGTGGAGAAGGTTGCGCAGCCGAATGCGGTCCAGCGCAGCGGAGTCCTGTGCGGCAAAAGAGAGGTTGAGTGAGTGAGTGCGAGGTCGAATGGCAGGAGTGGCTTGGAATTTGAAGACTTACCCTGTCTGCCACGGCGGCCATTACGTCCTGGTTCGCTTCAGTAACTGCAGCCAGTTCGTCCTCGAGAGCGCTGTGTTTTTCCATTGATTTCTTCAATTCGCCCCTGATCTCCTCCATCTCCTTCTCCGACCGCACCTCTTTGTCCTTCATCTCCTGCTCCCACCGGGCCTGTTTGTCCTTCATCTCCTTCTCTGACCGCGCCAGCTTGTCCCTCACCTCCTGCTCCGACCGCGTCTGATTGTCCCTCATCTCTTGCTCCGACCGCGCCAGCTTGTCCCTCACCTCCTGCTCCGACCGCGCCAGCTTGTCCCTCATCTCCCGCGCCAGCTTGTCCCTCACCTCCTGCTCTGACCGCGCCAGCTTGTCTCCCATCTCCTGCGCCAGCTTGTCCCTCACCTCCTGCTCCGACAGCGCCAGCTTGTCCCTCATCTCCTGCGCCAGCTTGTCCCTCACTTCCTGCTCCGACCGCGTCTGATTGTCCCTCATCTCCTGCTCCCACCGCGCCTGTTTGTCCTTCATCTCCTTCTCCGAACTCGCGTGTATCTCCTTCATCTCCTTCATCGTGGACATCAGCTGATATGTCATGCGCTCGAGCCTCATCACGTCCGTCTGCGACTGCGCCAGTTTGCCCATCAACTCCGCCTCTGACTCCCACCTCGCCAGCTCCTCGTCTACCTGTTGATATTGCTTTGCCGCCCAATCAATCGTAGTTTTTGGCTTTTTCATAGCTGGGTCTCGTTCTCCGCGCTGAGCCTGGTGCGTTGCCTGCTCCTGCCGGATGTCCCCGAGATCGTAACCACTCTTGTCTTGACGAGCCACGAGATATTTCGAACTATAATATGCAGTGATGGTAGGAGACGATGAAGAAAGGCCGTGAGCTAAAGTCTCCAACGTGTCTAAAGCCCAAACATGTGTTCAGTCAAGAACAGAAGAGACCAAAGAAAGATATGTACACGGGGGCTCCACAAAGATGGTCCTGTCTTTGTCGAAGAAGGGCATGTCTGGAAGAGGACCTCCCACCATTTTTTCGAGTGCGGTGCGGAGTGCTTGATTTACCAAGTCTGCTTGCAGTATCTCTCCAAGGGTCATTCGGTCGCGTATCCTGTCGAACTTGGGGTCACGTGTGATATTCGGAATCTGACATATCACACCCGGCTGGTCGCGGTCGTAAATCTTGACCTCGAGTCGAAGCTCGTTTGGTGACGATGGTGCGGAATTTGACATGATAATGAGGCCTCGACTTTGGCTGCAGATCCAGTCTGTCGTCTGTCAGCTCGATGATCTTTATACTCATTGTCACATCGGTCTTATGCCGTTTTATGATCAAGGATGAGGTCCCTCATGAGCTACTTATTGTTACATCTGTCAGCTCAGTGGGAGAGATGCAGACCCTCGTGATGCCCTCCCTCATTTGTCGTTCATTGTTCTACTAGTGCTTCACAATAACGGATACCCTGAATGTTTTATCAAGCTTCTTTTGACACGTACACCTACGCGCTCTGACTCATGTTATCTCTGCTTCAGAAGAAATCGATATCATCATGTGAGGCAAAGTCGGTGTTTTGGTACCCAGGTCCCGCCAACATCATCATCATCTCCGTGCCTCAAGGAACAGTTCGTCTGCAGCCATCTTCGCCTCCTGCTCCGCCTCGCCAAGTGGTCCGGCAGGGACAGGTCGCTTCTTCTCCTGAGTCTGCGACTCTGCTTCTGTCTGAGTTTCTGTAGCCGCCGTACTGAGCTCCGTCGTCGCATCTGTAGTCTCGGTCGTATCAGTCGTCTGGGTCTGAGTCTGCGCCTCCTCATCCTTTATCTTCTCCTCCTCCTTCGGCTCCGCACTCGTCCCGCCGGCTACAGCACCAACCACTCCCCCGCCCGCAGCCCCACCAGCGACCGCGCTGATCTCCTTCACCGTCGTCGGCAGCACCTCCACCGGCGGCACCAGGTCCTTCTCGCCCTTACTCTTGCTCTTCACCTCCGCCCCCGCATCCCCCTCAAACACGTTCCGCCCGGGCTCAGGAACGCCCTCACCCCGCACGCCCGTCGTCTCGCTGTCCCCCGCTCCCGCGGCGGCTTCTGCACCGCCGTCGTTCTTCACCACGGGATCGACCTTGTTGTTCTGCGCCAGGAGGGCGTTGGGGTCGAACGGCTCCTTCTCGTTCCCGTGTGGGACGACGATGGCGGGGCGCCCGTCCGCCGCGCCGCCGACGGTCGTGTGCGCCACAGGGACGTGCGACTGCTGCGGCGTGAAGCCTACGTTGTTGTACTGCGAATACTGTAAACCAAAACGAAGGCATCAGATATTGAACCTTCTTTGGACTATGTAGTATGTCACGTACGTCGTTGTGGAAATCTTTGCACGAAAAGTCCCATGTCTTGAACCACTTCGCGCTGACACACTTGCTCTTCGTCCATGGGCTGCCGTACGCCAAGGGGCTGAAATGCGCGATATGCCATACCGCGAGGATGACGAGGACTGCCGCAATCTGGAGGCGCACCCTCGGGCGCAGAGTAGACGTTGCGAGATCAAAACCTGCGCAGGAGAGGAGCACGGCGAAGTAGAGCGCGGGGAAGTAGTGATGGAGGAAGAGCTGACGGCCCATAAGGAAGAAGGGGAAGTAATGTAGTGCCCAGCCGACGAAGAGGAAGCCACAGAGGGAGTCGTATTTGACGACTTTAGCTGTGGGTAGGTGTGGTGAGCTCGGATGCATGCGTGAAGGGGCATGACTTACTATTATCGAAGTCGCGATGGCCTCTTTGGGCCCGGAGGACGAGGAAGCCACGCACAGAGGCGTATGCGACGACAGCGAGGGTGCTGAGCCACCATACGAGCGGGTTGCCGATGAGGTAAATCTGGCGATTGTCCTTTACCCAGGAACTTCTGCAAAAAATATATTGTGTTGAGATTATGCCTTGAGCGTGAGGGCTTGGAGCGCTTACAATGCCACAACGGAGACGAGGCCAGGAAGACGGACGCGAATCGTACGTGTGGCGATCAGTCAAGCTAGCGTTGGTGGTCCACATGACTCGCTGCGGCAATTTTAAAAACTTGGCAAAGAATCCGGGGAGCTTGTAGTTTACTGTTATCGAAATCGCGATAGCCTCTTTGGGCCCGGAGGATGAGGAAGCCACGCACGCAGGCGTATGCGACGACAGCGAGGGTGCTGAGCCACCATACGAGCGGGTTGCCGATGAGGTAAATCTTTTGCGCTCTGTCGATAAGGTGGCGTAGCCTGCTGCGGTCCAGCGCAGCGAAATCCTGTGCAGAGAACTAGTGTGAGTGAGTGTTGCCGACGTGTGGCGGAAGGTGTGAGTGACTTGTTAAGTGGACTTTCGATACACGGGGGAAATAGCCTGAAGGACACTTTGGATGATTGGATGATTGGTACACTACGTAGGGGGCTCAGTCATTCCAGATCTGGACCTCCTGAAGTTGGACTGGGACATCCATCTCCTCTGTAATTATACCAATGACTGTGTACTATGCCTTCTTGTTACTCTAGTAGGTCACTAGAAATGCAATGTTGTCCGCACATTGAATTCGTCCACGATGGCTCGTAATGCATGGTGCCCCCGGCTACCGCAAATGGAAGGGTTTTGAGGACCTTAGAGCATAAAGTCGGTCGACCGTGAAGAATTGATCGCGTTCTTAGTCTCGAGAACGGAGATGATAGCCAGTTGTCAATATTTTGACCCGACGGCATATAAATATCAGAGCCCAGATTCAGACATTCTACAGAAAGCATGGGTATGTTTGTGAAGAGAGCAAAGGTACTAATACAGCCAATCGAAAGCATGTTCCAGAAAGCAATAAGAAACACAAAAACACGAAACGAACACAGCAAAAGAACAACTAGGATTGCAACTGCCCTTCCACAGAAATGACCATTCCGAGGAGGACAGTCAGACTCGACTTCTCCGCCTCGACATGATGCCTGGAGATCGTCACCTCGTATTGGCCATGTTGAATCGGCTCGTGGGCTATCAAATCCCCCGAACGCCGAATATGTGATCTGGTGTCGGTGACCAGATCTAGGGCCGCGGGAGAGGCGAGAAGGGCTTTGATTGCACTGTAAGTGGAAAACTTGGACCCGGAGAGGAGGGTTCTCGCATGCGCTCGCCGGAGCTGCGGCGTATTCAGCTTCGCGAACGCAAGGCGCCAGTTCATCGACGCGTCCTATTGCATTGTCGCGACACCTGCTATGAGCCCAAGGCAGGTTTGCGCTCTGTGGAGAAGGTTGCGCAGCCGAATGCGGTCCAGCGCGGCGGAGTCCTGTGCGGAGAAAGAGAGGTTGAGTGAGTGAGTGCGAGGTCGAATGACGGGAGTGGCTTTGTCTTTGAAGACTTACGCTGTCTCCCACGGCGGCCATTACGTCCTGGTTCGCTTCAGTGACTGCAGCCAGTTCGTCCTCGAGAGCGCCGTGTTTTTCGATCGATTTCTTCAATTCGCCCCTGATCTCCTCCAGCTCCATCTCCGACTTCGCGTGTTTTTCCTTTGACTCATGTAAATCGCCCTTCATCTCCTTCATCTCCGCCTCCAAGCTCACGTATTTATCCTGCGACTCCCTTAACTTGCGCTGCATCTCCTCCTCTGACATCGCGTGTACCAGCTTCATCTTCTCCACCACCTTATCCGCCCGCTCCTGTTTATCCTTCAGGTCATTCAACATGCCAAGGATCGTCGTCATATCCTTCGGCTGCGCAAGTTTGCCCATCGCCTCCGACTCCCCCCTCGCCAGCTCCTCATCCACCTGCGAAAATTGTTTTGTCTCCCAAGCAAACGTAGTTTCTGGGCTTTTCGCTTGATATCCTTCTTCGTGCTGGTGCGTTGGGTTCCCGAGATCGTAATCACTCTTGTCTTGACGAGCCACGGCATACTTGGAACTAAAACATGCACTGATGGCAGGAGACGATAAGGTAAGGCCTTTGACTAAAGTCGCCAGAGTGTCTAGAGTTAAAGCATGTGTTCAATCAATGGAACAGAAGAGAGCAAAGAAACATATGTACATGGGGGCTCCACAAAGATGGTCCTGTCTTCGTCGATGAAGCGAATGCCTGTCAGAAGAGGAGCGCCCACCATGTCCTGACTGCAGTGCGGATTGTCTGAGATGCCAACTGTGATGACAGTAAGTCTCCAAGAGTCATTTGTTCGCCAATTTTGTCGAACATGGGGTCACGTGCAATATTCAGAATCTGGCAGGTTACAGGGGGCTGGTTGCCATCGTAAAACCTGATCTGGAGTCGAAGATGAGTTGCTGCGGACGTCGACATAACAATGACGACTTTGGCTGCAGATTCAGTCTGTCGTCTGCCAGCGGCGGTCTTTATACTCATCGTTGCATCGGATTTTATGCTGCTTGATGATCATCGATAAGGTCCCTTGACCTACTTACTGTCTCCGCTGTCGGTACAGACTCGTGACGCTCCCCCTCATTGTCCTTCATTGTACTTGACAATAATTGATACCCTGGATTTGTTCATCAAGCTTCTTCTGACTTACAGAAGAAAATCATGTGAAGCAAAGTCCGACTAGCCACAGTAGCCAAGGTGTGTTTTGTTACCCAGGTCCCAACGTCGACCAGGTCACATACATACATCATCATCTCCGTGCCTCAGGGAACAGTTCGTCTGCAGCCATCTTCGCCTCCTGCTCCGCCTCGCCAAGTGGTCCGGCAGGCACAGGCCGCTTTTTCTCCTGGGTCTGCGACTCTGCTTCTGTCTGAGTTTCTGTAGCCGCCGTACTGAGCTCCGTCGTCGCATCTGTAGTCTCGGTCGTATCAGTCGTCTGGGTCTGAGTCTGCGCCTCCTCATCCTTTATCTTCTCCTCCTTCGGCTCCGCACTCGTCCCGCCGGCTACAGCACCAACCACTCCCCCGCCCGCAGCCCCACCAGCAACCGCGCTGATCTCCTTCACCGTCGTCGGCAGCACCTCCACCGGCGGCACCTGGCCTTTACTCTGACTCTTCACCTCCGGCCCCGCATCCCCCTCAAACACGTTCCGCCCCGGCTCAGGGACTCCCTCACCCCGCACGCCCGTCGTCTCGCTGTCCCCCGCTCCCGCGGCGGCTTCTGCACCGCCGTCGTTCTTCACCACAGGATCGACCTTGTTGTTCTGCGCCAGAAGGGCGTTGGGGTCGAACGGCTCCTTCTCGTTCCCGTGTGGGACGACGATGGCGGGACGCCCGTCCGCCGCGCCGCCGACTGTCGTGTGCGCCACAGGGACGTGCGACTGCTGCGGCGTGAAGCCTACGTTGTTGTACTGCGAATACTGTAAACCAAAACGAAGGCATCAGATATTGAACCTTCTTTGGACTATGTAGTAGGTCACGTACGTCGTTGTGGAAATCGTTGCACGAAAAGTCCCATGTCTTGAACCACTTCGCGCTGACACACTTGCTCCTCGTCCATGGGCTGCCATACGCCAAGGGGCTGAAATGCGCGAAATGCCATACCGCGAGGATGACGAGGACTGCCGCGATCTGCAGGCGCACCCTCGGGCGCAGAGTAGACGTTGCGAGGTCAAAACCTGCACAGGAGAGGAGCACGGCGAAGTAGAGCGCGGGGAAGTAGTGATGGAGGAAGAGCTGGCGGCCCATGAGGAAGAAGGGGAAGTAATGTAGTGCCCAGCCGACGAAGAGGAAGCCACAGAGGGAGTCGTATTTGACGACTTTAGCTGTGGGTAGGTGTGGTAAGCTCGGAAGCATGCGTGAAGGGGCATGACTTACTGTTATCGAAATCGCGATAGCCTCTTTGGGCCCGGAGGATGAGGAAGCCACGCACGGAGGCGTATGCGACGACAGCGAGGGTGCTGAGCCACCATACGAGCGGGTTGCCGATGAGGTAAATCTGGCGATTGTCCTTTACCCAGAAGTTCTGGAAAAAAAAAATACATCGTGTTGAGATACTGCCTCAGGTGTGAGGGCTTGGAACACTTACAATGCCACGACGGAGACGAGGCCAGGAAGACGGACGTGAATCGTATGTGTGGCGATCAGTCAAGCCAGCGTTGGTGGTCCACATGACTCGCTGCAGTTCCATGAACTTGGCAAAGAATCCGGGGAGCTTATAGTTGACCTTTGGCGCATCCGCGGGTACTAATCAAAGAGTGAGCAACCAATCTCCAAGACCAATATATAGAATTTCTCGACGTACGATTCGGATGCATGGACGTCTCAATGAACCACAACGAATTGGCACGGACCGCATTCTTGTTACACGTCACCTCCTGCTGTTCATAGGCCCAGTCTGGCAGTTTGACCTTGTGCGAGAAGAGGTAGCACCCAGTGAGCGAATGTCGGAGCCTGAACACGGTCCTGAGAGTGCGGAGGCGTTTGCTGGACTCCTTATCGCGACGGTCGCCGCGCTCGATCTCGACATACCAGTCGTCGTTGGCATCGCCCGCGAATCCGGGCATACCGTACGCGGAAACCTCATTCTGGAAGTCGACGTCGGACACGGGCGGGCGGATGTCGTGCGAGTGCAGATGCTTCTCTGTTGCAATGTGCTGCAGCTTGATGCGAGTCCCCGAGGTGATGTACGAGAGCGGCTCGGTGGTCCAGTCAAACTCGGCACTAGAGTCGGATGCGTTGAAGATGCGCCAGTCGTTGTTCGAGTCGCGGTGCGGATAGAGTGTAATTTGTTGTTCTATTAGGACTTTAGCGAGTGCTGCACAGAGGAACTGAAGGGTACGTACGTTTGCTTCCGCCTGGATAAGTGTGCACGTGCGAGTGGAGGTATCCGCCCTGTGTGTTTACGTGGCGGAGGGTGACTTGTGAACCGACGCCGATGTCCGCAAAGGTATCGGCCATACCGCGGCCACCGAGAGTGTGCTGGAACTCGGAGCTCATAAAGCCGTCACCGTCGCCCGAGTTCTCAAGGACGAGGAAGTGGATCTGGAACATGGCCATGTAGAATATGATGGGAATGGCGATCAGGCATATGGCACGGGCGATGAAATGGCGAACGAATAACCGCGGGGGCACACGCAAGTCGCCAAGGAGCATCCACAGCTGATGCAAGGTGCTGACACCGATAGTTGCGATCGTGAAAAGGCCCACCCACTTACAGCTCGCCACGGCGCCAAGCGAGAAGCCGGTAAGCGTGAGCCAGGTCCACCAGGACTTCGTGAAGGGGGCGTGCTTGTCCTCATTCCAGAAACCACACCAAAGGAATACGGTGAGTGCGGTGAAGAAGATGAGGGGTGAATCGAGCAGAATGTGCCGCGACTGCGTAACGAGCCCGTTTTCGAAGGTGATGAAGAGAGAAGCCAAAAGAGCGGTGGTTGCGCGGCAGTCGAGAGCCCGTAGAGTAAGGTAGGCGAGTGGCACAGTGGCGACGCCCAGCGCCGCAGGCACCATCCGCATCGCCACGTATGGTACACGTTCATAGATCCTGCTCTTGTCAGACGAAGCTCTCGCTGCATAACGCAGCCACTCACTTTCCGATGTCCTTGAAATCAAACTGCCCGTCGTATCCAAACACGAATGCTGCCAGTGTAATCAATAGTTTCGCAAGTGGGGGATGCACATCAACGAAATACTGCGTCTTGATGTATTTTGAAGCAAATTTGCCGAAATGCACCTCGTCGAAACTGTACGTTCGTCAGCTGGGCATACGAGAGACGTCCAAGCTACGCACACAACGCTATTTGGCTTTGAGAGTCGGAATAACCGTACTCCTGCTGCCACGAGGACCACGAGGAACAGCAACTTCCACTCTCCTGCTGTCATGTTCAGTCCACCCAGTCCGTGGTGCCTCCCTCGCGCCGGCGCAAACCCCTTTGACGCCGCTGCCCTCCGTTCATCTGCGTCGAGATGGTCGTCCCGCGGGTGTGGAAATCGCTGAGGTGCTACTGGTGCCGGGTGAGCCGCTCCTGGTGGTGGAGATGCCGGTCGTCTCGCTCTGACATGGCCAGACATGGGATGTTCTGCGTTTTCACGCCAGAAGTATCGCGTCCAGTGATTATAAGAGGTGGGAGCTAGAGAAACCTAAAAGTGACGGGTGAATAAAGGAATCAAAAAGGAATAATCTGAGGAGAAATTGCGGATTGACGTGTCTGATGCGGCAAAAGTATCGCGGTCCCAATTTGGCCTTTCTGGACGCCGCACGCCGCCGTGTCAATACAGCGGCGTTCATCATCCGCGTCCGCAGCCACTGACCATTGAAAACGCTTACATATATGACCATTTTATGGGCAGAGAACTAGAGACGGACGCATACACTTTTGTGGTATAGTGACAGGTAAGCTACATAAGTAGCAGGTGCCATCAGGTATTTCTACTGTGCAAGGTGTCCAAAGCATGTCACCAGGTATATGCATGGTACAAAAACAGCATGTATTAAAGGGTTAAATAATCCATCATAACCTACCGTCTGCGTACTGGGCAGTGATCAGACGAGAATACATTATGGTGGACTTCCCTCGGTGTTCTGAATCCAATCAAACGAGAAATTCTGTAACAAGTCTTTGGGCGTCTGAAGCGCTGTTGAATCGATTTTTCTCAACAGGATTGCCATACCCGCCTCACAAGAGAATACCTGATCCTGGCCTGCAAGAATGCTTGGGTAAATGGCCGCGGTGTTCAATGACAATGGCTTTCATGGGACATGTCTTCAAGCCAGTACTCCGGCAAGTCAGAGTTAACCTCTCTCTCACCCAGTCGAAAAGGATGTCCTCAACGTCCATTTCAAAATTGAGGCCGAAGGACATATTGATGAGATTGACAGACAAGTAAAGCAAGCTAGATACCAGGCAGCCCAGAAAGCGCCGTCCGGAGTCTCTGACAAGACGCTGCACCAACTTCTGAAAAGTTTGGAATGTCGACCAGATACTTGAGCAAGGAGTCGCTTTGGTCTTCTCATCGCCGAGGGATGATCGGCGTCGACAGGGCACTGCCTAATCGACCAGATGATATCCGGTCCTGAGCGCCGAGTAAGCGCGTTTTAGGTACGATGGACCCAAATGTCTTCAGCGTGTAAAAATTGTGGGCATTCGGAAATTCCGAGTCGGCGTCCAAGATAATGAGGAAACGTAAGGCGCCACCATGGACTACTCCCCAGTGAATGATGTCCATTACTTGCCAGAACATTGTGTGTTCCACCAGGCCCATGCATTTCGGGGTGTTCTCAGTAGCAGAAGGAGGACACGCTTTTTCTTAGGAGCACCGTCTCAAGAGTCAAACACCCAGAGGACGTTAGCCGCGCGACTGAGCATGATCTTAGATGCAATTTTGTCAAAGATCAAAAGGCCAGCTACTCTCGTCCTTAGCCATGATTTCGAGAAACTTCTGGGAGAATCATTCCAAAGGTTGAGAGCTACCCAGGTATGTTTGTCGAGAACGTGTCGCCGAGGTGCAACGGATCGTGGCGAAACACAGTTTCTGTTTCAGAGTCACTGTCAATGAAGTTCAGAACGTCTAGAACTCGGAAGAGCAATTCTAGAAATGGCTGCTGTCGGTATTTCCGTAGAAGTAAAGGAGTTATATACAAGAATAAATGCTGTCGCCACAGGTGTGTGTGTGGTTAGAGAAAGTATGCAAATCGTGAATGCGCATTGCGCACAAATTTCCTAAATTGCGATTATGTAAGCGCTCACAATTCTGCAGCTCCCTCGACATTTGGAGAGCCTTTACGCGTTCTTCTTTCTTAATCACTAGATCTTCAGCATGTCGATGCAAATCTTTGGCGAGCAGGTCAGTTGTACTTTTCTGAAAGCTTGTGCTGGCCTTATCAGCTCAAAATAACAGGCAACGGAGGAGAAGGCCGAGAACGCGCGTCTCTCATCGTTCGTCGGCGCACTGGCCCTCGGAGACCTCGTAAAGTCGACTCTGGGGCCCAAGGGAATGAACAAAATTTTACAATCCGCGTCGACGGGCGATATCAACGTGACGAACGATGGTGCAACCATCCTGAAAGCGATCCAGCTCGATAACGCTGCAGCAAAGATCCTCGTCAATATCTCCAAGGTGCAGGACGATGAGGTCGGGGACGGGACGACGTCGGTCACTGTGCTGGCTGCGGAGCTACTGAGGGAGGCGGAGAAGCTGATTGCGCAGAAGATCCATCCCCAGACGATCGTGGAGGGCTTTAGAATCGCGAGTGTCGCAGCATTAAAGGCTTTGGAGGCCGCAGCAATCGACAACTTGTGCGTTGCCAGTCCCTATTTGTTAATTGCGTTCTAACTCTTCGATTTGCAGCTCAGATCCAGTCGCCTTCCGCCAGGATCTCTTCAACATCGCCCGGACAACTCTGTCGTCCAAGGTTCTTTCGCAAGACAAGGAATACTTTGCAAACCTTGCTGTTGATGCTGTTCTCCGTTTGAAGGTACGACACGCAAATCAACATCTGCAGTCACTGACGCTCTCACTTTAGGGATCGATAGATCTCGAGCACATCCAGGTCATCAAAAAAGTGGGTGGAAAGCTCACAGATTCCTACCTCGACGAGGGTACGTTCACGGCAGTAGAATATACCTCATTGTTCTGACCCTGTCCCCAGGCTTCATTCTCGACAAAACGATCGCCGTGAACTCTCCGAAACGGATGGAAAACGCGAAAATTCTTATCGCTAACACTTGTAAGATCGTCCTGTCGCGCGATACCCCCGTCCTCACTAGGTTTTTGCAGCGATGGACACCGACAAGATCAAGGTCTTCGGCGCCCGCGTCAAAGTAGACTCGACTGGCAAGCTGGCAGAGCTCGAACGGGCAGAGCGGGTGAGTTATATGACAACCGCATAGGAACATCCAGCCTGACCTTCTTCAGGAAAAAATGAAAGCGAAAGTCGACGCGATCGCCGCACACGGCATCAACTGCTTCGTGAACCGACAGCTGATCTACAACTACCCCGAGTCGCTGCTAGCAGAGAAGGGCATCCTGGTAATCGAGCATGCTGACTTTGAGGGTGTCGAGCGACTGTCGCTGGTGTCCGGCGGCGAGATCGCTAGTACCTTCGATCGACCGGATCTCGTGAACCTCGGCCACTGTGAGCTGATCGAGGAAATCATGATTGGAGAGGACAAGGTGCGTCTTGTGGTCGATCATGATTGACTACCTTCATAACTAATCGTTGCCTGCAGTTGATTAAATTCTCTGGTGTCGCTGCGGGAGAAGCGTGCACAGTCGTTCTCCGCGGCTCGACGACGCAGATGGTGGACGAAGCAGAGCGCTCCCTGCACGACGCCCTCTCCGTGCTTTCACAGACGGTGAAGGAGACCCGAACGGTGCTGGGAGGTGGATGCTCGGAGATGCTGATGAGCTGTGCCATTGAAGAAGAGGCGAGGAAGATCAAGGGCAAGAAGGCAATTGCAACTGAGGCGTTCGGGCGTGCGCTCAGGCAGATACCCACGATCCTTGCAGACAACGCGGGCTTTGATTCCTCCGATCTTGTCACGAGGCTAAGGGCCGCTCATTATGAGGGACATGCAGATGCTGGCCTGGGTGAGTCCATTGCCGGCCTTTTTTTTTTTTGGTTTGGCATTTCTCATGTGTGTGTTAGATATGGACAAAGGGAGCATTGGCTCCATGAAGCAGTTGGGTGTCACTGAGAGCTACAAGCTCAAGAGGCAAGTGGTTCTAAGTGCCAGCGAGGCCGCCGAAATGATCCTCCGGTTCGTCATCTGCTTGCATTATGTTCGCCTTATGTACTCATCCATCATCATTTTACAGTGTTGATGATATTCTTCGTGCTGCACCTCGGAGACGTGAGGCCGTGTAAGGATAAAATATAGCAAAACTGATGGTAGTCGCATATACAAATACAATTCTTATTAGCTCTTTGGAGCATAAACGGGACGTGAGTAACGCCGCATCTGGTATAGGGATTGCAATAGTCTCTCCTATACAGCCACCATCAGTCGTTCCTCCGTTCTGTAGATCGCGAGGCAAACGCTTGAAACAGTGCATGTAATTTCTCCCATACTTTCCATCCATGATTTATACACAACTCTTCATAATTGACTACGTATAATCTGACAGGGACCGGACGCTACATCTTCACAATCAAGCTTGGGGTACACGCTCACCTTATTTATTCCAAACTCCTGTCGCAGAAACGAAGCCATCCTAACAAATGATACGTACGTACATAGAATATCTAGAGCATTCTTGGTAAATTGTAAGATTCGCTCAACTTCCTTATCGCATCATATACAACGCGTTCCTCCGCCGACATTTCAGCCACCTGCTGCTCAACTTCCTTATTTCCTAAGGTAATCTGCTCGGTGTTCGACGCGTATGATATGTCAACCCCAGGGAACGGCGTCCCAACGACTGAGCAGACCGTTCCAGGAGGAGGCAATGTTCCCTTTACGAAGTAGTCGCGGATGTACATTTGTGTGCAGACAGAAGGCGCGGAAATGGAGCAGTGCTGGCGTAGAATCGCTTGAATTAGAACGCATGCAGAATGGTTGGCTAATTGTAACTTACGCCTGGAGAATCCTGCGTCAACACCACGGAGCTTGGGAAGCCTTTCGCCGTTTTCTTCGCTCTACAGTGGCGCATGAGTAGCTGCGTGTTGCAAGTATAGAAAGAGGCTAGTCACGCCCATAATGGGGTCACAGGATCTATTCAATGGTAAGCCACAATCAGAGCGGGAAGAAACGCCACATACCAGCCGTGTTCCCGACTACCAAGAGCGGGAAGCTGGTGTTCCCCTCAAATGGACCTGGTGAGGACAGAATTAATGTATATCAAAAAGAAACTGCAAGGAGGCACACCTCTGAACCGAGTCTTAGGAAGTTCTGGCCATCCCCTACAAACCAAAGTGAATAAATGCTCCAGCATCTGCAAGAAATACACCCACACGCAAGATGTCCTGACACCTGACCAAATCTCCGCCCATTGCGACTTCTTCGTCGTCTCCTCAAAATACTTCTCCAGTTCCTCAAACGCTTCGGGGACAGGGTCACCATCATTACACAAAATAGCGGTGGCCGCGTCCCTTACAACACCAAATCCTTCCTCTCCTTCATCACATTCGCACTGGAACGGCGCCCCGTCGAGGATAGAGAACAGTGGCGCACCGTCGCCCCGTGCAAGGTCCGCAAGCGCACCCGCGAGCTTGGACCATGTAGCCCAGGGTGTATAGAGCGAGATGAAGACGGACACGCGGAGACGGTTGTAGTCGACGAGACCGTAGGACGTGGCGGTGCGAACGGGGACGGGACGTGCAGTGACGGACTCGTATAGTTTAGTGAGGTTGGCGGAAATTAGATCCGGAGTGGGCGCGTAGAAGGGGCATGCGAAGGGTCCGGCAGCATGGCAGAACGTGAAGAATGCGTCCATGGCCTTGTCGGTATCAATGAGATTAGTGGACCATAGAGCTGTAATGCAACACCGAGGTAAGTCGTTTAAATGGCAGTTAATTGGAACCTCGACTCGCATTGGTAGTAATTCTCAATGTCGACGACCCCGTCAATCACGATACGCTCAACTTTGTCCTTTTAATAGTCAGTGTAGCACAGATAAAGCGAAGAAACGCGCTCACAGGAAACATTGAAGCAAATGTAGCGCCGAGAACGCTTCCATAACTATCCCCGAATCAACATGGCACTTGACCTCTGAAGAATAAACAACTCACGAGAATCCCCAATACAGCAGCTTCTCCTTTCCATGGGCCCTTACAATGCTCAGCATATCGTTGGCCGTCTGGTCTGTATTTATATGGGCCAACACCTCACGCTGGCGCTCCCCAGCAAGCTGCCCTACAATCTTTGCGCGGGCCCAAGCACGGGCAAGGCCATCGGCAGACGTGTTCAGGACGCTGAGGCTCTCTCGGACGCCATCATGTCCACCGAACAGCTCGCGCTCTACCGCAGTCTCAAAGAACGAGGCGCGCGGGGTCGAGCGGCCCACACCTAGTACGAACATGAAGACGATGAGTTTCAGACTTTCGATGTATACCATGTTCAGGAGAGGTCTGGGTCCCCTCGAACGTCAAGCACCCAAAAAAGAAGAACCCACCTCTTGGATCGAACCCGAGGACGTCGAATTGAGGTCCTACGATTTGGGAGAGGAGACGACCTTCTAACGTGACAGTGTCAATACCGCTACCGCCGGGGCCGCCGGGGTTTATGAGAATGGGCCCGCGGTAGTCGGGGGAATCGCGAGGGAGAGACGATGGGATACGCGTCATCGCAATGACGGCCTTGTCTCCAGTAGGATTGGAATAATTCAGAGGCACCTGTAAGAGGCAGCTCGTATCAGAATTGACTCACTACATCGGTAGCAAGGTAATCAGATGCACTATGAGACGGGCACATTGCTGGTCTGTGTAGCAAGGATGCCAGATGAGTTTCTCGGAAGGTGTGACCTGTTGTGAAGCCAGTCCGATACGGCGAAGGAGTGAATATACTGAGAATTGCTACTGGACCATTCAGGCGTACCCTAGCCCAGGAAAATTTGTCAGGTGAAGTACCGGAGCTCGTCTTCAAGACAGAACCTGGATAAAGGACAAGGAGTTCATCTGTAGCCCTAGAGAAGCCCGTATGAAATGAAATAAGTGTGATCGCTGCGAGCAGAAGGAATGCGCTGAAAGCCAAGGTTCGCGTGAAGGTCCTGGAGCTGCTAGGTGTCTGCGGCATGGTGGTAGAAAACAAAGCGTTGGCTGCGGATGATCATTCGAAGCTCCGTACCGACTCTCCGTACTACACTGCAGTGATCAAAGTTCGAACCACAGCTGATGCCCATAAGTATCAAGAGCAAGGGGATAAGTATTAATGAGGCACATTCCGATCATGATCAGGAGTCCGGCGTCCTGATCAACTCGGCATGTAATTAGAAATCATTCTGATGCAGCAATACAAAATATGCAACTTACATATATATATGTTACCCTACACAGATAATGAGGGGGACCATAAAGCAAGGAAAAAAGCGAACACACAACGCTCTCACCCCGCTGCCTGAGTCCTCTCCAGCATCTTATTGATCGCAACAGGCCTCCCACTCGCAGGGTGCGCCATATCACCCAACCTGCCCTCCCTCATCCTCATCAACAGCCCCGACAAGAACTTGGGCGTCACATACTCCTCCTCCTCACCCCACCCCTCTCCAACATCCTCCACCTCCATCGGCGTCCCCACATTGCTCCCCGGTGCCGACCGCTTCGCCGGGCTCACAGGGCCCCCAGTGCTACCATGCGGCGACTGCCCCTGTCCCCGCGCGGCATCCGGCGCCCCGCCCTCCTTGTATCGCTCCCACAGCGCGTAGAGCGAGATGATCTCTTGCGAGACGGTCGCGATGAGCGGGAGGGAGACGTTGAGCTCTGCGAAGAACGCGATCGGGTCCTGCGGCTTCTTGGGCTCCTCGACGGCCTGAGCATGGTGTGCTTGGCGCGACGAGCGACGCGGCTGTGGAGCCGGGGGGTCTGCTGCCTGCGCAGGCTTGTCCGAGGAGCCGAGGTCAGGGAGGACGGCCTTGCTCGTGGGTGCGTGGAGGGTATATGTGAGGTAGATAGCGGCGATAGCGATGATGTACGGTGGGTGCAAAAGGCAAAGGTCGGAGCGATATGTGTCGTTGATGATGAACCTTGTTCGGGGAGGTCAGAATGTGGAGTCAAGGAAAGGCGTCGCGCTTACCATGCGGTCTGGAGTGCGCCTTCGGAGAGTTCGAGTTGGCCTTCGCCTGTGCCCCAATACCGCGTACCGTCCTCGGCGCCGAGACCGACGCCTACCTCGTCTGCTTCGCCCTCTTCTGAGCCGAAAAGGGAGGTGGTGTCTGTAACCTCCTTCTTACATAGCGTAAGAAGTGTTCGGTATGGATGAAATACGACAAGGTCGCATTCAAGGTCGTCCACAAGGTAGAACTCCATCTCAGCCAGCTTGGTGTGGTCTGAAGGGAAATGTTTGACATTATAAGCTTCGTCTGGATAACTAGAAATCAGATGATCATCGTTGTGGCGCATAAAGAAGCACCTACGACTGAAAAGCGATCTGGACTCTGCAACAACATTCTTGATGTGTACTGGCGACTCCTCCGCTTTTGCGGCGACGTAACAGCAAGCCGCAATGACAATAAACGGGTCGGTCTCACAATACGAATTCTTGAGATAGAACCTCCTGAAGAAAACAGTTGCGGTCGCAATGGCTCGTTGCCGGAGCCCTAATTTCTTTCCAAGCTTGGAGATGGCTAGAGGGTGTAATCAGCCTATATATATACGACAAGTACAGGAAATCAAGGAAGACGAGTCTCCGAATTTTGGTTACAGCTAAGCAACCCCAGCGTTCAGTATTAACTGTTTTGGGGCCAACACTAAGCTGGATGGGCAGCGAGTCTCGGGCGTCCTCTACGCTGGGCAACATCAGAGCCAATTCCGACACATTGCAGCTTAATTTGGACAGGTAAGGCAAGCTGTCTGTCGGATAAAATGCCAGTAAAGTTGTCTGTCCACATAGTCATCGAAGGAGCCAACAGGTGCAGATATTCATGAGCCCAGTCTCAGCGTTGCCAGAGAAAGATGGCTTCGTTTTCGAAGCGGGAAATGGAGAGAGAGCCCTCACGTACCATTCGCAAAATAGATAGCCAGAAGTTCGAGGTGGTCAGGGTCATCGACGTATTGGAGATCGTCTGCTCTGGCCTGTTTCAACGTTGCACGGTCCACCACCCACCGCTTGCTGAGATCCACGCGTCGATAAGTTGGTCCGTCAGATACAAAAACACTCTTGATCTCTCACTAATGTGAACTCGCCCAAAAGTCTGTCGCCATTCAAAACCAAGCAAGCAAGGGAAATGTACCGTGAAACCACGTTACAGGGCCCAGAATGCCGTACACGCTGTCAGTGAAGCGGGCTGCCGTCGAGTTGACGTCAAGCCATTGACACGCCTTTGCCAGGCGGCTGGCAAGCGAAAAAAAGCCGACGAGGCCCGGAGTATCTCACGTGACGCATCCCGGACTTGAACGGAATACCGCCTCGGATTTTCTCAACAACAACTTGACTGCCAACTCTCATCATCTCTACATACTAAAATCTAAAAAGGACAATGTTCGCCCGCTCTGCTGTCCGTGCTGTTGCCCAGCCCTCTTCCCGCTTCTTCTCCTCGTCGGCCTCGCGCAACTTCAAGGTCGCGGTCCTCGGTGCTGGAGGAGGAATCGGACAGCCGTTGTCCCTGTTGCTCAAGCAGGACCCTTTGGTCACTTCGCTGAGCCTGTATGATATCCGCGGTGCGCCCGGTGTTGCTGCAGATGTCGGCCACGTCGACACTGGTAGTGAGGTAAGCTGCTTTCGTGGTGTTCATGAGCTGTTACTGAGGGATGGGACAATTGTTAGGTGAAAGGTTACGCTGCAGACCAGCTCGACCAAGCACTTGAGGGTGTCCAGGTTGTTGTGATTCCCGCTGGTGTTCCCCGCAAGGTATGGCTTTTAATTTCTCATGTAAAAATGTCTTCTAACGTGTCCTTACTTTCATTCAGCCTGGAGTAAGTTTTTCACACAATTCTAACCAACGCACAAGTCCTGACACGGTTTTTCAAAGATGACCCGTGATGACCTCTTCAACGTGAGTGAAGAAACGTTATTTTTTCTCATCTTTTCATAAACTAAATACTCTGTGTAGACTAACGCCTCCATTGTCCGTGACCTAGCCGCCGCTGTTGCGCGCTCGGCACCTGAGGCACACATTCTCGTCATTTCCAACCCCGTTAACTCCACCGTCCCCATCGTCGCCAACACCCTCGAGAAGGCCGGCGTCTTCAACCCTGCCCGTCTCTTCGGTATTACCACCCTCGACGTCGTCCGCGCCACCCGTTTCCTCGCCGGCGTCGTCGGTGCCCAGCCCGCCGAGACCCCCGTGACCGTCATTGGCGGCCACAGCGGTCCCACCATCGTCCCCCTCCTCTCCCAGGCCCCCCAAGGCAAGTCCGTCACCGGTGAGAAGCTCGGTGCCCTCGTGCACAGGATCCAGTTCGGTGGTGATGAGGTCGTGAAGGCAAAGGACGGTGCTGGAAGCGCGACCCTCTCCATGGCCTACGCCGGTGCCAAGTTCACCAGCTCCCTCCTCCGCGGTCTTAACGGCGAGAAGGGTGTTATCACCCCCACCTTCGTCAAGAGCCCCTTGTTCGCTGACCAGGGTATTGACTTCTTTGCTTCCAACGTTGAGCTTGGCGTAAGTCCATCCCGCCTGCGTTTGAGCCTGTATCCAACGTCTGACGAATTTCTTGATTTTAGCCCAACGGTGTAGAGAAGATTCACCCCATTGGCGAGATGTCGGCTGAGGAGCAGAAGCTACTTGAGGCTTGCTTGCCTGAACTCAAGAAGAACATCGAGAAGGGCAAGAACTTTGTGTAGATCTAGATACTTGTTCGATGTTTTTGTGTTCAGCAGTATACACCTAATTTTGTACTCCTCAACGCTAAGAATTTGAGAACTCGGTGAGCAGGAATTTTCAGAAGTGCTTGGACGGTCTTCCGTCAATCTCTTGTGATCTATATACGTGTATCTATCTGAGGGATACCTCGATAAGATAAAGGAAGATACTCCAGCGTTCTGCTACTTCAAAAAATCACGGACGAGCTGCATGTACCTGTCCCTCTCCTCAACAAACGGGGTGTGGCTGGAATTCTCAAACGTAACCCATTTCACCTTCGTAATCCCGTCAAAGAAGGGCTGAACGACAAAATCCTGCGCGATATCTTTACGACCATTGATCACAAACGTGGGCACACGAATGAGATGAAGCCGATCAATAATCGACCAGTCCTTCAAAATCCTAAAATCATACAAAAGCTCAGCGAGGACCCTACTTTACGACCACACACACAAAAAAAAAAAAAAAAGCAAAAACGTACGGCGCGGATGCCACTGTCGGATCGCCGTCCGGGCCAAATACTTGTGCCATCGTATAAAGGTACTCCTCCGGGAACGGCTTGACCGTACACCCATGTACCGCATGGAACTGTTTCAGCGCGGCCCAGTACTTTGCCAGATCCTTCGGGCCAGCCAATAGGCCCTCCTTTACGGATTCCGGGAAGGGCTGCATAAGTTGCATGGTCGACTGCGTCCACAAGGCATACGACGCGAGCGAGTCCGCCAGAACCATGCGCCTCAGCCCCGGGTGGTGCGTGCGGACCTCAAACTCGGCGGCGAGGATCCCGCCCCAGGAGTGCCCGACGAGATCAAAGGCACCGGCGATGGAGGAGAAGTGGTTTATGAGGTTATGGAGCTCGGCGACGAAGAGGTCGATGTTCCAGAATGTTTGGGGTTTGTCCTTGAGGTGCGAGGAACGGGCGTTGCCGATTTGGTCGTAGAAGATGACGGGGACGTTGAAGGATGTGGCGAGGTCGGAGTGCGGGAGGAGGTAGTCGTGGCAGAACCCGGGCCCGCCGTGGAGTACGATAAGAGGCGTGCGTGTGCAGTTATTGAGGTCCCCGAAGAGTTTGTAGTAGGTCTGGTATGTCTCGCCTTGATATTTAAAGTCGATCTTTCCGTCGGTGAATGAGCCTTCCCCGGATGTCATTTCTTAGCAGGCGTGAAGTTAAAGTAGTGACGATACTCAGCAAGAACATGATAATATACCTGATGAATATGAGTGAGACGTTTGGCAAGGGTTGATGCCTGGATTATGATTAGTATCGAGAACGGGCGGGGCGCAAGAGGACGAGATGTACCTTGGTTTTGGGGGCATGTATACTTATATATTCTTGCTACGCCGACATGCATGGAACAACACACGATCGAAGTGTGGCAGTCTGGGAGAGATCACGCAGGTGCTGATTCCGGTGTCATGAGTGAAAAGCAGAGACGCCTCCAAATATTATGTACGCACTGGAATCAAGAAATGATCAAGAAATCATGGATGCCATATGGTAGCGTCAGTACGGCATAATCTGATTTGATTCAGTACTGGCCGTGAAAGTCGCCTGGTCTAGGTAGGATCAATGAAGCAAAGGAAGAAGGAGTGTCTAGGTTTCCCCTACATGGCCAAATAACGCGTACCCCAAATTCGGAAGGTCCACGGTTCAATTAGCCCCGACAGTTACGGACGATAATTTGTCATTTTCGGATATATTCTAAATTCATTGCGATGGCCGATAGCAATCCGCATGACATATGTAAGTATCTACATACCATACTGCACATACTGGTACAACCATCTAATGAAAGGGCTGACGATCTTATGTAAAGAAAAAGAAAAGCAAAAAAAAAGTCAAAAAGAAAACATATCACGACGTACGAACCAGTGCACTATTACCCGTCGGATGAGGATCTCCCAAGACCTGCCTTAAAAGCATCTCAACCCGCTCCCGATCCTCCGTAATACGGCGCATCTCCTCATGCCACCTCGCCTCCCGCTGTTCATAGATCCCACCAAGCGCCCCAAGGCTCCCCAACGCCGCCTCCAAAGCGCGCTTCAGGTCCTCCTCCCGCGATTCGGAGCTGCCGTCCGAGCCGTCACCCGACGTGCTAGCCGGGTTGAGGAACCGGTCCACCAAGGACGACCGGTTGGATCGGGTGCTGCGCCGCTGAGCGGCGATGCGGCTGAAGGCGCTGCGCATCTCCTTCATTGCGACCGCGCTCGGGGTCGCAGACTGTCGCCGCACAGAACGCGAGGTCGCGGCATACAGTTTGGTGGAATGCGACGGCGCGGCCATGAGTATGACAGTGGAGTCCGTCTGTCTATCCAGGGTTTGCAACTGCGGTAAGGAAGGCGATCATGATCATGATTAGAGGGGCTGATCCACACCGAATAAATATGTAGGAAACAACGTACCGCGTGAGTAACAGCCTCCCACCCAATCTCCCAACGCCGACGACGTTTCTCGACGTTGCTCACGTAGTTCGGGTGATATTCCAACTCCAATAGATCCTCATCATCGTCCTCCTCGTCAATCCACTCATCCTTCTCCTCTGCCGCGACAATGGGCGCGACTGTCCCGTTGACCCAATTCCCTTCTTCAGGAACAGCAAAGTGCTCCTCGCCAGCGGTCTCTTCTCCGGAGGACGACAGCTCCGGACTCGTCTCCCTGGGCTGGGTGCTGTCGACCCGTGGCGGAGGTTTCCTATTAGATCGATGCCTCTGCAGTATCGCTGGCCGATTGCTCTTCTTCACGCCGATCAACGGCGGGGGCGTCGGCAGCGCGATCGGCTCGTGGCTAGGGCTGGAACGCATGCTTGTAGTGTCCTGGAGGCGCCCCAGCGTCCTGTTCGTATGGAGGAACGCCCAGGGCGTGAAGCTGGCTCCCTGGAACGGCGTCGAGGACGTCGAGAACGTCGAATCCGTCATATGGCCGTTCTGGTGGTTCTGTGCATAGACTTGCCACTGTTTGGTCATTTGCTGTTGGATCACAGAAAGGTCGGTGGCGTCCAAGGCAACTGGTACCTGGGGGCGGTTGGGATGCCCAGAAAACGTTTGGTTTCGGCGCACATGGGTAAATGGGTATGGATAGGGAGATCCGATAGGTGCGACCGGACTGAATGGCGGGAGTTCTTTCCCACCGCCGTCGTAGTCGGCGGAAATGAGGGGAGAAGGCGACGGTGCCGCCGTCTGACTATGTGGGGTGGGCGGAATGGGTGCATCAGGGCGGGGAGACTGAAGGTAGGCCTGGATATAGGAAGACGAATCGTATTGCTGCATATCATCGGAATGCATCTGTGAGGGATGGTATTGGGCTTGGGCATACTGATGAGCATTATTGTATTGCTGGGGCGGAGGCTGAGCTTGCGCCTGACTGCGGGAGTCAGCATACTGAGGGAGGTGTTCCGATCCCATGACTAGTACACCCGTATCTCCTTCGAAAACTGAAGGATCGAACGATCTCATGCCCAGTTGGTCAGTTGACCCATTCCTAGTATGCCTGCGCGCAGCTTGAGGCTGGGGAGGCCGTACATTGGCAATTTGAGACGGATAGTAATTGCCAGGGGGATGTTCAGGTAAATCGGCGGTTGGAGATCGAGGTGTATACCCATCCTCGTCTTCAACGTGTTCCCGGTCCCGATCGGGATATCGATGCTGACCCGGATCCTCATGCTGAGCGGAAGGAATAGGCTCGTCCCGATGACCGGCACGGCTCAACAGACCATTTCCCGCGTGATTATCAGTGTATCCGCCCTCAGGGTTCAGGTCTGATGAAGGTGTGGGAGAGGACCCTGTGTGGCGCACGTGCTGTCCATCGTTATCCTGCCAAACCTCGCGTGTACCTGCTCCAATTTTGGAGCCGGCCCCAGGCTCGTCTTCAAGTTCTTCTTGGACTGGAAGAGACCGATCGGGGGTACGAACCGTGATAGCCTGTAGAGGAGGAGTCTGAGTGGCTAGGGATGCGATGGGCTGACGACTCTCTACGGTCGCAACGTTCGAGGAGCGTCGTACGGTCGAGGGAGGCTCGCGAGTGTATTGCATGTACCCCGACGATTGATGCTCGCCAGGAGAGCCTAATGGATTTTGAAAAGGGGAAGGTCGACGCTCTGGGCTTTGCGAAGACGGCTGCGAGAACGAGGCAGCAGTCGGCGATGTGGGCTGGCGGTCACGAGCCTTGGGGCTTTCGCGAGCAGCCTGCTGTCGTCGTTGCTGCTGTTGAATGTTGTCTGGTTCCTTGGGGCTTGATCGCTCCATGGCACGAACTCTTTCGACGGCAGGATCCTTCGGTGAGGAGTTATTTTGCTGATTCTGGGAGTATCCGACGGGATAGGCATTGGCTGGGTTCGTCTGAGCCTGCGATTGTTGTAGGTCGGCACGCTCGATCTCTGCCAGCAATTCTTCAGTCATTTCCCAACTCTCCTGCTCCATGTTCTGGAATTTGGTGAGGAACTGCGGAGGCGGACCGCGATGGATGGGACGAGGGTTATAGTGGGGGTTTGGGGGATTGTGGGATTGCTGGGGTGGAAGAGGAGGGGACACGTGACGATCCGTGTTTCCATCCAGGACATTGGGAGGCGGATGGGGAGGCGTTGGTAGAAGTCTCTGAACGGTCACGCCTGCTGGTGGCGACCTGCGCGAGTTGATTGAGTTCGTTGGGCTGGGTTGCTGTTGAGCCTGTGATGGCTGTGTATTCGATGCTGCGAATATCTGCATAGCAGTGGGCACAATGGGCATGGAATGCGCTTTTAACGTCCGTGACCTATGGGACGGGGATCGAGATGACTCCCGAAGATTATGCATTGCACCTGCTATGAAGAGGAGTCAGCTGCGGTGTTCGAGCCATTCTCAGAAATTGCGATGAGCTACGATGAATCTCAGCGCCAATGCTCCTGCGATCCCAGTCCGATAACTCATCAAGTGACCAGGTTTTCGGCGCCGGAAAGAAAGGGAAAAGATCAAAACGTAAAACAGACCTTGGGTGACGGGGTGAGCAGGGGGCCTGCGCGCTCGCTGAGGCGAATGACTAGCCATGAAGCCAGGAGTGATTACGCTGGTCAAAGAGATGAGACAAAGGGTACAGCTTCTGTTGCGGATCTGGGGCGAGCTTTAGGGTGAGGAACAGCGCGTTTTAAACGTGTTCAACCTGTGTCGAGCGCCTTAAGGGAACACAACGAGGTCGGCAACCAGGTTTGGAAGTGCCTCGAGGCAGATAGCTCCTGAACCGGAAAGAAAGAATGATCTGGTTTCGGCATGTTCCCTAGGTGAGTTCTGGCGTTCATCTACGCCTGCACATGGCATTGTAATCAAGACAACAAGGCAAAGAATAAAGCTGAAAGACAGTGCTTTCCTAGGATGAAGGTTGTTGTCAACCAGGACTTGTTAACTCAGGTGTGGCTTTACAAGGAGTTATAAAGCACGTGACATACACAAATCTTTTATTATCTTGAGCGACAGGAGCCTTTGGTACTTGTCACAAGAACAAGAAGGTCCGTACGCCGTGCAGAGCTAACTGTGCTATCAGGTAGTCGTCTATCTGTTCTTGTCTTGAAGGGGTTGGGCTAAGAGCAGGTAATTATTTGTTTTAAAGACTTATCTGGGACTTGTCAGGATAAACCGAATTAAATTCGACCTGTCAATCGTAAGTAACTCGCCGCGTTCTCGACTTACAATCTATCACCCTTCACAAAGCGTTGTGGCGCAGGACGTCTGCACTGGACTAATGCCTTCGATATCGTCAAGCATAAAGTCAGTAAAAAAAATCGAGAAACCAGTTGACCAGAGTTGACCGAACAATTGACCCGGAATAGGTTGACGGAGATATTCGATTCCTTACCTCCAGAAGCCCAACGAACTCTCGTCGAGAAACACCTGTTTCCACTGTTGGACTCTATTCCAAAGGAAAAATCGGATCATGGTGCGTCTCTCAACTTCATCTCAAGTCGGACCTGATCAAACCGACCTATCATAAGTCATATCGGTGGCCAGCGAGTTTAAAACGCGTCTACAACCAATGCCCAAACTCGATTTGAAGAGCAAGAAGAAAGAAGTCAACTTTCTCATGCAAGCGTTGAGCCGCGACGCCAAAACGGCGATGACGAAGGAGCGATCGAATCGAGAGGAGCTGCTGGCGGAAGTGGTCGACAGTTTGACTGATTGGTTGAGCGATATCTGGAGTGTGGTGTACGAATTCCGCGACAGCTAT
Source organism: Tricholomella constricta (assembly GCA_013368375.1). NCBI lineage: Eukaryota > Fungi > Basidiomycota > Agaricomycetes > Agaricales > Lyophyllaceae > Tricholomella > Tricholomella constricta. The sequence goes on from JAACJP010000044.1 coordinate 311,078, forward strand.
CTCCAGGCCCATGTGTGCCTGTTGTTCGTCGCGGATGTGTCAACCACGCTCGCCGATTTGCCAGGCCTGGGGGGGTAAGTCGGGTTCTACGTTCTCCGCATGCTGCAGTGCTGATGATAGGCGATGCTAACAGGTGCAAGTGCTCGTTACTGAACATGCCCATTGACATTACCATCAGGAAGCAAAACGGCAAGGTGATGAAATCATTCTCGTTGCGAGGTCCACATACAATCCACAAGGCCTTATTGTGGATATGGCGTGAGCTCTTTGTGTCGCTTTCTGCATATGGAACGTCTTCAGCGAAGAGGAGGATGCCGGAGATGATTGAAGACCTGGAAGCTATCTTGAGTTGGAGAGCTTTGGAGTCGTTACTTTACGGGGGCAAAACTTGTGAGTGTTCAGGGCTTTCATCTGTCTGATCTAAACAATGTCAACCGCAGACAGATCATCAAACATTCTTGGTGATTACGATGACGGTGAAGAATTTGATGACACCGTCCACAATACCGACGAGGAAGAAGATGACGACGATTATATCGACGAAGACGATGAAGATGACGGAGAATATGATGGACTTGACCTCAGTTGCACTGGATGTTCCTGTCCCTTTCACGCGAAACACTGGCCAGACTTTATCAACGACCAGCGCTTGCACCTCCGAGAGCTCGTCGAGAACCGGCTGCATGCCAACTACCGGTCTAATCCCTCTCTCCTGCTTTATCAAGTTATTTGCTCCATCAGCAATAATGTTACTGCGACCAAACGGACCTTGTTGCGAGAAACGAACGAAAACGCGACCAAATCTGCTGACACCATCGTAGGCGCATTAGAAGTCTACATCCGGTTGACCAACACCAACAAGATCGCCGGCCTCCTCGACACCCACTACCACCTCCTCCGCTCCCGCGACGCCGAGGTGCTCCAAAAGGCTGTCCGCGCACTCGCAAGCTCCAACTTCTCCGTACACACCATACAGATCATGGCTATCGTGGAGCAGGAGCTCCTCGAGTGCATCCGCGCGATCCATGCCGCCGTCTCGGCCATCTTCGGGAATCATAACCTTCCAGTCCACAAATCGGAGCTCGAAGGGATATTGAAGCTGCGTGTAGGGACGCAGGAGCGCAACGATCGTGCCAACGACTGGGTGGAAGCTGCCATGACACTGGGCTCGCCCATGAACCCGATGGCGATTGCGGCGATGATGATGGGGCTGCCGTTTGGCCTCCCGTTCATCCCGATGGAGGACGGCGGTCACGAGGACGTCACGGCCTTCCTCGACGATGTGGACACTTCCGACCCGGATTTCGAGGAGGTGAACGCCGAGTTCAGGCCGAAGCTCAGAGACCGCTTCGAAGGGTGGTACAAACTCATTGAGCGCCTCAAGGAACCGGCAGCACCCAGCTTGTTGGGGACTATGTACATTAAGATCGTGGAATTGATGCCGTTCATGCGCGGTGCGGACATTGTCGATCGAATGGTTCTTCGGTGCGTTGACGTTTCACTGATCGGCAACCTGACTGAACTCTCTCTCTCTCTCTCTCTCTCCTGCTCTTTCTCCTGAACAGGCTTAGTGAGATACAAGGGAAAAGCCACATCGGCCAAGGTCTGCACGCCCTGTCCAACTTTTGTATCATACAGCGAAAGAAGGTCAGCGCGAATGTCCTGAAACAGCGGCGGGCGAGCGAAAGAGCGTCGGCTGGCTCACAAGATGCTTCGCCAACCTCATTTGGAAACCCAAGCGCGCCATTTTCGTTCTCTTTCCTGCCACAACCATCACAACCATCTTCGCATCCTCCGTTTGGGGGCATGGAAGATGTCGATTAAGCTGCATGGGCATAGCGCGTGGAGTTTGGGCACCACAGTGCTTTTCTGCACCATCATCGATCTTTTTTGCGTTTGTAGCTATACATGTTTTCTTTCTCATGTTGTTTGTTAACAACGCATTCTGTATTTCTATGAACTCATTTTACATATCATCGCGTTCGTGCACCTTGCCTTCATATATTCTACGATAATGTTGACCAAAGAATTTAGACAGCGGCACCAGCCAGTATCGTCCTTTTGAAGGTACAATCTGCTTTAAGTATATCATTTACCTTCCGTTTTTCTTGCCAAGGACTGACTCGGCATATAAGTATTCCGCTAATTGAGCTTGGATCACCAACTATTGCCAATTGCAATTGATGGATGGATGTATGGATGTCTAGATGCCAGATATATTCCCCGCATGAAAACAAGCGGGGCCCGTACCTCCATAAACGGCATCAATGCGGCTCTACCTGGCCGACAAGTTTCAATTGACGTGTTTCAAATTAATATTGACAGATCCAGACGGAAGCTATTACAACTTGGACCCTTTATCAATTCGTGTTGAGAAATGCACTGTTTTCTCTACATCTCCATAACCAGCAATTCCCCTCGCTATCAGGCTAATTAAGTACGCCCTCAGTTCTTTATCTCTTAACTTTGACAAGGTCACGCAGCTCACGAACCTTGCACCCAGCATCGCCCAACGGCCAGGACACTTGACGCTCCTATGTACCGTCCAAACCTCGCATCGTATACGATCGCTGCATCAGTTCTCCTTTCGTGGCTTCTTCCTGTGAACGCGCAATTCAATCCGAGGGAGTACCCCAAGAAAATCGCGAAATGTCAAGCGTCAAAGCGAACCCCTGACAATACAGAGGCCATCGAAATAGGGCTTCGTGAGTTTTTTTGCACTCCTGACCTCTGGACTACGGATTTTAAAACACTGGAACGCAAGGATATGTTGAGATCAATCCCGGCGCAGCAAAGACCATACTGATGGTTCACGGATGGCCTAGCCTATGGAGCACATGGTCGAACCAAATCCAGGAGTTCAAGGTGAGGTCTTCAAAAAAAAGCGTCCAGTTCCGTGGCTTACTCTTGCCTACTCGCGTTCTAGGACGATTATCATCTCATCATTCCTGATTTGAGAGGGTTTGGCGAATCTGAGCACCCTGGCGACCCTCGACCTTCAGGTAACATGGGAGACATGGCAGATGATCTTGGCTGTATCCTCGAACATGCTGGCGTAAACTCCACAATTTGCTTAGGGTAACTTGTTCTTCTCTGCTCCCGCGCAATCGAGAAAGATTATGATCCCCTGTAGGCACGATTGGGGTTCCCAGGTCTGCTTTGAAGCGGCACGCATGCGACCAGATGTCTTCACCGCTGTCATTGGGGCTGTTGTTCCTGTATGATCTCTTCAGTTGTGCTCTCGAATGCTAACTCATATTTGCACGCTAGTACATCCCCTCCGCCGGTCCTTTTGTTCCCGTCAAGCACATGGTTTCTGCGCTGCCTGCCCTAGCGTACCAGGTATACTTTGACTCCGAATTGGACACGGCCACTGCAGAACTCGACAAAGACATTCGAAGGACAGTACGCGCCACACTGCGAACCGTCGACAGTCCGCCCCCAAAAACCTTTTTGCTGAGTAACGAGTCGTTCCTGGACGCTTGGGGACACGTCGAAGAAGTACGTACTTATCGTGCCGACAGCATAATGATTATCTGACCCTCGAAAGATTCCAAGTGTTCCTTTCTTCTCGATTGAAGAAGAAGACTATTTTGTTGAACAATACGGCATCCAAGGGTTCAGAAACAGTAGGGATATCTCTTCACTCGTGTGCTGATGCTGATACACTGATCTCCAGCTTTGCAATTTTATATCACTGAGGTGAGCACGGCGCATACAATCGTCTTGAATACGGAAATCTCATGCCTCACAATAGAATCGATATGCGTCCTGGGAGCTCGTCCAGAACCAAGGCAACTTCATTGTTCCGGTGCCCGCCCTTGCGATCTACCCTCTCAATGTCGGTTTCCTTCCCAAACCATGCGCAACGGCCCGAAGAGAATTCTAACACTCTTATTCAGGATCCGGTCGCTGATTGGACGGTCGTCGCTCACCTCTTGGGCACAGCGAAGTTCGTTCCCAACCTCACATCCGAGGTAAGCGTCTCTCCCTCCTTGCACTAATATGGCCTCTATCTAACATGTGATGAAAGACTTTGGAAGGAGCTCATTGGGTTCATATGGAGAACCCGGTCAAGTTCAACGCCGTCGTTCGGGCATGGTTGCGTAAACTCGATGAGAGCAAGTGTGCGGACGCCAATTTGAAACAGGAATCTCGCACTGTGGATGAGCTTTAGCTTAATACTTGAATTTTGATACTTATGTCGCAACGTGCAATTGTAATACCCGTTTAAGTTTTTTGTAACAGATACCAGTCGAAGAAACATAATTTTATAGTCTGCTTATATGGTGACCTCTTTCGAGAAGGGACGTCGACGTTAAGTCAGAGAAATTTACCAAGTAACTTATAATTCGTCGTAGTAGCGAAGCACCGAGACTGGTGAATGCTGAGGCTCCCGCATATGTGGCGTAGTTGTTATAATTTCCGCAACGGTGATGATCATATCATTCTTTCCGCATTGATCGGGGACGAGCTCAATGGCAGTAACGGTTTGCGGAGCATCGAGGCTGCAAAGGGATGGTCACAGCGCAGGTGGAGTTTAGGAGTCAAAGACTAGTGGTCTCACCGTGTCACATCCAACCTATCTTTGCAATTTAAAGTACATTGCGAAGGCTTTGGAAACAAGTTCCCACCGTTCGGATTGACACTATGCACCTTGTACCAAGGCACCCATGCGCCACTCTCCTTACTCGCATTAATTCCATGAGAATTACGTATTCAAGAATCGAGGCGCAAAAAGCCTCTGGGTCACATCGAAGTTGTCAACGTGATCGCACTGCCCCCCGCGTCCCGTATGTATGCACCGGCTGTGGTGTCGAGTCGCCAACACCAAAGTCCGTTGACAAATCGTCGTCCATTTCTTCCGCCGCGCGTTTCCGCGTCTTCATACCGGATGCTGCCTTTGCAACCCTTTGCCCTTTCTGCTCACCACCCTCCTTCGCAGAATCCGATGAGTCGGGCGGCACCCATGTCAACTTCTTCTCGATGAGCCCTCGTTGAAAGTCTGCCTCATATCCCACACATTTCATAGTCCAGACAGTCATTATCTGGTAGCGCCGCTATCAATCAGCACAGGGGCATGAGCGAATGTAAGCAGGAAAGACCCACTTCTTCACCGCGCAGTAAGGCCTCCCTGATATGGGCCGGGGTCACGTCCTTGTACTTCCCTTTCCTTTCGAGCGCATCATTCAATTCGGCCTCTGTCGGCGCTCGACCTAACCGCGCACGCAGAGCAATGCGAGCCCTTGTAGCCCGCCCCCAATCCTTTTCGTGAATTGACCGTTCCCATGTCCTCCTTAGCTGAACGGAAGGAGAGATTGCCGCCACAGTCATAGAAGGCGATGGATGAGTTTCAACAAAGGCGTCAAGAAAAAACTAAATAAATTACCTTCGGATCCTGTGCAGCCCATTCCTGCCTTGTCAACGAATCAGCAGGTGTCAGGGCATACTGTCCCTGATACTGCCAAATTCCCGATACGAGCATCGCGAACACCCTCATCCGTTTGGGCCGTGGATCCGCACGAATCAGGTACGGGTACTGCCCGACGGTGTACCACAACCCCGGCGCACCCGGGACCTGCGGCGCATGTGGGCTGTGCTTCAAGTTCATGTACATGAAGTCGTCGAGGCCGTGTGTCTCGAAATATTTGCTGCTGATGGTCGGAAAGGTGGAGCGTAAATTTCCGCCGTAGTGGTCGGAGAGGAACCGACGTGAGAAGGTGGCATCTGTGATGGCCCTTTCGAGCGGGATAGGGACGAGGTCGAAGCCTATTGATGAAAGTCGAGCGCGCACGGTATCTGCGTTCAAAGCGGTGCCCTGTATTTTTTTGACCTTTGGCTGCGAGAGGGTAGAGTAAGGAGCAGTAAGCTTGAGAAAGAGGATGAGAATGAGCTGACGTTTTTGAGGTGCTTCATAGCTTTTTCGCTTTCGAGCTTCTCGCTTTCTTTCTTTGCGGCTGCTGTGGAGAGCTTATGCAGGACGGATTCTGAGTGGGGTAACTCGACACCTTCCATGAGAACCCGTCGACGTTTGGCAGGGCGCGGAATCAAGGCTTTCCCGGAGGATACCGCTGGCGCTTGTAGTGTAGACGCGGTCCGTTCAAGGTCCTATCTCGATGCGCGTTAGAACAAAGCCATTTTGCCGTTCAGTCATTTTGGCATACCTTGTCAGAAAGGGTGGGTGACACCACGGGGAGGTGTTCCTCGGTATCCATGATGAGATCCTCGCGAACAGTCGGGCTGATAGATTTACCCCGTTCATCCAGTGTGGGCGAGTTTTGGTTAGCTTCAGTGGGAATCTGAGGAATCTAAGTATGTTCACAATTAATGAGCAGGTCAGCTTCTATATCCAGAACCTCGGCTTACTTCTTGATCGGGTGGCGCAGCACTTGGCGACGGCGCATCGAGGCTGATGTCCATAGCGCCTGACTTAGCAGCATGCTCAATAAGAGAAAGGGCTGACCCTTCAGTGCGTGGAGTCTCGTCATCCTCTGAAGGTCCCTTATATCCCTTCGGTATTTCTGCAAATACCTGTAAGGTCGAGAGAAAAAGTTCATCAACGTAAGCATTTGGCACGCATGGAAAGAAGATAAACTCCTTACAATCGGGGGAGTGCCTATGCTGTGGTTATCTGCATGATATTCGACGTCCAAAGTGGATGGCATTTCCTGTTCTGAGATTTTGACTGGCTTAGGCTGTATCATCAAATTTGGCATTCGGAGTAACATGCAAAGTAGGAAGGGGATTTACATTCGTGTCGCTTCTCGTAGATATCTCAGCAAGGGGCGCCATAGTATCGAGTAGCTCAGCGGGTATCTCAGGCGATGGCGACAGCAATGATAGTTTCTTCGATGTTAAGCACTCCTCGTGTTTCGTATGACATACTTTGATTATCATCGCTAGAGCTTTGTCGTCGCGAGTCTCGCTCTTCAGTTCCTGGGAAAGACCCACACCCGGAAGCACTTGATCGACGTCCATCGGAGTACCTCCTTCCATGATCGGAACACTTGAAGTCGACGGAATCTCATGGCACTTCGTCTAGATGGGAATATGTTTTTCCGTGTCATTTCCGGTGGACTTTGTGGATGAAACCAGGAACTGATACCTCGAACTTCGGAGACCCGAAAGACGGAATAAGCTCAGAAGCCTTTAGATTGTTGTCAACAGGAGTGAGTAGTTGCTGGAAAGGCTTGATCTCGACGAACACGGGGACCTTGAGGTCCTTCACGTCCTCCGGTTGGAGCATGCTGTATTGTTCTACATAGATGGGGCCCGTTCCAGCTGGGCTCAGATCGGGTAAGCCCTGTTTTCAAAGGTCAGCGATTTGTTCGATTGTTGATCTGGAATATTGGGAGCAAAGATGCGCTGGAAAAGGCGTTGTGGGTAGTACTGTTGACTCACGGTGTGGCTTTGTGCATTGTTACTGTAAAGTTTCGTTAGCGACTTGTCATCTTCATATAAAAAAAGGAATATCAGTGTCAGTTCAACATTACAACGTGGTACACACCTTCTCTACGAGGATCCATTTTACGCAGACAAGTAAAAGACGAAAAAGCCTAATTTTAAGAAGCTGACAGCTGTGTCGGAGTTGAGCTAACCTGATCTGTACTTGGGTTAAGTAGCAGTCTGGACATATCACTCACCGCATTCTGCCAATGTAATAGTATCTTGTAAATGACATTCAGAGATATATATTGAAAGCTCCCTTACAATTTTAAAGCTCGCAAACGAAAAATGGCACATCTCGCAAATGCCTTGTTTTTTTACCGTAAACTTGCCGTAAACTCCTCAAATGCCCTTACTAACGCTTCCACTTACCTCCGTAACATGCAGCGGTGCTTTTGCTTCCACTAGTTTCTCTAGAGACCACAGCAAGGGGAGGGCACCGGGGAAGTCCGAGACGTCCTCCCCCTCGTCCTCCCGGACCCTTTTTTACGGGGTCCTCGTCCTAACGGGGAACCATCCATATCGGGAAGCTTGCGCACGCGCGATCAACGCTATCAACGCACCTCTAATGCACATGTATACCTGATTTTTCTTGTACCACTAGCCTCCAACCAGTATTCTTTCTATCTCGGTGATGGCTGAGGTTAGGAAGGAAAAGGTAGAGGTGCTGAAGGGACTGGCTGGCTGCCAAGTGGTGCTATCTTCCTAATTCTCCAGGTTTCTCCGTTTGAAATCAATGTGGGATGTCCTCTCAGCACCACTTCCCTTTGTCTTGGACTTGGACGCTTCAGCTATGTATGATCCTATCGCTCCACCAGTGACCACAGCAATCGGACGATCCCCTTCTTCAGTATCTAGATGCGCGCTCTGCCTGCGAAACATTGCGTCCCGTGTAAACCGTTTCTGACCCCACGCCTAACAACAACGACACGACAAATTGACCCGATTTCAACTTTCCGCAGCAGCCATGAGTAGTGGCAGTGTTTTGAAATAACCTCCTTTAATGTGCTGAAAACATAGATTTTGTAGTATTACTGACAATGACGAACGATAATGATGCGAGCTTCCCAATATGGATGGTTCCCCGTTAGGATGAGGACCCCGTAAAAAAGGGTCCGGGAGGACGAGGGGGGAGGAGGACGTCTCGGACTTCCCCGGTGCCCTCCCCTTGGACCACAGCCCCCAATTGTTCTCAACACCCATGCCAAACATTTTTCAAACTCGTCATTCGGAGAAACGTAAATAAGCTCCGCGCATGTTTCGAGTTCCTCAACCAGTGCTCGACCGTGATGGCACCGTCGGCGACGTCGCACAGTTTGAAATCATAGTGCAGAACATGTCGCCAACGATTGCTTCATGCCAAAACTGGAATGCTAACGCAGAAATTCCTAAGGAGAGTAGTCACGAATGTGAACGAGGCAGCCCGGCGGAGTAGAGCTTGGAATATTCAGCCCTGCACGAGGAGAATGAAATCTATGAGACTAAAGAGCAACTTGTCGGCCTCGGCTTCAGTCATTTGTTCGTAGTGTTTCTTTTGACCAGTTATCTATTTACCATTTGAGATGGAGAGCGTGACGTGACAGGTCTGTGCGGGTCACAGATAGTAACACTGTCACAGGTTGAAGACAAGTTATCGACACGACGATTCGCGATGAAATCGAGTAAATCCCCTTTCTTTGCAACGTCCATATCGCCGAAATCCAATACTGCGCTCCCAAGCTATGTTATCCTCGCTCGACGGTCATTTCTTCTTCAATTTGGCTTGGAACGGACTTCTCTGAATGTTTTGCGTTTATGCACAAATTGGTCGCAGACAGGTGGGAGGAAGCTGGTAACTTTGTATTGAAAAACGGGACGATTCGGTGGGCAAGCGGAAGGGGGTGAGGAGGAGAACATGAGGCCCAGGAACAAATATGGCCAAACATTAACCAAGCACTGCCACAACAAAGAGGTTTCGAGACAGTTCTGCCCAAGTTCTGCTCTATCGTCTGTGACAGCGACCACACCAGCGCGCTCATCATCTTCGACAACGAGATCCGTGTAGCGGGAGCTCATTGACTTGGGGCACTTTTGACTCGTACTGGTCGAGGTGAGTTTCGTAATTGAGCCACTTTCTGAGTTCGGCCCCGTTGACGGCATAGCACAGTTCCTCTCATAAACTCAGCGCTCATCCCGTCGGCATCGTCAGTACTCGACTGGCTTGATTCCTTAAATGCTCGGTGCTGGACCCTCTCGGCCACCGGAACCGAAATTCATATTCACTCCAGACCTCTTTCTCACACAACCTTCGGAAACTAGCATTCGTTTGCCTCCCATGGCCCCAGGCCCTCGTCGGTCCAGTCGTCATCGTACAGGGTCAGAAAGTACCGGCCCATCTGGGTCAGAGTACCATGGAAGCGACAAGTCGATGGAAGCGCCAAATGGCTTCGGACACGAAGAGTACGATGGAGAAGCTGAGCCACCCGTCGAGTACAGCAGAAGTTCTAGGGGCAGGAGGATAGTAAAGAAGGTGTATATGGAGAGCAACAGTGAAGATGATGGGATGCCAAATCTTTTTGTTGATGATCTTGAACCCCCCTCTAAACGCTCGTCTCGCCATTCGCACGACGCAGATGCCGACGAAGACGACGACGATGTCGGACCTCGCAGGTACCAGACCAGAAATCGTTCCAGGAAATCAAGTTTCATTGCGACGGACGACGACGACGAAACTAAGCCGAACATCCGCTACTCTACTCGCAATAGAACGAAGAATCAAACGCGTTCGCAATCGTCTGCCATCACCACCGCCACAGCAAGGCCCAAAGATCAAGGGCCCTCCCAGCGCACCCGACGCCTCACCCGACGTAATGCTGCACGAGCTTCCCAGGAAGAAGAGGACGTCTACGTCGACCATACGTCCTCTGGCGCCTCTGCCGACGCGGATGGCTCGATCGACGACGCGCTGCAAACCTCCTCCGACCTCGAGCCGGAACCTGAGCCCGAGCCAGAAGAGGAGGGAGACGGCAAGCCGTACGCCCTCCGGCAACGACAGCGGATTAACTACGCGATCCCACCCGCGCTCGAGGAAATGCGGAAGCCACCGCCAAAGGCTAATGGCGGCGGAAGGAATGGAGGCAGGAGTAATGGTTACCATGGTGGGGGTGGTCATGGGCGAGGGAACAAAGGTCGAAGTCTGGGGTGGAGTGCGACTGGCGCCGAGCTCGGGCGGTGGATGGGGATGGGCGGTGACGATTCGGATTCTGACCATGTGACGCGGACACCGCGAAAACCGTTTGGGGGCGCTGGGTTTGGTGCTGTGGCCGGTGCGGCTGGGGGAAGTGGCATGCTGGGAGGCGACTTGGCTGCTGGTGGTACACCATCCAATCTAGGAAAGGTTGGCCGTGAGGCAGGTGAGCAATCCCAGCGTTCATTCATCTGTGGAGTCTGGACTGATATCTGGGTGAAGCTCTCGCGGATGCTGATCCTCTTGGTGTCAATGTGAACGTTACATTCGACGAAGTCGGTGGTCTTGATGAACGTACGACGCTCTGATTGCAAACTTGTTCTCAGCTCATGATGTCCTGTAGACATACATTCTCTGAAAGAGATGACCCTTCTTCCCCTCTTATACCCGGAAGTCTTCCAGAAATTCAACGTCACTCCACCACGAGGTGTGCTCTTCCATGGTCCCCCCGGCACAGGCAAGACACTCCTCGCTAGAGCTCTCGCCACAAGCTGCCGTTCCGACGGTCGCTCCATATGTACGTCCTTACCGCACTCATCTTGTCAATGCAAAATATCAACGACTTCTCTAGCATTCTTCATGCGTAAAGGCGCAGACTGCCTCTCCAAATGGGTAGGCGAAGCTGAACGCCAGTTACGCCTTCTCTTTGAAGAAGCCCGTGCCTCGCAGCCATCGATTATATTTTTCGACGAGATCGACGGCCTCGCGCCCGTGCGTTCGGCCAAGCAGGATCAAATCCACGCGTCCATCGTCAGCACCTTACTCGCGCTGATGGACGGGATGGACGGGCGCGGCCAGGTTGTGGTCATCGGCGCGACTAACCGTCCGGACGCGGTAGACCCTGCGCTGCGGCGCCCGGGGCGGTTCGATCGTGAGTTCTATTTTGGGCTGCCTGGACTCGAGGCACGGGAGAAGATATTGGGGATTATGACGAAGGGGTGGGCCGGGTGGGGAGAGGAGGTCAAGGTGGGCGAGGCGGAGGAGGCGAAGGGGAAGTGGCAGCCCACTGAGAAGCTGAAGGGCCTTGCAAAGCTTACGAAGGGGTATGGAGGGGCGGACTTGAGGGTGAGTTGCGGTTTCGAGATCCGCCTTCGTGTGGCGACTGATTTTTCTTTTGCTGCTAAAGGCCCTGTGCACGGAGGCAGCGCTCAATGCGGTGCAACGACGGTATCCACAGATATACCAGTCGAACGAGAGGCTGCTGTTGAAGCCTGAGACGATTGGTGTCGGCTTGAGGGACTTCATGATTTCCATCAAGAGTGCGCACCTCTCCTTCTTTGCTTTCTGACTGTCTCTCATGACATGCAGAACTTGTGCCCTCATCTGCAAGATCAACATCCTCATCAGCAACACCTCTACCTCCACAATTCGGCCCGTTGCTGAATGATGCTCTGGAACGTGTCAAGACCGCGATAGGCCGCGTGCTGCCGATGGAGAAAAGGCTTACTGCTCTCGAAGAGGCGATGTTCGAGGATGATGACGGAGAAGAGGGGGCATTGGAGAGGGAGATGCTCATGCAGTGTGCGTTCCTAGGGCATTTATCCCGCACTCAATGTTGACGTACCCCTAGCTATGCAGACCCTTCGCGTCTATCGTCCTCGGGTCGTCGTACATGGCCCTGAGGGCATGGGCCAGGGCTACGTCGGAGCTGCTGCATTGCATCATCTAGAAGGGTATCACATTCAGACTCTGGAATTGGCCACCCTGATGAGTGACTCGACGCGAGTGAGTGAGATGAACTTCACACGACGTCTCAATCGATTGATCGGACATCATAGACAATTGAGGCAGGTATTGTCCAGCTTTTCGTCGAGGCTAAGCGCCATCAACCTTCTGTGATTTACATTCCCTCTCTTATGGGATGGTGCGCCGCCGTGCCCGCGGCTTCGCGTTCTACCCTCCGCGCCATGCTTGATACACTCGCCCCCACCGACCCCATCCTTTTACTTGTAGTGGTTGACGGCGATTACCTAGACCTCCCATCCGATGTCAAGGCGTGGTTCGGCCCCTCCAAGGACAACCGCATCGAGCTCACTCCACCCTCTCTTTCACACCGCACCGAATTCTTCGCACCGCTCATCAAGGATGTCAGGAGACCGCCAAACCAGTTTGCGGACGGCGTCAAGAGGAAGCTGAGAGTGCTCGAGAAGCTCCCAATTGCACCGCCGCTGGAGCCTCGAAAATTGACTGCAGCAGAGTTGGCAGTGCAGGAGGAGAATGACCAGCGGGTTATCACGCTGCTCAAATATCGTCTTGGACCTATTTTGACGGAGCTGAAGCGCAAGTTCAAGAGGTTTACCAAACGGGCAACGGTACGTCGTCGTTTTAGGTGTCTTTTTTACATTCCACTCATTCCTCTTAGGAGGAGTATAATTTTGAGGAGGAGCTGAGTATTCCTGTTGATGCCCCCGCAGCACCCATCGCTACTGTTGCCGCTATGCAAGAAGAACCCCCGTTGGTGAACGGGGTCATCGACATGACCCAGGTCGCTGGACTCGACAGCCTTGGCATAGAACAGACTGTTGTCAACGGTCCCGTCAATGGTATCGTCCATCATCATGAGGAACAGCCACAAGAACAGCAGCAGCAGATGGCGGTCATTCAGCTCCCGCCCCTGTTTGATATCGATCTCGAGAAGATGCACTCTGAACTCTTCAAGGGACGATATCTCACTCCGCAAGACTTCCTGGACGACATCGGAAAGATGGTGCACAACGCCAACGCCCGCCCGGAGGACTTGGACCGATTGTACAAAAGCCAGGCTATGTTCACCGCAGCAGAGGTCAGCATTCAAGAGTTCGACCCGCAGTTCCGGTTAGAGTGTGAGCGGATGGCGGTGAGGGAGCGCAAGCGCCGGGAAGAACACTGGAAGGCCAGGGAGAAGGAGAGGGAGAAGGAGAAAGGAAAGGGCTCAGAGGAACTGGGCCATGGTCAAGTGAACGGCATACGAAGGAGCGGACGCAATAACGGCCAACAGCCTGAGCTGGGCATCACGGATCCTGTGCAGCTTGAACGTCGGTTGAAACGTCAGCGGTCGAATGAGGCGACGAGCGACTCGCATGCGTCCGAGGAGGAGAATGGCGCGAGTCGCGATGCCAAGCGATCGAGGATGATTGAAGTCGATGACGATCACGATCCATTGGATGTTGTCAGCCCGGTGTCTGCCCACCCACCACGGGTGCATTTCGCTCCGGAAATTGAGCCCAGGGCGCAGCCCGATGGGCTCGTTCCAAACGCCCGAGACACCGATATGGTTGTGGATGATGCACCTCCAGTATCGGTGCGACGCTCGGGCGGTTTTAACCCCTCCCTTCTCAACCCTATGCCCTCGCCTGATGACGAAACGAATCCCTTTTATACTGGAGCATCTGCTTCGTCTGCCGGATTGAAACCTCCGTCACCACCCGCATCGACGTTGCAAAATGATACCCTCAACTCGTTCTTATCATCGGCGCCTCTACCAGTGCCAGTCTCTGTCCCTTCTCCCCCTCAATCGCCTTCTGTTCAACGATCCAGAACCATGTCAAAATCTCCTGAACCCCTGAACGAAAACCAAAATATCGCCTTCTCACCTGCACCAATGGTCATTGAGCGCACTCCGACGCCTCTTCCCGACTTCCACATCGACGACACACTCGTTGACAAGCTACAGCATCACTTATGCGACGATACCGATGCGCTGACGATAGAGGAGCTCGAACATCTCCGGGCAACGTGTCTAGGATGTGTCTGGCGCCACCGCACAGAATGGGACCGTGACGCGCTGGTGAAAGAGCTCCTAGACGTCGTGAGGGAGTTCATCGCTGAGGTCCGTTCCCAATAGAGGTTTCGTTTGTGACCCATCTTTTTCTACCTTCGATTGACGTGTTGTAATTCGTATATAACCCCCTACTACATCCATCAATTCTGCTCCGCCAGTCGCAGACTTCTTTGTATTTTGGTACTTTCGTTCGCATAAGCCATCTATTTATTTGTACTACTATATTCGATCTTCATGTCGTATAGTCTAACTATTACTGCCACACTCGGCGATAATTTTCAAGCAGTACAAAGCGAGTACGTATCGTGAGCGTATGGAGTATATTGGCATAAAATAAGATTTATCCTCCGCCTTCAAACAATGTGAGAATGAAATGAAGTTGTACGCCCAATCCCCTTCAAGACTTCTTATCGCGTGAACATTCTGCGTCAATTATCTACCACCAATACAATGTATGAAGCAGTGGTGAAGCAACATCCCAGTTGCGCCACAGCTCTTGCTGTCGCGATCACGGGGTAGCCACCTTGACTCGGATGTTCAAATTGGAACCATAGCTTTGCTTTGGGCCATGTCATGTCGTGTCTCCAGAGAACTCCAAGCACCCCGTTCTTTCAAGTTTCTGGAGGATGAGGCATCATTTTTCGAATCACGCCATTGCGCAGTGACGGGCCAACGCAAGGTTTATCGGCAGAAATAAGCCTGGACCTGACTGGGACATATTAATTATTATACACGTCGTCGAACTCCTTTTGAGTGTTGAAACCGGTTGGACAATGGAGACATCTCATTATCATGCCAATTTTTTTTTGGTTTGGGATGTTCATTCAAGTCTATACATTACATAGATCATGGATCACCGAGATCAGCACATTTAAAGCTTATTACCTGAATGCCTGTGAGGGACACTGATTATAGTATGAGCGATTCGTTTTGCTCGCTTGTTCGACATTTGACGCATTATGTAGGGTAAGCGAAAGTAATTTACACAATGGAAATGAGGAGGAGATAAGTAGGAAAATAAGGCGAATATGTACAATCAGAAACACCGTGACAACCGACGCCGTATCTAATCACATTTTGCAAGCCTGGGCTATCACCGTGCATAAGGGTGGAAGTTGTGCTGCCCGCGCTGTCCGGTCCTCTGGGGGCCGACACTCGCACCGCCAGCACCCATCGGACCAGTGGGCGGCGTCCCACCTCCTGCACCCCTAGGGCCCCGCGGAATATTCGGATTCATAACCCCTCCTCCGCCAGCCATACCACCCCCGCGGCCCATCCCGCCCATCCCACCCATGCCCATTCCACCACCCATGCCCATGCCCATCCCCGGCCTCATGCCACCACCAAACCCACCCGCACCCATCCCCGCCATCATGGGGTTCATCGCCGCGCCCATCCCGCCCATCATCGCAGGGTTCATCTGCCCCGCCCCGCTCGTCATCTGGAACATCCGCGTGTACAGCTGCGCGAGCGCCTGCGGGTCGAAGGGCGTGTTCCCCGCACCACCCGCACCGCCCATGCCACCGGCAGCGCCCCCGAACCCGCCCTGCTGAGCGCGGAAACTCCCTCCGGCCTGGAAGTCCCCACCCCCGCCCTGGCCATCCTCGTTCGGGTAGCTGTCGCGCTGGTAGCGCGGCTGCGCAAGTTTCACGTCGATCTGTAGCAATATAAACCTACGTGAGAAACCAAGGGGGGGTGACAACAACGAAAACGAACCAGTTTCCCGTCGATTTCGAGATTTCCGAAGCCAAGGAAGGGCTGGACGTTTGTGTCCTCAAAAGAGACGAACCCGAATCCCTTAGAGCGGCCCGTCTCGCGGTCAAGCATGACGGTCGAGTCGATGACCTTGCCGAACTGGGAGAAGAACTCGCGCATGGACTCGGAGGTGACGCTCCCCGCGAGGCCGCCGATGAACAGTTTCGTCGCGCGTTGGTGCTCTTGGCGCGGTATCGCGCGTTTCGGGTCAATCTACGGGAGACGGGCAGTAAGCTTCGGATCTAAGTTGGAGACACATGATGTACAGACAATTTTGCCGTCCAAGATATGTTCCCGGACCATGACGGCGTTGACGCTGGCGGGATCCTCGAATGTCAAGAATGCGAAGCACCGTGAGCGGCCAGCGGCGTCGCGCATGATGGTACAGGCATCGACCTTGCCAAACTGAGTAAAGTAGTCTCGGAGAGTTTCTAAAACAGGGGTTTGAAGAAATCAAGTCAGTATTTAGGTTTGCGTGTGCAAATAGAAAACGACATATGTACCGTCCGTGGTGTCCCAATTGAGACCGCCAATGAACATTTTGCTGTGGGGTGGTTGAAATTTGATGGCGGACGAAGTATGTGGACGAGTGGGACGAGCACGGGATGAGGCATATGGAAAAGCAAAGTTTGCTATTAGTAACCGTAGGCTAGAACAGAGGTGTTATGACAGAGGAGGATAGAATGAAAAGACGCTACTGTGGGTGCATAGCCTAGCCTAGACATAGAGAAGGCACCAGATACCCTAGAGCTAGCTTAGAGACGATTGCGACTGACTACGCGAGCGTCATCTACAAACCCTAGCCCGACGCGTCTGGCAGGGCGCCAAGCTATCGCAGAGTAACGCCTGGAGGCGGTGATGATAATTAGATTAGTGCTGTGACTCTCACCCTTCGTCTTTCATTTCCGAGGGGCGCACGGTGCGCTCATTCACAGGAATGCTTTGATAGCCGCCCTCGCGGCCTGTGGGTGTGGAGTCCCGGTAATCAGAGGGTTGGGGTTGCTCATATGTCGGAATCTGTTGCGTCGCTGGTGGTTGGGAGTACGTAGGCGCCGCAGGTGCTGAAGTGGCGGACATTGTTGACGAAGAATACTGAGCCGACCCGTTCGTTTCTGTCGTAGCTACTGGAATAGCTTTCGCTGCGGGTGGCTGTTCCTTTGCAGCCGTAGGAGGTGGCCTTGGATCCGCGGTGGGCGCCTCGGTGGGAGATTGCGCTTCCTTTTCTTCGTTGCCCCCCTGGTCATTGTTGAACTCCTGCTCGTCATTGCCGTAGAGGTCTACAATACCCTCGCTTAGCAAGATACGTCAAATAAAACGCAAGAAATGCTGCTCACCGCCGTAAAGATCTGCGTCAAGGTCAGACATGGTGGTGGTACAGGAGAGAGTTTCAATTTTGCCGGTACCGCCTCAAATGCTTATGTCATTCTGCCATCGGAACACGGAGTCCATTTTTTTTTTCCAGGCCTCAGCGAGCTCACTGGGCTGCGGAATTGGCAAGCGGTCGAAGGCTCTCTAGGCAGCTTTCAAAGGTATGAGCATGGGCTCTCGTCAGGCCTTTCCGCTTGATAGCAATAGATATTACAGGTCAATTATCCGTGATCAGTGTTATGGCGGCTCTCGATAAGCGGGATGTAGTGGTTGGCATCCTGGGTACGTTACAATCATCATTAATAGGAGCTGCAAGTCTGAGAGGATTGCTGTGTGAAGCTCTGCAGGGTGCCTTTGCTGAGCATCAGGCTATGCTCCAAAAACTTTCTCTCAAGAGGACGATCACAGTGGTCCTGGTGCGAACTGTGGATGATCTAAATCTATGTGATGCCCTCATCATTCCAGGAGGTGGTAAGTAAAAGGGATCATGCTCTGATTATTCCTGAATTCGATCGACAGAATCTACAACCATCGGTGTCTTGGCACGCGTTTCTGGATTACTGGAGCCTCTCCGGCAGTTTGTCAGATCGAAGCCTGTCTGGGGTACTTGCGCTGGAGCTATCTTGCTTTCCGAGACGATACAAGGAAGCAAGAAAGGTGGCCAGGATCTTTTGGGTGGTATCTCAATCGCCATTGCGAGGAATGGTTGGGGTTCGCAGGTTTGTGCACCCTAAGCCAATCGCGACCCTGTGAGCTTTTAATAGCTGTCTGGCTAGGTCGAGTCCTTCGAAGCAGACCTCGCTGTAGAAGGTCTTCAGTCTCCTGAACAATCGTTCACTGGTATCTTTATCCGCGCTCCGGTTTGTTCTCTCGTCTTGCCACAAAATTCACTTTACAGAAGCTCTTCACAGGTTGTTCTCGACCTATCCCCATCTCCCGAGGACCCCCCAATTCAGGTGATCGCTCGCCTGCCCACCAATCTCCTCCCGCAATCCTTCGCTTCTCTAGACGAATCCGACTCCAAGACCGTGGTCGCCCTACGACAGGGCTTGCACTTCCTGACTACATTCCACCCCGAACTCACACAGGATAACCGGTTCCATGATTACTTCGTTCGCGAATGCGTGCTATCTCGGGAGACATGAAGCCATGTGATACCTTTCGCCGCAGCACTACATACTATTTTAAAGTGATCGCTGATGGATAGAACATGTAGATCTAACTTTATTATAGGATACAGAAACAGTTGAATAAATGATCAAGGAACTATGACCCAGGTAACTTCGGCTCGTATCGCGTAGGAAATCCGCTGCAAAGGCACAAGAATCAAAGTTACCTCCATCCAATTTCAAGTTCACTACAATTCATGTACACTTCACAAGTCGACGTCGAGAGCCTGATGAAGTTTCGGAACAATTTCAGATCATGACCAACTCACGACAACTGCTCCGCTCTAAAATTGTCCCATCTCCACATACATATTCGCAGTGTATAAAGTGTACCCACGACTGCCATGTGGATCAATGGCCAGAACAAACGCTGACCTTCAACCTTCTGACGCCAGATTCTAGATATGTATGTCATCCAATTGCAATCGCGAATATTCCCGGCACGGGCGCGTGCAAAGCATACTGATGGAGATCTGAAGACCCTTTCTCCACGTATACATATATCTGTTAACGCCGGAATGCGAACAGACTATCCCTGTTCTGCCCACCCCACACCAGGAGGCCTCCTTCATGATGTTCTCCCGGATCTGGTTAACTCTATCTGTGTTGGTGGCAGCGAGCTCACTCCTCGGTGTCGATGCTCGGCAGCTGCGCAAACAGGATATCCGCGCCCGACAGGCCGAGGCTGCTAAGCGCTGGCACAGCACTCACACCTTCAACGCAGTTAAGCGCAATGTGCCCCAAAACATAACGTTCACCAACCCCAGGGCTTCTGGTGAGTGTCTTACCTTCTGCATCCGGGACGTCTCCTTAGATCTATCTTTGAAATTGTTGCGCAGAGTTTTATGTGGATGGAACGACCATCCCTGAAGTTGATTTCGATATTGGACCGAGTTGGTCGGGCTTGCTGCCCATCAGTGGGAATGCGAACGAGACGCGCAAGGTAGATCACCAGTAAAATCTGATGTCGCGCGACGAAAGAATTGCTTAACTTGCCTATGGCTAGCTTTTCTTCTGGTTCTTCCCGCCCGGCCCCCAAGGAAGTTTAGATGACCTGATTTTCTGGTTCGCATTGCCATGATCATTCAAATGATTGCTACGGCATGTTTATTGCGACTTACAGGACCAACGGAGGTCCGGGTTGTTCATCCCTGGAAGGTCTTTTGCAAGAGAACGGGGTAGATCATCTCTTCTTTGAGAGAACGCGAAAGGTGTCTGACCAGAACTTATCAGCCTTTCTCCTGGAGCTGGGGTCAAGCAAAACCCACTGTAAATGAATTCAGCTGGACCAATCTCTCCAGCGTCCTCTGGGTCGAGCAGCCGGTGGGAACGGGTTACTCCCAAGGAACTCCGAACCTTAGGGTATGGACTTCACATCCCAATGTCAATAAACTTGAGCGCGGATTGACGGATTGGTTCCTAGAATGAAGATGACCTGGCGGAACAACTTGTAGGATTCATGCAACAATTCCTCGAGGTATTTTCGGAACTCAAGACAAAGAATTTGTATATCACCGGAGAGAGCGTGAGTCCTGAGGTCGTTTTGGCCTCTTATCACTTTCTGATCATGGGATAGTACGCAGGAACATATGTGCCATGTAAGTCTAACTCGCCACTGCATCAATTTTGAATATTTCGTTTAAGCCTAGTCGCTAGACATCGCCAATTACATCTACGAGCACCCGAAAGCCCTCGATCTAAAACTGCAAGGGATTTGGATTGCCGATCGTGAGCTGAGAAACCATGCATTCACCTGCGGCCGCTGACCAAGGCTTGTCCAGCATCTCTCTCCTGGGACGTCGTCCAGGAACAAATCCCCGCAGTGGATTTCGTGCACAGATACGAAAATGTCTTCGCCTTCAAGTTCGTATTCAACATTCTTGTCAGACAAATTTTGACCAGAGTAACGAACTTAACAGCCGGACCTTCGTGGCCCAGCTTGACGCTCTGTCGAAAAAATGCAACTACGCAGGATATGTAAAGAAACACGTCACCTACCCCCCGAAGCACGGACTCCTCCCGCTTCCCGGCAAGTCAACATCCGCAGACGAGGGTTGCGATATATGGGACATCATCTTCACCGAGGCGCTCCGCATCAACCCCGCGTTCAATGTCTACCGCATCTTCGACACCTACCCCATCCTCTGGGACGTCCTTGGTTTCCCGTACGTCCCACTCCACCCAAATCTTCCATTACCGCGCTGAAATGATCTCCGTCACGGTTGCAGGGGCTCTTTCGAACAGGTCCAACTCGCGCCGGTCTACTTTGACCGCGAGGACGTGAAGAAGGCCATCCACGCACCAGAGAACGTGACGTGGTCCGAATGCTCCGCCGTCAACGTGTTTCCGCACGGAGACGGGAGCTTACCATCCGCACTCAGTGTCCTTCCGAACGTTATTGAGAAGAACAACAGGACCGTTATCATCCATGGGATGGCAGATTTCATTCTCATTGCCGAGGGGTGAGTGTATTTGTCTACTTCGGTAGGGGTGGCATGTGCTCATCTTTGTTGTATATGATAGGACAAGGATCGTTATACAGAAGTAAGCATCGATAGCTTCTCATGTTCTACATCCCTTGATGTGACGGTATATCTCACCCTGCACTTTTGAAGCATGACATGTGAGTCTTTTCTATTTCCAGTCTGTCATTCCCATGGTTTGTCATACTCACCGCTCATGGGATTAGGGAACGGGAAGCAAGGGTTCCAAAAGCCAATTGCGGAGGACTCTTTCCTCATCGATGGTGTTGGCTCTCTTGGCACATCCCACACCGAGCGTGGCCTGACGTATTTGGAATTAGAATTGAGTGGACACATGTGCGTCGATTTTTCCTCAACGCTTTGCAACTCACGCGAACATGATACTCTTTTTTTATTCAGGGTACCTCAATTCTCCCCTCTAGTATGCAAATATTTCTTATGACAGGTTTGTTTGAGGCTGACCAATCTGTTCCTCTGTGCAGGCCGCGTTCCAGAGCATGCAGTACTTGCTGGGGAAGAGGCCGACCCCTTAGTATATAATTTCATACATTTGTACTTACACGACGAACCAATGCCATATCCCGATGACCACCCACAATCTCTCCATTTCCCTTTAAGTAGCCAGCGAATCAAGTTCGAAATCGACAAAGACACACTCCTCCCACCGCAAAACCACTCCATGGTCCGTAACTCCCTGCACATAAAACCTCCCTTTCTCGCCCTTTCCGATCTCAGACGAGAACGGAAAGTCCTCCAAGCCCACCCCGAACCTATTCCTCTGCCCATCCCATCCCGTCGTCCCAATCCACGCCGCCTGCTCTGGTTGCCCAACCCTCCCATCAGGCGTATACAGCAAGGCGTATATATTGAAATAAACAAAGTGCGGGAACCACCTGTTCGATGGGTGGATTGCCCACGCAGATACCGGATCGTTGGGGGTCTTGATGCGAATTTCATTCAGCGGCGGGAACGCAGCAGCTACCTCCCATGTGAGAGTGCCCTGACCGTCTTTGGCAGAGAAATCTGCCCAGAGCAGAGCAGGGGTATGCGTGGCGACCCCTGGTGGTGGGACGCCGAAGACGTTGAGCTGCCCGAGAAGGAGTGTGATATCTAGAGGTTGAGAAGGATCCTCTGTCACAATGGCAATGATGAGGCCGAGGGCACCTGTAGCGGTTGGTGCGCCCTGATCTTCTGCGGCGCTGAACTGGATGGTCAGCTGGGACCAACCTCCCCCCGTGTCGTCAATGTGTGCAACCGGTGTTACTTGCGACGAGTCGTTGTCCCCTGACGCGAGTCTCATGGAGAGGCCAATGTCCACATCAGCATGTGCGGGACAATCGGCTTTGTATATAATCTTTGCTTCATAGCGCCTGCCTTTCGTCATTGCAACAGACTGTACGGGCACCCAGATGCAACGGAACATGGCGTCCTCATCTTCTGATGCAAGAAGTGAAAGAGCGAGTTTGAGCGAGCTGCCTGCATTCCACGCATCCTCGAAGAAGATTGCAGGGACCACCTCAGGGATGGGTTCGTCTAGGTCGCCGCCCTGCCATACGACAAGCGGCCGCGGCCATACCATATCGCCGACCGTGCATTGCTTATCGACATCCGTCCAACCCCCTGGCATCTGGTGCACCTTGACACCATTCACAAACCACGCGCGGCCCACTCCGGGGCTGAACGTCGTGTGGAGCGGGAGGTCAAAAGGGTCCGGCGCGGTGTGGCGCGGAAAGAAGGAGGCCAAAGACTCAAACGGACCATGCGCGCACTCGGGCTCTCCCTCCCTCCTCGGTGCGTCTGGAACTTCGACGGGCTCCCCTCCTGGCGCAGGGCCGAACCACAATTTGCTCTCGTATTGCCACCACTTTTCCCAAGTCCACCCGGGCTTGTCCTGCTCGCTCTCCCATGTCCATGCTTGCCCGAAGAGCGCGACGCTCAACCCGAGCGACTGTGGGGCGATGTGCGTTATGGCTTTGTAGGACCCGAAGCCGCCGCCGCCGTGCGAGCCACGGCCCCAAACGTCGACGCCCATGTAGATGTCGTTGAGGAATTTCGTGGAGACGTGCGGATGGGAGTCAGAGGCGTTACCTGTTAGAGCTGGATCGAGGGCGAGGAAGTACTCTGCAGTGATATCAGGATATTCGCGTGGCCACTGCGTATTCCTACGTCAATGATTTGTGCGAGGAAAAGGAAATCGATGGATGGGCGTACGGTATAATTTGAGAATATACCAGTTGACGAAAGGAAGAAGGGGAGGTTCAGGCTGTTCAAACGGTCTTGCCATGCAAGGTCGCCGGTGAAAATGACGCTGTCGTACCTAGTTTTCCGCAGATATATCATTCGCAGTAGAAAACTGTCGGATTAAAAATACCATATGGTTTCGCCATGGCTTCCGACTTTGGCTAAGATCTCGGCTTGAAGTACTGTTATCCAGGCAGCCAGAGTCCGGCACTGTTCGACTCCGCCTCTAAGCGGACACTCAAAGTTAAGAAGATAACCGTCAAATCCTCGCTGCCAGGCAAGTTCGGCGAGTAATTTCGCATAGTGTGGCGACAGTGGAAGTGACATTGTCGCGGATGAAGATTTAGCAGGCCCATTGACCGACGTCGGTAGATTTCCGACCAGTAAACGAAGACAGTCTTCCTCGCCGTCTCCTTCAAAGATTCTGCATTATTGAAGTGAGTAGTTGTCAGAGAATCAAGAGAATATGCCGAACAGAGTGCCCAACATCTTGACCCCCTGGCGATGAGCTGCCGTTATCCATCCAGGTGGAGGGATTGTAATGCGATGGTGGGAGAAGCTAACCCAGGCATCAGATCACAGCAGGAAGGGTTTCAAAATCGATCTCTCGAGTTGACCCACTAGACAAAGGCGTCACAGCTCGACCAGAAGTTATATGTGTACGACACAGCGTTAGGGCTTTCAGTATAGCCTCCCTAAGGTCATGGCGACGCGCAGATGAGCAATGAGCAATGCCGCGAGGTGGAAAAGCATCAAGTACTTTGTAATCATGACAGACCTGGAGAATGTCAGCGGTCTGTGATTAACCCACCGATGGAATGGATACCAGGAGCTTTCCACTGGTTCGTGGTTCCTTTGGTGCAGGGCGAGCAACATATTCCAAGGTTCCATCGAGCTTTCGGTTATTTGGTCCAGCCGCCCAAGCGTCGAGCTCTTTCAATGAGGAGAAGTATGGCGCTTCTATGTTGCCTGATTGAGATCCCTTCGATCGAGACATTGTGCGCCTCCAGAAGTTCAGAAAATATACTAAGTACAAGTGTTGGGGAGCAGGGCCGTCTTTTACAGCAATTTACCGTGCAGTGAATCAAGACAAATATCTGTACATAACGATCTGATGGCGCATGGTGTCGACTCCTGCAACTTTGAACATCTCCTCCCCTGCACTCCTCCTCACCGACTGGAAACAGAAGCACGGAAGTCAGACTATATGCTATCGGAGACGGGGGAAAGAGAACTTCGCAACACACGGGATCATGTCCAGAGGACTATCGCGCAGCCAGAAAACGAACTTGATCATCTGCAAACCATCATGGATGGCACAATCCAGACATCGAATGGCGTCCTTAAATCGCAGATCGTGAAACTAGATTTGGCGATCGCGCCGCACAAGAAGCTCCCACCGGAACTCCTCTCCATAATATTCTTGTACTGCGTCAAACCATTTCTTGGCCTACGCTTGCGATTGCGCCATGGCAGCGACCATGCACCCTCGATGACTTTGTCCCTTGCTGCGGTGTGTTCTTCATGGCGCGAAGTAGCGATCTCGACTCCTGCGTTGTGGAAGCGTATATCCATATCTTATTCCCTATATCCGGATACCGGGCCAGCTCGTTTTTCCGCGTTTGGTCAAAGACTGAGCACTTCATTTATTCCAAACCAGTCTAGTCGACTTTCCGATCCTCCATTCCAATCTCCGTCCTCCTCGAGTCACGACCTGTGGTACAAAGATGCGCTCTCCGCCTTGAAGAAGATAATTTCTTGGGGTACACGGATCATTCAAATCCGCGCCGACACTATTGCAACTCCATCAACCCCGTTCCCGGTGTCCTTAGACCCTTTCTTAAATCTTCTCTTTCCATATGCCTCACAATTCACACAGATCACTCTGATCGGTATCCTAGACCTTCTCCTCCCATTCATCACCGCCTCACCCCCAGCATTCGACGCTTTGGAGTCTATTTCCATTCAGATTGATGGAGAAGGTGATGGCGCCTTCGTAACGTCTCCCCGATCCATCTACTTTGCAGGACTTCCAGCACGCACGGTTTTTCAGAATGCGCCCCAACTCAGGGAGTTTATTCTTAGCGGGTACCTTTTCTATGGGAATACTAGGGTCAATCTTCGAACCCCTTTACCTTCAGTCTTCGACCTTCAATGGGCGGAACTCACTCGCCTATCCGTGCAAGGCGTTGCGATCGACGTCACCAATGCACATTTGATAATCGCCCAGTGCGCTAGAATGACAAACTTTCAACTCTCCATAGACAATGCGAGGGTAGAGACACCTCTTGGCGAAATCCAAGGGAGGATTCATCATCAGTATCTCCTGTCACTTGTGGTATTATCACTAGAAGAGTCACACGTGGAAGTTTTTCTCCAACCTCTTGTCCTTCCATCCCTTGAAAAACTCGAGCTTGGCAGCAATGATGCGATTCGTAGATGGCAGAACCGCTCATCAGCGGCAGGATGCATATCACTTTGCAACCGCTCAAAGTGCATTTTGCGGACCTTGCGTGCCCCATTTACCATTGTAGAATCACATCTTCAAGGCTTTTTAACGGAATTCTGGTCTTTGCGGGAGCTCTATCTGCAGCGCACATGGCTAAGCGACACTGTCATGATCGAAATCGCGCAGGGGAACTTACTACCGAACCTGGAGGGGCTGGAGTGTTTTCTCGAGAGCACTGCGGCGTCTCTTGGTCATCTCATGAATATGATCTTGCATGGCGGGAAAGGGATGCCTGGATCAACCGGGATTCGTAGCGTTACGGCCTATTACAGCTACACGGCGGGACTTGTGCTGTATCCCAACAACTTCAACGAGGCGCTGAGGAAATTCGTTTCTTTTGCGAAGGAAGTTCGACCCCAGGGATGCATTATAACTTTGGCTCGGTGGCCGGCGGAATTTGTAGTTGAGATGTAACAACAATGCCCAAATACAGGTCTCAGATATGCTTTCTAGAATCTGAACAGCTCGGCGCTTTGGGACTACATATACTGTACTCTATGCACCCCGTAGTCCACTCGAGGAAGTGTCTGCGAGTGAGCACTTATTCGAAACTCGGGCTTGTAGTTGTTGGCCTTTCGCCCACGTGTTTCATGTAAGAATGCGCGCAAGCGCGATCACTTGCTCATACCCCCACGCGGTCCACGCCTGTTCCTTCCAGTGCTCGTACGATACTGCCAAACTCGAGACGTCGCGGCGAGGCTGAAGGCCTCGTGTATAGCCTCAGCACGCCGTCCTATACCAAGTTCAGTTGACACAGGACACAGGATAAGTCTTAAGCCTGGCAAGACAGGGAAAATTGATTGTCCACCATAAAAGCTAACAGATACCGTGACAAATGACAATATGCCGGGCTCTATCGTGTCAACACGCACCTTCTCGACCTGCTCGTCGCCGAAAACCACATCATCACGACCCACAGCCAAGTGCACGCGAACAGACGCGAACCCGCTCGGTCGTGGTGGTGGACCGTGGGGAGTTGTTCCCATCCGCGGCCGGGATAAGCAAGACACAAGAAAGGGCGGAAGGTGCAGCGGGTAACGCTGTCTCCCTATGTGCGAGATTGATTCACTTAGGGCCTACGCTCGCGATCGTTGGACCTGTACTTTCAGGTAAGCAGGTCAAATCGAAGCAGGCGTTGATTTATTATGAGGCGTTTGTAGTATGTACTTCGAGTCTATGATGGCTGCGAGGGGCTTTTTCGAGTTCCAGGTGGGTTAACCTTCTCTCCACTGGGAATTTTTTGTTGTTGCTGTCATACTGAGAGCCGCTCACCCTGATCATGAGAGCAAGGAAAGCAAGGAGTCCAATGAGTATGTGAAAGCGCTATAGCTACAGAACGTGGTAGGTCGTTGCGTAAGCCTGAGCCTTATGCTCGCTCATCCCCCCTATAAATAATGCGGCAGCGTAGGCACGAGCAACTTTTCTATGACGCTCGCATTTACTACTATGTCACCGATAAGTAGAATGGTTATATATGAGGCACGTCGCTATCATCATCATTATTCTACTCTTCTTTCCTTTTTGTTACTGTAGATTCCTTATCCTTTCGTGACACATCATCGCGATCGTAGACGGCGAGCACGGCATGTAATTCTTCGGGCAGAAAGTTGGACCATGCGGCCGTCGCGAGATGCACTCACGGGGTCACTGACATCCCACTGGAACGATCGATGATCCTACTGTACAGGATCTCAAGAGCCTCTCCATCCTAAGTACAACCTCGAATTATCCTAAGCTCACAGTCACATCTGTCTACCTTGTCACTACCTCGGCCGGGATCCGCGAATGGTTTTCAATCGATCATATCATGTTCTATCCACTGTGTGACTGCCTTGCTTGAAGTATATCTGATCTTCGCACTTGCTCACGCATGCTAAACTATCTGGTTCAGAGTTCTGATTCAGAGTTTTGCTTCAGGTGCCGATGTCGACAATCACCATGCGCGGTTTATACGAGAAAATGGCTTTCGCTGCTCACGCAACGAACTGACGGTCGACGTTTGACGGTCGCTGATGACTGCGGTCCAGACATATATGGACCCAGCATCCTCGGCTCCCTCGTTGGTCGCTCTTACTGCCGGGAATGATATATTCGAGGTTTGACCAGAATATCATCTGCCTTCGCTCAACCGTAGTTCTGGGCTGCATGCCTTCCTGTATGCACCATGGAATCGCTTCGCTTCTGCATTTCTCGTCTGCTCTTTGGCTTCGGCCATGCTGGCTTCTCCTTCACGACAAAGGCGTAGGCGTTTCGACTTCAAGTTGTGTGTGGCATCGAGTTTCGTTGTCCATTGTCGCTGTGTCCAATGTGTTTATTAGAGCCGCATATACTAATGCCAAAACAACGTGTTCAGAGTCGGAGATGTGGCCTGCAAAAAACTTTCCAGCTTCAGATTCAGGCGACGTATTAGATGTCATGTTTAGCACAAAGGCATTAACTTGAGGACGGAATCCTCGGCGCTTAAGAGGTTGATTGAATATCGACGGCCGGAAAATAGAATGCAGAATTCGTGCTTCTTCCGCATTATGTACAAGCTATGCGTCTGTGTTACAGTCTTTCAAGTACTAATTTCTCCTGCGCGCGTCTCTGTTCTGTTGCTTCCGCTTCTCCTTGGTTTCTCTCCAACATGACCTTGAGCTCGTACCTTGGCATATATGAAAGAGTCAGAGCATGACAAAGGTGTCAGTGGCCTTTGCGAGCTTCATAACGCGCCTCACGTTCCTGTGCCTGTTTCTGCGCCTTCTCCGCATTGGCGGCTCTTTCAACCATGATCAGCTTGTAATCTGCTTCAGTCGCAGTCATGACGCTGCTGGAATAGAAGGTGTCTTTCCAAGTCGCGGCGACCTCCTCTTTCAATGTCTCAGTGCCGAAATGTTGAAGCACAGCGCCAGCGTAGACGGCGTCGAAGAGAATGGCAGGGGGCCACTGGGGAGTATCAGATATCCGAAGTGGAGAACCAGAAGGGGGTTTATTGCGGCCGCCGAGATAAAATGGGGTGTCAGGCTTGAAAAGATGTGTTGTATACCTTCTCCCTTCTGGCGGTGCGGTGGGGTCGATGTCGGCTGTGTCCATGGCAAAGTTGGGTGTCTGCTCATCGGCGACATGCCATCAAAACCGGCTTAGGCATATATATATATATACATAACACAAGTGGCACACACCGGTAAGAATGCGATATGTTTACCGAGTCCCTTGTGAGAGAAACCGTTGAGGAAGAGGCCGTTCCGGACGCTGTTGATGTCTTGCACGATGTCGTCGCCGGTGGTGCTTCGACTGCGGCGCTGGGTATACGTCGCGATGTACTATGAATAGTGAGCGAGGATGAAATGCATTGAAGAGTAGTATACCGTATCGCCCTTTGTCTGAGCCAAAAGATGTGCGGCGTCGCATAATATCTCGTCCAAGCCCGTCATGACACATGTGCTTCCATCTCGCTCCTTAACGTCATCGATGAAATGAGCCAACCGAGTGGTGGGAATACTAGAAGTGAAGCTTTCAGTGCGTTCGAGGTCAGGATCGACCGGGAACATTTTTCGCCTCTCTTTGTTGCTGGTGTGATAGTACAGAATGGTGGACTCGGATAGGAGGCCAGCATTATAGTCCACAATGTCGGGCAAGTCGGGACTGGATGAAAGATCACCTTCTGCTCCAACGACGACACCAATGGCATAGCGGATCCATTTGTAGGGCCTTGGCGAGAACTGGAGTGCATTGAGGGTGTCTAATGGGAGGCTGAGGCAATGGACCCAACACCAATTGGTAGGCTTAAGATTGAGTTTGGCACCAGGAGCCACGGCGCGAGGGAACGATGCATAGACTTGGATCGCGGCCATGATAAGGGGTGACCAAGTCTGAATCCTGAGACTAGCGTTATTGACTGTGGGAAAGGATTTGTATTCGTGGGAAATTAGACATCTGTGAACCAAGTATCTATTACATAGCGAGGAACGACCGGCGGATTAGATGTAAGATAGGCCTCACTCACATGCGACGAACCTCAGGGTCTGATGCGTGACAAAACTCGCAAAGTCAATAGGCTTTTGACACAGACTCATTTGAAAAAAAGTGGTACTGCGAGTTGGTAGATTCACATGTATTCTATTACATAGGGGTGCTACTTTTTGAGCAAGGGAGCTCGTTGAATAACCTATCGAGTGTTAAGATTTCGGGGCACCAAAAGATGAAGTCACTCGCGCCCAAAAAGAAAATTCAATATTGGTGGGCCCGTCATGCCCAAGGTCAAGGCCTATAAAATTTCATGGACAAGAAACCTCGGAGCATATTCTAAGGAGAAGAAAGTAGCAAAGAACAAGGGAGTTAACGAGGAGAATGTGAGTAATCCATGAGCTAAACAGTGGACTTACCTACAAAATACTTCAAGGTGGTGCCAAGGTGGTGCCCTCCAGGACAAACTCTCTCGCGAAGATGACACTTTCCATTGGTTGTAATGCGCCAATTTGCAACATGTTCTCGCCGCTTTATGGATGCTTATTGTACAGGCCTCAATGGACAGCAAGCAGCCAGTGGGCAGCAACAAAATACTGTGGACATTGTGTCCTTCCTGAAGGGATCATGGAGAGCTTTGATTCAGTGTGGGCCTGATAATTTATAATACCTTAATCCATACTACATGCTCACTAAGTACAGATATTCGTCTCGTTTCACTGTCGTACCGTAAATTCCTGTAAAATACGGCAATTCCCGGACGTCGCTTACAGACGCGCGTGGGACCCTGGCGCCAAGTGGGCGCGCATGCGAATTGCTGCTGAAATCCTATCTCTGAGGCGCGTCCCCATTCCAAAATGTGTTGCTGAGGCTTTGGAGGGATATACTAAGACAATTGGTACAAAAATCTCTGGAGCAGCAAGTCCATCTATGACCTCAAAAATGTTTGGTTTGGACTCATATTAATTGCATTTTTGGCCACTTTTGAACTCTGAATCAATAGTCAGAATTGTTGCTTGTCAGAGGGCTCAGAGGGCAAGGGATAGCAAAGTGTGATGCTCAAATAGTTCAGTTCGCACGGCCGAATGGCCGCGCGAAGCGAATTCAGGGACGCAAATTGATGGGCGCGCGCTAGCGCGCGCCCCGAGCTGATTTACCGGGCTGTTGGCCCGGCTCGTGGCCTGTAAATTAGGCCCGTAAATTGGCCTAATTTACGGTAAATCAGTCAGAGCTAAGTACTTATGAGCACTTAGCCCCCTTATTTCAGAACTTAATGACCACTTCTGGCTCATATAGCAGTCAATAGCAGGACCATAGGCTCTCATTGCAGTCCATTTGCCTCCTGGACATGCCTGTGGGGGGTTTCAGGTGTGCTGGGCTGCTTTCCTGCTCATATGTACATTTAAAGGACTGTAAACTGTCTTCAATCATAGTAGAGGAGCACCCCTTGTAGAACATAATCAATTTCAGATGCTTTTAAGCTAGGTATATCCCTTCTAAGGTATTCTCAGGGAGCTCAGGGAGGTGCCGCGCAGCGACAAATTTTTTTTTCGTGCACCAGAAGAGCTAGAGGGCGCGCCGCGGGCAGGAGGGAGCGAGGCGAGCGCTTTCGCGCAGACGCGCCGGGTCACGTGACCAGTGATCGCCGTCGGATCACGGCACCCTTTTTCCCATAGGCCAAACGGCCGTAAATTCCGCACACTAAGTACATGCATAAAATATCCTCATGTTGTCAATTTCTCGTTGAATTCCACAGCGCGCGTCAATTGTCCAAAGTGTCCAGATCGGGCATGGGAAACCTGCTCAGTATAATGTCACATCAAGTCACAGACCCTGAGGTTCGTCGCATCTGAGTGAGGCCTATCTTATGTCTTTGTAAGAACGTCGGGTGTTGCCGGCATCTCTTCCTTCCTCCGGCCACATCGACGTTCACAAGAAACTCGAGCCCTCCGTCGTCGTGAGCGGCTCCACACTCTTTCTTTGCTTTACTCGCCGCTCTTTGCGTCAGACTTCTGCTAGACTTAGATTTTCCTTCTCCCTCCCAGGAGATCCTAATTTGTTTTCCTCCGAAACTCACTTCTCATGGCGGCCCTCTTAGTACGTGACCCCAATTTAGACATATGCCCGGATTTCGACTCCGAGCCGTTTGAGCCAATGCGCGAGCTCCTGCGCAACACCGGGCTCACGAACGAGCAGGCCATCGACGCCCTGCGCAACGCATGGGTGACACGCAACGATCAACTGCGGGATCGGTGGGCACAGGAAGCCGAGGCTAGACAAGCGCTGGCCGACGCGGCTGCCTTGCAGCAACAACAAGACGGACCGCCGCAACCCCCGGCGCCGCAACCACAGCCGGACCAACCTCAACCGCCGCCCCAACCACGACCTCCACCCCAGCCGCAGGGGCGGCCCATAGAGGAGCTTGGAGAGGAAGGACAGCAGGGGGTACCGGAGTTAGAGGAGGACAGGCCGGACAGGGAGAAGCGGGCGAAGGCCAAGCTGAGGTCTTTTGACCCCAATCTGTCCGTTGCGAGCGTAATTGTTCCCCGCCCCTCCTCCTATGCGTTAAACAAGCTGGCTAACTTCGAGTACTGCGAGCTCTGGTACTTCACGCAGGAGGGCTGCGAGGAGGCACAACACTCCCAGCGATCCGAGGCGGACGACG
The DNA here is from genome assembly GCA_013368375.1 of Tricholomella constricta. Classification (NCBI taxonomy): domain Eukaryota; kingdom Fungi; phylum Basidiomycota; class Agaricomycetes; order Agaricales; family Lyophyllaceae; genus Tricholomella; species Tricholomella constricta. The sequence continues at coordinate 343,645 of JAACJP010000044.1, forward strand.
CCTTCGGCATGGCCAGAGTCGGCGAAATGGTCATGCTTCGCCCGGTCGCTTCCGTTCAAGCCTCGAAGCGCGTGGTCCAGGATGCCGACTTATCATGGGAACAGTTCCATTACGCCCAGCGCTCTTTCGTCGACTACGTACTCAAGGCCGGATGGCCAGAAGAACATGCGCAAGCTCTCGTGCGTTTTTTCGTACACCTCGAAAACAGCGCCTACATCAATCGCGAGAACGGCAAGAGGATTCTCCTCGCATACCAGGCCCGGGTACGACGGGGATGGATGGATGCCATGAAGCACTGCGAAGGCGCAGTCTTCAACATCGCCATCATCAACAATGAGCTTATGGAGTCCATCGCCAGAGAGCTCCAGAGTGTGACGACGGCCGATTTACATCGCCAGGTTAGTTTTTACAGTCCTCCCCGTGCTCGAACATGAACTCATCAGTTTCCCCCCCCCCCCCCCCCCTCCCCTCCCCTCCCTTTTCCCTCTCCGGTCCATTGCACCTGCTTCACACGCCGCACCACTGCACCCGCCACCCGCCACTGCATAACACCCTACACCGCACTGCCACACCCTGCTACTATTGCCACACCTACCACACCCTGCCGCTGTTGCCGCACCTGCCACACCTGCCACACCTGCCACACCTGCCACACCTGCCACCGGGCCGCGTCACCCAACGCCACCTGCCACATCTTGCCGCTATTGCTGCACCTGCTGCACCTGCCACACCATGCCACACCGGCCACACCTGCCACCGCGTCACATCGCCCAATGCCACACCGCCACGTCACATCGACCGCATATGCCGCACCTGCCCAATCCCCGCCACACCTCTGCCACTGACGGCACCCACGCGTCGCACGTCTTTACTGCCCTTCCTTTTCTTCCGCCCGGTTTTTTCTCTAAACACGCATACATACGCTTCTCTTTTTGGGCTTACCCCATTCAACGTCGTCCTTCCCTTTCCTCGGCCTTGCCCCTTTTTTGCCTCTTCGAATCGGCCTGTACCTAATCTCGTTAGATGTCGGAAGCTATCAATTCATTTAAATCTCTTCACACGTCCTCCGCTGAGCGTACGCCCAGGAAAAACCGAGCTGCGTGAGAGGGAGCCGCTCCCTACCACAGACGGAATCGGTCCACGTCTCACTCACCCTCTCGCGGACGCGAGCGCGAGCGCAAGGGACGGCAGTGTTCTCGTTCGCCAGAGAGACCTGCTCAAAGATCCGGACGCAATGCCAGTCAGGTTTTTGGGGCAAGCACAGGCTCGGACAGCCTATCCGCCTGTGCGATCTGCCTCGGGCGACACCGACACGAAATCAGCAAATGCACCTCCGACTCCCTCTGGGACGGCGCCTCAGCGCGATGCAAGAGAAACGAAAGAGGGCGTCTCGTCAATCCAGATGGCATCATCCTCTGCTCCGACTGGCAACGCCCCCAGGGCTGCAACAGCACCAGCGCGAACCACGTTCACGAGTGCTCAGGGTGCGGACGAAAGAATCACGGTGCTCAGGCGTGTCCTCGAACACAGAAGATCTGAGGCGCTGTCACCATATCACCCGGAGGCCTGGGAGCGCCTTCTCTCTGTCCATAGGCTCCTGCCCAGATACCCATCGCTCCCGTCAGATATTCGCACTGGTTTCGACGCAGGCATACCTCCCATTAATGTTACAAACACCCCCGATAATAGCCCCTCCTTACACGCTCATTCTCAAGCCTACCTCGACATTGTCGAAAAAGAATTCACCTCCCAACGCTACCTCGGACCTTTCTCTCGGAGCGAAGTGGAATCTCTCATCGGCCCATTTCAGACCTCCCCCCTATCCCTGGTACCGAAACCAGGGAAACCGAACAAATTCCGCGCCGTACACAATTTCTCCTTCCCGCGCGCACCCTCCGCCGGTTTCCGGTCCATCAACTACCACATTGATTCGAACCAGTTCCCATGCACTTGGGGCACCTTCCCCACCATTTGCAACACAATATGGAATCTTCCACCGGACTCTCAAGCTTCTATCAGGGACGTGGCAGAAGCATACAGGTCAGTCCCCATCACTGCGACCCAGTGGCCCGGTCTGGTCGTCAAGCTTCGTGATCCCAACAGCTTTGCTATCAACACGAACGACAACTTTGGGCTGGCCTCGGCGGGCGGCGTATACGGCACCGTGGGTGACGCGGGTGCAGACATATTCCGCACGGAAGGCATCGGCCCCCTCTCAAAGTGGGTTGACGATCATGTTTTCTTCCGCATACCCCTCGCCTCTCTTGATAGATACAACGCACAAAGAGAGAAGTGGGCAAAAGTCATCGCAGACAACGGCGGGCGCCTCCAAGACAGGGGCCGTTTCTGGTACAGGGGCGAAGACATGCCAAGCGGAATCCCCATGGAGTTTGACGAAGACGTGCTTTTCCCGCTCCGCGATTTTTCCAGGAACTCCCCTCGCTCCGCCCTTGATGCCGCGTATACCTACGCCAGTCAGGACATCGACCAGATCTCGCAGACCCTGGGGATTCCATGGGAGCCGTCCAAGACAGTGGGATTCGACTTCAACGTTCTGTATCTCGGCTTCATTTGGGACCTTCAGGAGCGCACGGTCTCGGTCCCAGCAGTCAAGAAGGAGAAATACCTCAAGGCCATCCTGGAGTGGAACACCAGGACCACGCACACTTTGGAAGACGTCCAGAAGCTTCACGGCAAATTGCTTCACGTTTCCCTCATCGTCCCTGCAGGTCGCGCCTACCTCACCCGACTGGAAGCCATGCTCGGCACTTTCGATAATCGTCCGTTCGCTCCACACCATGCACCAAGCGGAACCGACCAGGACTTGGAGTGGTGGGCTCGCACTCTCGCACACCCGTGCATCACTCGCAGAATACCAGGCCCAAGCATTCTTATCGACCATCAGGCCTACTCGGACGCCAGCTCCGGCATCGGGATTGGCATTGTCATCGGCAACAGATGGAGAGCCTGGAGGCTCATACCGGGATGGAACAAGGATGGCAGGGACATCGGTTGGGCGGAGGCCATCGGTTTCGAATTCCTCATCTACACGCTACTCTCCATCAGCAGCGCAGACGATGAATTCAAGGTTTTCGGGGACAACCGTGGAGTCGTCGAGGGATGGTGGAGAGGACGGAGCCGAAATCGCCCCACCAACGACATCACCAAGCGCATCCACGCCAGACTGGCAGAACACAGCTGCACCATCCATTCCCGCTATGTTCCCAGCAAACTCAACCCGGCAGGTAAGCGGAACCATAGAACTAGTGCTACACCGAAGGCTGCTACAGAACTAACTCACGCGCCTCAGATGGACCCTCCAGGGGCATATACCCAGCACACAGCCTCCTCCTACCTGCCGTATCGATCCCTAATGTTCTCCACCCCTTCGTCGTCGACTTCAACGCACCTCTCCACACACGCGAAATACGCGATCGAGTACGTGGTTACGTCCCGGCTCCTTTACCCAAACCCACCACCGACACCTCAACCAGCGAGAAACAACAGCGCCTTGAACGTTTCCTCGAGTCCGCAGGAGAGGTCCTCCTCCTCAACGCAACAGACTGGTAGAGGGGGCCAGCTAATCCGAACTCGCTACGCTCAACTACCCCGCACGATTTGACAAGGCGAACCCGCGGCATACCACCCCTCCCTCACCCCACGGCCATCACAACTACGCCCCCATTGCTTCGCGGGTGACCGACTGCGTCTGTGGAGACCAGAACAACCCACCACGCCCTCCGGAGTGATCGATCAGAACGACATTGACCGGGTGGTCACAACACTGGCTCTAGGATTCGCGGACGGCACCAAGGAATCCTATGGCTCCGGACTATTGGCATGGCATGTATGGTGCGACTCGAGGAATGTACCGGAAGGTGACCGTGCCCCAGCGTCTCAAATCCTGATCTCAGCTTTCATCTCGTCGCTAACTGGATCTTTTGCCAGAAAAACCATCCGAAATTACGTCTATGGACTACGAGCATGGCACGTAGTACACAGCATGCAGTGGCGACCGAACAACAACGAGCTCGACTTGTTGCTCAAAGCGGCGGACAAGCTCACTCCAGAAACGTCGAAACGGAAGAAACGACAGCCCTACACCATCGACTTCATCCCCAAACTCCGGGCGCAAATGATTCCAGATGATCCGTTCGACACCGCCGTTTTCGCTTGCCTCGCATGCCTTTTCTACTCTGCCTCGCGGGTAGGGGAGTTCACCGTCCGGCGGCTCAACGCTTTCGACCCTCGTCTCCACCCCTCCAGACAGTCCCTGAGGCGCGACCAGGATCGCGATGGTCGAAAAGTAACGGTCCTTCACATTCCGCGCACAAAGTCGGCCATCAATGGTGAAGAGGTCTATTGGAGTACACAAAACGGTCCCTCCGACCCCGAGGCGGCACTAGATCGCCACCTGGAGCTCAACCAACCTCCGGAAGACCAACATCTCTTCGCCTACAGGCACAAAGGAGGCCACCGTCCCCTCACCAAGACCGCTTTCGTCAAGCGCCTGGCTCTTCTAGCACGCAGCGCCGGTCTTGACCCCCTGCAGGGCCATGGGATACGCATTGGCGCAACGCTCGAATACCTTCTACGGGGCGTGTCCTTCAAAGTAATGAAGGCCATTGGGCGCTGGCAGAGTGACGCGTTCACGCTGTACCTGCGGAAGCATGCGCTGATTCTCGCCCCATACATCCAAGCGCAGGCCCCACAAGTCTACGACGACTTTGTGAGGATCCATCAGCAAAAAAACCCGCCGTAAGTAATCCATTTTGAGCAATTGTGATAGTTACAATGTTTCCAAAAATGGTAATTGGCTTATATTTGTATTCTAACCCCTTGCAGAAATTGCAATGTGATTGCAATGTGTCCAACAGATTATGGTGATTGTGACCGGGTTGCGGTCAGCTGCACTTCGATTGTGGATTAACTATAGAAAGCATTTTCAGAAAATAATCTCAGAAGGCCTTTAAACCCCTGCTGATGAAAAATGAGCTAGGGAAACCGATCCTTTCAATGAAATCTATCGAACTCAGACTGCACTGTCAACGGAGCAACCCAAAGTTATTTCAAGCTCCGCTTTAAATTCAGCACTTTTGCCACGTCACAAATTTGCGGGTCTCCCAGAGCACTTCGACTTTCCCCCCAACTCCAGTGCGGTGCAATGACAGTGTTTGTGTGGAGGCTGTTCTCCTCAGTGATGCCTGTGGTATCTGTACCACTGCCTAGTCTGTGGGCACCCCATGTTGGGCACAGGCACATATTTTGTCTTTCCTTGTCATGTCCCCCCATCTGTGTATCCTTATTGTTCATTTTCGCTGTGTGTCCAAGTCTTTGGCCCGACATTGCGCTTCCCATCACTTGTTTGTGCGCTCGCATCCCTCACCTTTTGTTTGGCTGCGTGTCGTGGCCATGGTGCTTATGGCCGGTTTCTAGTTTACGGTTTCACCAGGCTGTCCCTTGTATTACTCTCAGCACTCAATATATTTTTCATGCTGCATCTCATCTTATGTGTTGAGTCTAGAGTCAAAAGGAAAAGTTACCTGTCCTATAAGCTGTTGTAATGTGATCACAATCCCCTTGTATCCCACAATAAGGTCTACAATGGTTGCTTATATTGCAAGATTGAGTAATAATTGTTGTGGTTGTAGTCAAATTGCACTCGGACCGTAAGGACTGCTATCCAGCCATAATCACCTTTATTAGATTTTACATATTGTGAGCGGATTGCGATCAATTATATTGTTTGTAAGGCTATTTATGGAAGTCATAGACCCCTCACAAGACCCAGGCCAATTTGCTGATGTCACGATGCCGACCGGGGTTCGATGATACCTCGAGGACCCTCAGTGGCCTCTTATTCTTCTCACCAAGGTAACGCTACATCCTTATACGTGGGTGCCGAGTCTCACTCGACGCGTCGCAGCCTCCTTGCAGATGGGAATCGCAGCTCGCCTCGGCCGCCGGGGTTTTATTAGACTTTTCCTTATGCCGGGAAGCGCTTCGCGCTTTCGCCCACCTTCCACTTAGTCCTACCACTCTGCTTACTTGTCCAGCCTCATACAGGCAATAATATATTTCGCAAATAATTCTATCCTCACTGAAACCTCCCAAGTTCCCGACAAAGATTGGTATCTATTACATAGCGAGGAACGACCGGCGGATTAGATGTATGTCTTTGTAAGAACGTCGGGTGTTGCCGGCATCTCTTCCTTCCTCCGGCCACATCGACGTTCACAAGAAACTCGAGCCCTCCGTCGTCGTGAGCGGCTCCACACTCTTTCTTTGCCCCACCCACCACTCCCTCTTACACTCGAACATTTCCACAGGACCACAAATCTGGTGTGAGTGAAATGTCTTTTCTCGTCTCACGGCCCTCACCGAGCCAGCGAGTGTGGTTGCCCACCCGCCCATCGCAGCTCGCCTCGGCCGCCGGGGTTTTATTAGACTTTTCCTTATGCCGGGAAGCGCTTCGCGCTTTCGCCCACCTTCCACTTAGTCCTACCACTCTGCTTACTTGTCCAGCCTCATACAGGCAATAATATATTTCGCAAATAATTCTATCCTCACTGAAACCTCCCAAGTTCCCGACAAAGACAGTGTCATCGATGGTACATGTCAGGAGTTCTAGCTTGGTTCCCGGTAAAGGGTTCAATCATAATATCTCCTAGAATCTCGTAACTGTGTCAGTAAGTAGCTGCCTCCTCGAATCTCGATACATAGTTGATTAAATATCGGCGCCGGAAAACAAAAGACAGAATTCGTGCTTTTTCCAAGCTATTCGTCTGCGATTTGCTCCATCCAAGTATTGACTTTCTCCTCCATGCGTTCGTGCTCTTCCGCTTCCGCCTTCACCTTGGCTTCTCTTATCAAAATCTTCAACTTGTCCCGGGGCACCGAAATATATGGCATAGCCATAAGAATGTCAAAGTTGTCGGGGCCTTCCTGTGCCTTACGTTCATATGCCCGCATCTTCGCAGCGGCAGCTCTTCCATCCGCGATCGCCTTCTCTTCCTCGGTCATGCTGGAGAGGAAAGTTTCTTTCCAAGCCGCGGTGACATCCTCTTTCAATGTCTCGGTGCCGAAATGTTGAAGCACAGCGCCGGCGTAGACGGCGTCGAAGAGAATGGCAGGGGGCCACTGGGGAGTATCAGATATCCGGATTGGAGAACCAGAAGGGGGTGCATTGCGGCCGCCGAGAAAAAAAGGGATGTCAGGCTTGAAAAGATGTGTTGTATACCTTCTCCCTTCTGGCGGTGCGTTGGGGTCGAGGTCGGCTGTGTCCATGGCAAAGTTGGGTGTCTGCTCATCGGGGCCATGCCATCAGATCCGGTTTAGGTGTATATATACATACATAATACAAGTGGCACACACCGGTAAGAATGCGAGATGTTTACCGAGTCCCTTGTGAGAGAAACCGTTAATGAAGAGGCCATTCCGGACGCTGTTGATGTCTTGAACGATATCGTCGCCGGCAGTGCTTCGACTGCGGCGCTGGGTATACGTCGAAATATACTACAAATAGTGAGCAAGGATGGAATGCGAGGAAGAGTGGTATACCGTATCGCCCTTTGTCTGGGCCAAAAGATGCGCGGCGTCGCATAGTTTCTCATCCAAGCCCGTCATGACACATGAGCTTCCATCTCGCTCCTTAACGTCATCGATGAAATGAGCCAACCGAGTGGTGGCAATACTAGAAGTGAAGCTTTCAGTGCGTTCGAGGTCAGGATCGATAGGGCACATCCGTCGCCTCTCCTCGTCGCTGGTGTGATAGTACAGAGTGGCGGACTCGGATGGAAGGTGGCCAATATCATAGTCCACGATGTCGGGCAAGTCGGGGCTGGATGAAAGGTCGCCTTCCGCTCCGACGACGACACCGATGGCGTAGCGGATCCATTTGTAGGGCCTTTGCGAGAACTGGCGTGCTTTGAGGGTGTCTAGTGGGAGGCTGAGGCAATGGACCCAACGCCAATTTGTGGGAGCAAGATCGAGGTCGGCACCTGCAGGAGCCACGGCACAAGGGAACGATGCATAGACTTGGATCGCGGCCATGATGAGGGGTGACCAAGTCTGAATCCTGAGACTAGTGTTATTGACTGTGGGAAAGGACTTGTATTCGTGGGAAAATAGACATCTGTTGAATCACGATTCAGGATTCAGGATTCAGTTGAAAGTCAGTACGTACCTCTGCGGCTCTGCCAGCAACCAGTCCGGCAATAGAGATGAAGACTAAGGTCTGTTGTCAGGAGTTCTATGTGCTTGGTTCCCGGTGAAAGGCTTCAAATCATAATATCGTAGCTGCGTCAGTAAATAGCTGCCTCCAACCTTTGTAGCCGAGTCGGCACTGTCATTTTCCACTAGCAAATGGCGAGATTCAATTGAGCGCACTTTTGGCGAGACTCAAGGGATGATCCATGACTTGAAGAAGAACACCCCCATATAGCAGCAATACCTTGTGGGAGAGTGTCGAGTCAGAGCGACAAATGAGGCATAGGAGCGAAATCGATCGAAACGAAAACAGACCTGCCCGATTTCAGCTCTTTAGGAGAGCAAGTCCTGATAAGATCAAGAGCAGCGTAAAAAACCAACGAACACAGAAGGCGAGCGCGAGACGGTGAGCCACTGAGCCACACTCGCTGAGTGCGAAATAGCGTGGCGTGGGAAGTTGGGGTCGGGTTGGGTGAGCGCCTGGACCGCAGGCGCTGTGCTGTGCTGTCCTTGACTTATAACTTTTCCTTTTTCCCGGCCAGTGACTCGAGTTATGGCAGAACCGGACAATTTTACTGGCGACCAGACGCAACCATCCGAAGAAATCTTCAATGCTCTAGAATCCATGAAGAATGAGCCACTGGCGGACTCCGTGCCAACTCCGACCGAATACGACGCGCTCACAGCAGAAGTAAGGGAGAAGCCCCATAATCCGGACGCCTGGAGGCGCCTCATTGAACTAGCTGAAAACTCTGGAGAGATAGAAAAAATTCGTGCGGCATTCGATGCCTTGTTACATCACTACCCGAACACCGTGTGTTGAGCTTCAAGGTTCTCTTTTCTCCGCGAGTCTGATTTCATTCTCAGTCCTCTGCTCAAATACGATACATTGGCCACTTCTTGGAAGATCCATCTACGTTCGGAGAAGCAGAAGAGCTATTCAAAAGGTTCCTAAAAATTTCGCCGTCAGTCGACCTTTGGAAGTTTTATTTGGTTTATGTTCGGTGAGGTCTTCGTTTACTACGGTGTGTTCCATTCATACTCAGTAAGCTATAGACGTGTCAACACCGGTCCATCAACGCGTGACACGGTTCGAAAGTCTTATGAGTTCGCACTCAATCATGTCGGGCAGGATAAGGATAGCGGTGAGATCTGGCGGGATTATCTACAATTTTTGCGCAGCGGCGACGTGAGTTATCGCAAACTTTTCCGATCACTGTTGACTGACCAGGAGAGCAGACAACAACTACATGGGAGGAACAGCAAAAAATGGACGCCCTCCGAAAAGTATACCATCGTGCCGTCCAAATCCCCCTCGACAATGTCGAAGGCCTCTGGCAGGACCTCGAAGCGTTCGAGAACAGTCTTAATCGGATCACAGCTAAGAAATTCATGGCCGACCTCTCCCCCTCGCACATGCAGGCCCGCACGACGCTACGGCAGCTCATGAACCACGTAGGCGCGCTGTACCCCACACCGCCCCCTTCACCTCCTAACCGGCCCGAAATCCTGTTACCGTCCCTTCCGACCTTCAATGCGTCAGAGCGCATGCTCGTGGGCAAATGGAAGGCGTACCTCAAGTGGGAGGAGAGCAACCCACTTGAGATCGAAGACAAGGACAGGGCGGTGCTCATCTCGCGTATACAAGGAGTTTACCGCAAGGCTGTCATTCGCATGCGTTACTACACGGAGATATGGTTCATGGCGTACACGTGGACAATGAGCGTGGGGAAGCAGGACGAGGCAATGTCGATCCTTCGCGCGGGCATAGAAGCCAACCCGAGCAGGTGCGTGAAGCTCAACTTGATCCGTTCATTTTCTAACTTTTACCTAGTTTTCTCCTTACGTTCGCCTATGCTGAAGCCCAAGAAGCCAGAAAGGAGTTTGCGGATGTGCATGCCACCTTTGACAAGTTCCTCAGCGTGCTTCGCTCCAAGCTTGAAGCGCTCGAAGCGCAAACCAAGGCTGTCGAGCTATCAATTACTGCCAACGGATCTGCCCCAACCGCGTCAGCGACGGGCGTCACTGATGCTGGCATGCAGTCAACAAACACATCGTTTAACACCCAGTCGTCTGATGACAAGCCACCGAAAACCTCCGAAGTGGCTGAGAGGCGGACAGAGTATGGGCTGGCGTATATTGTGTACATGCGGTTCGGTCGGAGGGCGGAGGGTGTCAAGTCGTCGCGTGCTGTATTTGGCAAGGCGAGAAAAGACCGATGGGCACCCTGGGAGGTTTACGAAGCTGCTGGTGTGTTAAACGTATTCCGTTTCGTTCTGCGATTGACATATCTGACATGCTGCTCGTATCCCTGCAGCGCTGATGGAGTATCATTGTTCAGATGACAAGTCGGTCGCTAGCCGGATCTTCGAGAAAGGTTTGGATCTTTTTGGAGATGAGATCGAATACGTTCTAAGGTATCTCGGCTTCCTCATTTCAATTAATGATGAGAACAGTAAGTCCTTGCATGATAATCTCAAGCTTCAGTGTTTATCGACGTTGGAAAATCAGATGCTCGAGCTCTCTTTGAACGCGTCATTGGTGCCTTTCCTCCTGAACGTGCCCGGCCTCTATGGGAACGCTGGGCAAGGTATGAATATCAGTACGGTGACCTCGATGCTGCCCAGAAACTAGAGAAACGCATTGCCGAAGTCTTCCCCACTGGTACGTCATCTGCCGAACTTTCCTCTCCCCGACCATTTAATCATGATTTTCAGACCCCCCAATCAAGCGTTTCGCGCAACGTCACATCTACCTCGGCACGGATGCCATTGCCGCGCGCGATCTCGGTTTCGCAATGGCGCGCAAAGCCACCACCGCACAGCCCCTTGGGCGGTCCGAGACCGCACAATCCCTCTCCTCTACCGGCGGCGGCGGCGGCGGCGGCACCACCTCCAGCAACAACAACGCGCCCCACAAACGGCCTGCCTCGCCTGACTACCGCAAACGCGAGGAGCGCGGCGGCGGCGGCGACTACAGCCAGTCGCACAAGCGTGCCCGGCCGCTGTCGCCACCGCCCCGTGGTGAGAGGGACCGTGACAGATGGGATCCACCCCGCAGGCGATTCAGCCCCGGACCCCAACCAGCCTGGGAGAGGGAGAACCGCGAACGCGCACCACTGCCGCCACCGAGGGTGCAGCAGGAAAGGGAGGAGGAGAAACCGAAGATACCAAACGTGATTTCCTGGTTTGTCGGGGAGCTGCCGGCGCCTGCTTCGTTTGATGGTGCGTTTCTCTTTGGTTTTTTTATATGTGATTAACGTGTTTGATTGAACTTTTCGTCGGGTTGGTTTTTTTTTTACAGGTCCTGTGTTCCGCACGGAGGACTTGATGAATCTATTTAGAAATGCTGTAATACCTAGTAGTGGTAGATCGAAATCGCCCTCCGGCCCGACGCCGCTTCGAAGTGGTGCGTACTTGTCCCTTCCCTTCCTTTCCTCTCGAGCGTTTGTTTAGCTTCTTTTGGTGTTTCGCGCCTGCAGGCGGACGCCCTCCCCCAGATTACGGACCATACCAGGGCCCAGGAGGGGGCCGCACTGGCCGGCGATATTGATACCATCAACTGTGACAGAGCCCAAGTGCTGGCTGGCTGGCTTTCGCGATCGCGACAACTTTTCTTTTAGTCTTCTCTGTCGGGTCGGGAAAGGGGGTTGCGTTGCCATCGATCGTTCGTATGAGCCCACCGCAAGGCCAAGGCGCTGTCCTGTTCCTGTTCCCTGAGACGAGGCAAAATGGCATGGCAATTGGCAAGCAAGTGGCAGCACCCCTGGCCAGATGAGGGAGGCTGCAGGCATCGCACGACACAGCACGACAACGGCAAGGTCTTCTTCCTCGAGAGGCGCATAATCATAATCAATCAACCATGTGTATAGCCTATGCAGAGCCTGCGGTCGACGGGGCCGCCCCCACACACACAACCCATGGAACTTTTGTCTGTACACACACTTCACGTTTTTGGTCACGACGGGCAGTTGTGGAGCCCTGTTTCCCTTTTTCATGTTAAAAATTCTCTTTTTCACCCACACATGTCCTTGCTCTCTCTCTCAAAGTTAGTCAATACATATGCTCTATGCACAAGTAGTGTTGGGTTAGCGGTAGTTGGGGGGTGGGGTGGTATCGGTATCGTTTTGATCTAGCGGGTCAGTATTAATAAAGGAAGGAGCGGATACAGTTCGTCAGAGTAAGCACAGCAATAGATTAAAATGAATAGCCAAAAGAAAACTATAGATCGATGAATAAATACGCCATGCGCCCGCGCCTCATAAGTAAGTGTCGAACCAAAAGCAAAGAAAGCCCTCATGAACCTCCATTAACCCTTGGACCATCATATCTCATAGGAGGCACTGGCGGCGCAGCCTTGGGAGCACTGAAAAAGCCCTCAGCAGTGATCCCAAAAGCCTCCACGCCCGCCCCACTCGACTTCCGCGTCGTCCCGCGCCCAATTGAAATCGAGCCCTTCCTCCCCCCACTGACCGTGCCCGACCCATTCTCGATGCTGATCATGGACTTGGCCTTGCTCATGGACGGATACGCGTACTCGGACATCCCGGCCATGGAGCCGTTCCCGAACGCGGTGTGCACGGACCGCACGCGCGCGGAGGAGGAGGAGGACCCGCCCGACAGTGTGCTGCGGTGCGGATGCTGCGGCTTGTACGTCGTCGTCGTCGAGCCTTGTCCCAGGGACGCGGCCCATGCGCTCGGGGGCGACGCTTTGGGTCTTTGGCTTTGGCTTTGGCCGCCGGGGCCGATGGGCATCACGAGCATGGCGTCGTCGATGTCGTCGTCGTCGTCGTTGTCGATGTCGACGCCGTTGCCGTTGCCATTAGGTTGCGGGCTCGCCGACGCGGAGCTCCGTTCGGACGTGTCCTGCTCCTGGAAGGAGCGGGACTGCGGGAGCGCCTCGGTGCGATCCCAGACCTCGTCGAAGACTTCGTAGTAGCGCTGGATGCATACTTGTATGACCATACCGAGGGTTGTACGGCCCTCGGCGTGGGTGGCGGGGCTTGGTGGCGGCGGGCGGACGTTGGAGGCTAGGATTGTGGGGGCACCGGGGACGGCGCACATCATGACGTCGCGGACGGGGTTGGAACCCTTGACGAGATTTGGACAGATGACGACGGAGAGGTTGTGCGCGTCCATCCTGTTTGAGGTGGCACGTAATGAGACTTCGTGCATCAGATCTGTGGAGCCTGCCGTTAGGATGTGTTGTGCTGACGCTGACGCTGTGCGCGGGGAGAAAGAACGCACGGAGGACTTGACTGAGAAGTATATATGCACAGGGAGGTATGTTGGGCAATAAAATTTCGCGGATGTAGATTATGCTTGCCATGTCGGAGAGGTCGTGAGTGGTTGGAGGACATCGTCGGATGACCGGGTACAGGTTTTCAGGGAAAATGGGTTCTGGTAAATCTCGTAGATACTTTTTCAAGAGCACTGCAGCCAAGTGCGGATCTGCGAAAGTATCCAGCGACACCACGTTACCTGCGTACAAGTGGGTGAGCGTTAGGCCGGTACTATATGGGGATTTCTATTACCTCGGTCATAGGCATCTTGAGCAGCCCTAAGCATCACCGAGGGCGGAGATCTTCTGAAAAGGCCCTCTTCAAAAAGCCCTATGTGGAGTGAATGTGAATATAGAAGCTGATGTTTGTCAGAAAATGGAAGACGTACCTTTCTCCCTCAGGAAGTTTATTGAATCTTTGACAACCCTTGGGAGCCCACCCTTCTCACCGTTATACCCCATCAACTCTTCTAACGGCACGCCAAATATGTACGACCTCGTGGGCATAGGAAGAACAATCTTCTGTTCGAATTTCAGGTTTTCCCTGTACAGAATTTGAGGTAACACTACGCAAAGGATACAAAAGGAACGCACTGATAAACCGCGGGAGGAATATCTATTTGTGTGAGGGGTATCGAGATGGCCAGCTCCGAGAGTGTGTCTATGTACACAAGCTTGCGGAAAAATTTGGGACTAGATTCGAAATGTAAGATGGGAGCAATGCAGTGCAGTAATTGGACGAACCTGATGATAGCACCCGCCAAAGAAAACAGCACTGCTGACGTTAATACACAACAAATACAAAAATCAAGAACTTGACATACTCTTGGAAAAGAACGACGAGTGGACGATATACTTAGCGGATGGATGTGCGATGAGAAAAAAGAGTGACAATGATAATGCGAGTAGTGCTCACCAATTGCTTAAGATTTTTACGATATTTCCGACTCAAATTCCGATACGCCTTCCAAACCCAATTCCACCCTGGTGTGTGTCTCCCACCTGCCGCGAAGAACACCACCGTGTAATCGGATTCGACTGCGGTGCTTTCAGTTACGTGCTCCACGGCTCTGAATCTGAATGGCACGGGTCCGTACCGTATAGGTCCAGGTACGACAGTATCCGCCTAATTTTGCTTAGAACGACTTATCTGGAATGTGAAGCTTCGGGTACGTACGACGTTAGAAGGTCATAAGACACTTCTCGCGGGTCTGGCAGGGCAGATGCGTTGAGGACCACCCTTTCATAATGATATATCATCTGGACGGTATCACGATGAATGCGAGATTCGACCTACATTGGTCGTGTTCTGCCATCACTTTAACATACGGCGCTACAATGAGCAATAAAAATATACTCACTCAAAGTCCACCCCAGCTTGGAATATCATCCTCGCCATAACCTCCTGCAAGAGTCCCGGGTCTCCTCCCATGATATTGTTGTTCTCATGTTGCGGTCTTTTGAGCCACGGTGGGTTGAAGAGCGTTTTCCGCTTCGGTGAGAACGGGGAACGCGGTTCCTGCGCGTGCGGAGACGTCGGTGACGAAGGAGATAGAGACAGAGCAGCTAGCCTTTGCTTGAGGCTGATAGGAGGCATTTGCTAACCTCTACAGTCTATAACTAAGCTCGCCTGTCCGTCGTCTTGGAACTTGGAACGAGTGTCAGTGTGTGATTCTTGAAATTGAGTTCGATCTATTTCCATATGCATGCGGCGTTGGCTTTGTTTATTTCAAATGTTAACGGTAACTACAAAGCTCCCTGAAAAAGTTTATCCTTCAATTGGATCGCGACTCGCAGAGACTTCCTCAAGTGGACTCAGAGTACAGTATATGTAGCCCCAAGGCGCTGAGCGATTTTAGAAAACAAATAGGAGATTTGTATTTGAGTTTCGGGCATCGTTGTTACATCTCACTGCACAAAGCTCACCGGTACCAAGACCTGTTTCAAATTAATAACACATCCTTGGAGTCCCAATTCCTTCGAAAAATAAAAGAATCTCCCCAGCGCCTCGTCAAAGTCGGGATTCAGCGCAAGTTCTGGCGTGTAGTTGTAATACGCCGTGGCGCTACGGACCCCGGTTGATCCAGGCATCCCTTTCCCGCCACGCAAGATCATATTCATGAAATGATCAACAGACGCCGCAGTGCTCTCGACAATACACTCCACCCCCTCCAGGTTCGGTAGTATCCTTCCCTGCGCAATATTGATCATGACCAGATCATGACAGTGTCGCTTAGCCACGTGTGCGGCAGATAAAGTTCCCGCAAAGACGAAAATTCCGCTAAAAAACCTTCAAGCTGTGATTCTGCAATGGCGAATGGGGCACGCAAGGTTCGCAGAATGCACTTTGAGCGGTTGCAAAGTGATGTGCATCCTGCCACTGCTGAGCGGTTCTCCCATCCACGAAATAAAAATGAGTCGTCACTGCTGCCAAGCTCGAGTTTTTCAAGGGATGGAAGAACAAGAGGTTGGAAAAGCGCTTCCACGAGTGACTCCTCTAGTAATACCACAAGTGACAGGAGATAATGATGATAAATCCTCTCTTGGGTCTCGTCAACAGGTGTTTCCACCGCCGCATTGTTTATGGCGAGTTGACAGTTTGTCATTCTAGCGCACTGGGAAATTATCAAATGTGCATTGGCGACGTCAATCGCAATGCGTTGCACGGATATGCGAGTCAGTTCCGCCCATTGAAGGTCGAATACTGAAAGTAACGGGGTTTGAAGAACGATCCCAGTAGTATTCCCAAAGAAAATGTGCCCGCTAAGAATAAACTCCCTGAGTTGGGGAGCATTCTGAAAAACCGTGCGTGCTGCAAGTCCTGCAAATTCGATGGGTTTGGGAGACGTTCCGAAGGCGCTAGTACTACCTTGTCCGTCGATCTGCACGGAAACGGACTCCAAAGCGTTGAATGCTGGAGGTGAGGCGGTGATGAATGGGAGGAGAACGTGTAGAAAACCGCTTAGAGTGATTTGTCTGAACTGTGAGGCGTATGGGAAGAGGAGATTCAGAAAAGGGTCTAAGGACACCGGGAACGGGATTGGTGAACTTGCGATAGTGTTGGCGCGGATTTCAATGATCCGTGTACCCCAAGAAGTCATGTTCTTCATGGCAGAGAGCGCATCTTTATACCCCAGGTCGAAACTCGGGGAGGATGGAGGTTGGATGGGAGGATCGGAAAGTCGATGAGACTGGTTTGGACTAAATGAAGTGCTCAGTCTTTGACCAAACGCGGAAAAACGAGCTGGTCCGGTATCGACTAACGCCGGATATGGGGAATATGATATGGATATGTACCTGGGTTGTGGTGGCCACTGGCCACCGCGGGCACCTGCCGGTGACGTGCACGTGACCGGCTTCCCGCGCCAAAATCCTTGGTGTGGTAACGTCGCCGAGACGCCGCTGCCCGTGCACCGTATGCTTCCATAACGCAGGAGTCGAGATCGCTACTTGGCGCCATGAAGAACACACCGCAGCAAGGGACAAAGTCATCGAGCGTGCATATTCG
This sequence comes from Tricholomella constricta, assembly GCA_013368375.1. NCBI lineage: Eukaryota > Fungi > Basidiomycota > Agaricomycetes > Agaricales > Lyophyllaceae > Tricholomella > Tricholomella constricta. Next base: position 360,641 of record JAACJP010000044.1, read on the forward strand.
CTGCCATCGCGCGATCGCAAGCGCAGGGCAAGGGATGGTTCGGCGCAGTACAGGAATATTATGGAGAGGAGTTCCGGTGGGAGCTTCTTGTGCGGCGCGATCGCGGAATCTAGTTTCTCGATCCGCGATTTGAGGACGCCATGCGATGCCTGGATTGTGTCTAAGATGGTTTGAAGACGGGTAAGTTCGCTTTCTTGCTGTGCGATCGTCCTCTGGACATGATCCCGTGTGTCGCGAGTTCTCTGCGCCCTGTCTCCGAAAGTAGGTAGTCCGATTTCCATGCTTTTGTTTCCAGTCTGTGAGGTGAAATGGAGGAGAGAAGATGTTCAAAATTGCAGGAGTCGACACCGTGCGCCATGACGTTCGTGTCAATCGATGTAAGCGGACGGGCAATTCTGGCGCGAACTCACGGGCGCTGCAGTTACACAACACTGCCACACCACCCGCCGCGGGGCTTGAAACACTAATAAATAGATGCGAGAATATTAGGTAAGTGGGAAAGGAGAGGAGGGAAAGATGGGGAAAAAGGTAATTTAAGGTCGTCATCGAGGCCTCGTATTTATAGGCTCGTCGTGAATATAGATTTTGACCAACGACCAGTAGATTTCGGTTTTGACTGGTGGTTGGTCTCGCAATATTTGGAGTGGTCGGTCTCGGAATGGTAATCGCACGTGCTTACACCGCTTACACCGCTCCCATCAATTCCGTTAACTGATATCCCCGGTTCGCAGTCGAGTCCGCTTCTCCTCTCTGCGTTTGCCGTTATGGCGGAAATTCATAGACGTAACGTCCATGTGTTCAATTCCTCCAATGGAGCAGAAGTAGCTGGTCAATTCGACTGATGTTCATTTCACTCCCTTCATCCAAATTTACAAACCCTGTCAGGCTTCTTCCAGCACGGGGGCGTGTCAATATCAACGTTCATCGGCTGGATCAATCAAGTGTGCCACATCCCAGCCGAATGGGCTCTGTACCCATGTAATGGCGCCGCACTTGATTCTGGCAGTAGCGACGAGCTTCAACCTGGGCGATACGTCATACGCACCCTGCCTCCTGGTGAGGTTCTCAGATCTATGCTTTTAAATGTAGTGCATGGTACCAAATTACTAATTGACCATGTCATACAGAGTCGGCGCCGGTTAAAGTGTATCTAACCACAGACGCCCCCCGCACTCGAGCGTACTCCGTCAACCATACACACACCCCACACGTTCGTTCAACAGTTTCTGCACATCTGCGCATCGGCTGAAAAAAGGGGATAGGACACAGATTTCGTGACGCGCGTCAGAGCGCGCGACGCCCGCTGCTGCATCACAGGCTACTTGGTTGCAGGTGGAGACCACACGGGATTCGACGCCGCCCATATTTTCCCGCTTAGCGAGATGGATACTGTGAGTTGGTCTTAAAACGTTGCTCCATCTGCCGTTCATCCCACCCCTAATTTCACCTCATGGCTTACACAGTGGAAAGAGTCCAACTACAAGCGCTTCATCGAGGACGACGGGGTCGCACCTGGCTTGGAAATAAACTCCATTCAACAAGGCTTCTTGTGTTCCACGACGGAACATTGTATGTTTAACGACTACTCCATCGGAGTGAACCCTGATGTGCGCAACCTCATCCGTAACCTTGAGATATCCTACCATGACACTCAATCCATTCCTCTGCAGGACAACTACCGTATCTACGACTTCGTAGGGCGCGATCCCCGTCGTTCACCCCACGGGCGGACATTCTACCGCAACCCAGATGAGCAGCAGCGTTATCTTCCTTCTGCGGATCTTCTACGGGACCATCTCCGGCAATGCGTCCTTCGACACGTCAAAGGTGCTGGAGAAAGCGGGGACGGGGATGGCGCGGAGAGACGGTTTGACCCTGATATCGATCTTCGGGCGGGAGGCTTCGATCTTGCGGCGGGCAGCTGGTGGGCGGGATCGGAAGGGAAGAGACAGCTGGAGGCGGAGCTTGCAGGCCGCCTTTGGGGGGCTGTTGCTGTGCAAAGCCAAAGCCAAAGCCAAAGCGGGAGAGGGGAGAATGATGGAACGACGGCTACAGCAAGGGAAGGGGATGTAGGAGACGTACCACCCGCCGATGGCACCGTTCCAGGCGACCTTTGACAACGGGCTCCGCGATGCGGCCAGCGAGCGACGAAACTGCAGATACATACATGTACATCCCCCCACCGCGACCACTGCGACCACCGCGACCACCAAATCTGTATTTTTAACGATCGAACATCATATTTTTCCTTTTTTTTTTTTTTTTTTTTTTTTTTTTTTTTTTTTTTTTTTTTTCGGTGGAACGTTAATAAGTGACGACAACTCACAAAGTCAGCCTCGTCACTCCGTTATTTTGTCGACGGAGAGTTTCACTCCGTAGTAGAAAATAATATGAAAGCCACGCCAGGGAAATGTTTTATACACGAATGCTGGAAGCAGACAGTGTGGGAATCTGAGGTAGCTGTTCGTCAGCAGGCGCCGGCAACTCATCTTTCGAATCATCATTGCCGGAACCAACTAACGATTGCGCCCTCTCGGACGCGCTACCCCTCTACCCACTAAAACCCCGGTTGTCCTGTACCAATTGTCAGGTAGGTCACTCTCATTATGGAGAGTTTTCTCCCAGGTTCTTTTGACTAGGGAGGATCGTACGGCTTTACGGCCGTATCTTGTGTTATCAGTGGTCAAACAGTCGAACTTTAGTCGTCGATTTATGGCGTCGTACCAGCGGTTCTCGATCTCCGACTCTGTATGTTCTTTCTCGGGGTCAGAGTTTTCGCCGATCCGCCATTCACACCGGAGTTTCCAGATAAGGTGAGTGGACTCGGTCATAAGGATTTTGTAGAAACGGCTGGCGCCTTGTCTAGGTTTACCGTTTTCGTCTTTGAACGTCGTTAGGGCGCAGCCTAGCTGTGCGGCTATTGTCGGTTCAAACCATGGGAGGCCTTTCCTCGACCACATATCTTCCGCGAGGCGCCATATGGTGCTCTGTCCTGAGACCGAACATTCGGTAAGTATATGCTCCATTGATTCTTCTGCGTCACATTTCTGGCACATTGATCTATGTTCAAAGTTTGGGATGCGGGTCCAGAAATCTCCTATGGGGTAGGAGTTGTGCATTGATCGCCACAGGAAGGAGCTGATGTTTTTTGATATGTCTTTATCGTAGAGCGATTTCCATATTCGTACGTCGGTTGGTAAGTCGCCCGTATTACTTTGTACTGTGTGTCTAACCATGTCAAGGTGTATCAGGGTATTCCGTCTCATCGCGACTGTGGTTCGTTCCATTATGCCTTGGTACAGGAGTGCTTGGGTCATGGTAGCGAGTTTCGCTCCGGAGACGTCGAAATTTTCGGGGATGTCAAGATCTATTTGGGTGGCATCTTCTATGTTCTTTTGGGCTCCCTCATTCGCGAGGGCGTCTGCGCCGTCGTTCCCGGGGTCTCCGCTATGGCCTTTAACTTTCGTGAAAAGGGTTCTTCCTTTTCGGATTCGTAGTCGTGCGACTATGGCTTTCAGTATTTTCTTATTTGACACTCCTATCCACCCTTTGTTTTCCCAGTTGTCCAGGTTATTAGTGAGTCCGTCTAGTACGATTTTTGAATCGCTGAAGACGTGTAGTGTGGCGTCTAGGGGTGCATTCTGTGCTGCTAGTAGGATGGCGACTGCTTCGCCCGTGTTATTCGATTGCTCTATATTTGGGGGGAGTTTTATGGCCATGTTCCTCTCGTCATTGGCACCATACCATAGGCCGCTACCGGCTTGCGCATTTTCGTTGCCGTTTGCCGAGCAGGAGCCGTCGGTCCAGACTTTGATCTCAAGGTTACTGTCTGAGTTGTTGGTGGCTTGTGTTGCCGGTATGTTGGATTTGGTTTCTTTATCTACGAACACCCGTAGGCCGTTTACGAAACTTCCTTCTGTGACATAGTTTTGTTTAAAAGCTATGGGGTAATTCGGGTTCTCGCTGATAGTGCTAGAAGGCCTGTAGATGCTGTACGCAACAACAAAATAACTAACAACTATAGGGGCGAGAAGTGTTAAAAGTTCCCAAACACGCAAGTGTGCAGGGCTTAAAAGGATGGTTTGGACAAAGATAAAGACGACCCGATTCGATATTAGTCGAACCGACGACGACGCGACGAGCGCGATAGTATGCGATAGTTCCCAGCTGGAACAGGTCGGCGACGCGACTTTCGGTGTCGGTCGTGCGACAACGAGACGAACGAGGTTAATACGGAGAACTCACGGGTTCGGGCGACGAATACGAGGTAACAGAGACGGCGGTTACGAGCTTTACGATGGCGGCGGCGGTTTATACGGTGGTAACGGGGCAGAGACGACGGGGTCGACGGTTTTGAGCTATTAACTCTGAACGTGAGGGAAAATACGGGCTATAATTCACTGGGGGGGGGGCTCTAGGTACTACATGGGATTGTTTTAAGTAGTAAGGTCAAATCACCGTCTCTTTAGTGCAACCATGCGGACGTTTCGCGTTAGGTTGTCGCCAAGCCTGGTACCGCGCGGTGCGTTTCTGAGGACAAGTCGGGTGTGGCGCGTTTCGGAGCGGATACCAGTGTCGGATTGGATACGTCGTCAGGGAAGTCGGTGATTACGGGACTCCGTGAGTTAGTCGGACCTGTGCCGTGAATAGGAGACGGAATGGCTTTGTCGTTAAATGCGTCATGGGTAAGACGCCAAGTCGGGTGTTTGACGTTTGTAGGCGAACGTGCGTAGTCGCTTGGCGACTACACGGTTACTCCGATCCCCGGCGCCCGAGAGCGAGGTCGGCCGAATTGAATGGGTCGCGTTCGGTCAGGAGTCGGTCGGTGAGTGGGTTGGCGAGTCGGTCGGCGAGTCAGTCGGTGTTGTCGTGTGCGTTCGTGGGTGGTTTACTGTGGTCGGAACTTCGAATCGGTGGCCGGCCGAAGAGGGTGCATATCATCTCCTCCTTACTTGAATTACCGACTGTCCCCAGTCGGCTTCCGGTACCGGATCGGCGTCTTAGTTGGCATGGTGTTGTACGGAGCGGTGGAGAGGGGGTGGCGGTGCGTGCGGCCCTGCAGTACGATTCGGTTTTATACGTCGTCCGTTCGTGGTCGTCTTTATTACAATGTCTCGCCCTCCTACCGATTTTGGGAAGGTCGTCTGGAACCTCGACGATGACTGGGTCGCCTGGCGTTCGCTCCCTATCGACACTGGTCGTGAAGAGTGTACTGCTCTCATCGAGAACATCCTGGATGGTATCGAAGCGTTACGTAGCCAGGACGCGGCGTCTGAGCGGTGGGAGTGGCCCAACGAGGACGCTGCGTTTACCGACCTATGGGCGATCATTTCGCACGACGCTGAGTGGTCCGCTCGCTTTAGAGATTGGAGTCCCGAAGTACGTCTAGGCGCTTGTTTCGCTGTTCCATCGTGGTCCGATCGACGTCCTTATTTCGTTCTTTTTTTAGGACGATTATACGCGCCGCCGTCGTGAGCGGCGACTCCGTTTGGCGGATGCTGCAGATAAGGCGGTACACGAGGAAACTGTCCGCGTTGCGACTTCACCTATTGTTCGTAAGCGTAGGCGAAGCCTCGTTGATGACGAGAGCCAGGAGTCGGGGGTTCCAGAGGGTTTGTGTGATGGGTATGCGGAGGCCGAGGCACTCTCTGGAGAGGTATCCTCGGTCCGGCGTCGCGACCTGGTGGCTATCGCTCGCCGTCTAGCAGTGGAACAAGTCGCCGATTTCCCGTCGGCGGTCTCCGACATCCCTAGTGCTGAAGACTCGCATGAGTCTAATTCTGTGCAACCCTTGTCGGCTGTGTCGCGCTTCGGTCTCTCCGACGTCGATCGTGCCCTGTCCACCCGTCGGTTCCTTCTACAGTCTTTGATTCGGGAATCCCATGTCCTTGAGTCGCGGCGAGAGGTCCTACGATTGTCCGTCCGACAGCTCTATCAGCAGGTTGTGGCGACGTCGACCGCTCTAGACGTACTCCGAGCGCGCCGTATCGAGTTAGTCGGTGAAGGTTTAGGGGACGGCCTGGAGAGCGGGTTTGAAGATCGTGGTCGGGATGGTAGACTCGGAGACGATGGTGACGAAGGCGACAGTGTCGCAGAGGGTGGGGACGTTGGCGACAGTGTCTGATGCCCTGGGGCGTCGACTCTGAAGATCGTGGTCGGGATGGTAGACTCGGAGACGATGGTGATGAAGGCGACAGTGTCGCAGAGGGTGGGGACGTTGGCGACAGTGTCTGATGCCCTGGGGCGTCGACTCTTCTTAGTTGAGTCGCCAATACCTACGTATCTTGTGTGTGTCGGTCTCGAAGTTGCGTCCGACTGTTATTGTCGGTCGGTTGGTGTCGCGCTCTCTACCTTTGGGGATAATGTGTGATCGGTGCACGTGGCTTTGATGGTCCATGTGGGCGCCATGTGGGCGCCACGTCTCTCCTCCTTACTTGGCATGCTGACTGTCCCCAGTCGGCCCGTGGTCTGGGCTGGACGCGTGTGTGGCGTGGGTGCGTGGCAGTGCCAAAGATTTGGCGTCGCGTCTGTTGGTTCGACTTCTCCCTTTTGTTATTTGCACTCTATGTTGCGCCCTCTGGAGACTCTGGCGGCCTTGAAGGAGGACTGGCTACGCTGGTTAGCGCTTCCCGACGACCTCCACCCGGACGAACGCGTCCCCGTTCTGGAGGACTTGCAAACCGGTCTTCGTCGTCTGCATCGGCAGGCGCCGGGGCCTGACAGAGTGGTCTGGGAGGCAGAGGCTGAGGCGAAGCAGGTAATCTGGGCAGTCATCCGGCTCGACCCCATTTTAGCGGCGCGGTTTTCTATTTTCCGTCCGACTGACCTACCATCGGTAAGTTCGTCGGTCTCCGTGTCGTGTCAACGGGGCAGTTTTTGATGTGTTCGCCAGGAGGAAACTACCCCTGCGCAATCTGAGCGCTCTTCTCGGGGGGACAATGCTCCCGGTCCTCCGAGACGCACTCGCACTCGATGGGACGTGGCTGCGGCGCCGCCCGGCGGGCTCGGGATGGCGGGGTCCACGGCGACGGTGTGGAGGGATATCGTGGAGGCGGAGGATGCTGTCGTGGAGTTGCCCGGAGTCGACGTGGCAGAGTCCGTGGTGTCGGTGACGGCGGAGGGTATGGGGGATGCGGGTGAGCGAGGTCGAGGCACGCCTTCGGTGGCGTCGGGGGGGGAAGGGGCTGGGCGAGGGGATGTCCTTCGAGTCCCTGCGTCGCCGCTGTCGCGCCCCTGGAGGTTGAAGGATTCGCGACACGGCTGTCCAAAGCCGCGCCCCCGAAGCCAACAAACGGGGCTGCGCTTGATGTCGACGACCGCACATGGCGAGTATCTTCGTCGTAAGGCGCGTGAGGTCGCTGGCACGGTGGCGTCTCCTGTCGTGGACGGTGTCTCTGACGACGAGGTACCGCGCGTGGAGTCCTCTCGTGGACCGGTAAGCTTTCCTGTCGTTTCCCGTCTTCTTTCGTGCTGACCACCTTTCCAGGAGGCCTCGTCCCGTCGTTCGGGTCGTATTCCGGGTGAGTGGCGGTCGTGCCTTGTGCACATTTTCTGTCCGGTTAGCGGCCGACCCCTAACGTTCGCTACAGGAGGGACCTCGAAGGTGGAGGTTGTCGTCCCCTTGCCCGTTGCTAAGCGAAAGCGTGGCGCGGCCGCCGACGAGACCTCCGTCGTGCCGGTCGTGAAGAAGGCGAAAGGCAGGGCGCGGTCGGCGGTATCCCCGTCGGTAACGGTGGAGAAGGTGGCGCATTTGAAGGAGGCGGTCCCGGGGTGGTTTGAGCGTCCCATACCCGTAGGTCTTTTATCTCTGCTCCTGGTCGCCAGTTCTCTCATCTCGTGACTTGTTACCTGTCCTTTTAGTGCGATCGATGCCGCAAGCAGGGGGTGTCATGCCCTCAGAATCCGGAACGGGGTCCTTGTTTGCGCTGCCAGGCGCAGCGCAAGGGTTGTGTGACGCAGTCCGACACGGGGGCGGTTGTGGGGGTCGCGTCGAGTCGGTCTCGGCGGCGTGTGGCACCGAGTGGGGCGGTGGAGGTCTCCGGCGAAGGAGCGGGTGCTGGCGAGTCGGGTCCTGCCTCGTGGTTCCCCATTGTGAAGGGTGAACACATCCGTGGCGCTTCCCTACGAGCCGCGTCGGCTCGGGCCGAGGGAGGAGTCGTGGGATCGGAGTTCCTCCATGGTGAACACGTCCCGGTCGGGGTTCGGGATGCGTTGGCGGAGGCGAATGAGATGCTGGGGCGGGACCAGTTGGCCCAACGGTCGCTCGTCGACGAGGTCGACGTCGTCGGCTTACAAACGCTTCGGGCCTCTCGTCATGCCGTCCTGCGTGTCCTGGTACAAGAGGCCCACCTTGCTGCCGCGCGCGTCGAGATCGCTCGGGATACGCTTTCGCAGGTACGACAGCGTTTGGCCGACACAGTAGCTGCTCTCAACGAGGTAGACGATCGCCTTGAGCAGCTGGACGCTGAGGCCGGAGACGTGGTGACGGATGATGGTGAGGCTTGGGGAGGGATTGTTGACGACGGTATGGAGGATTAGGGAGTTGTTGGGACCGGGTCGCGCTTTTGTTTTTATTGGGATCTTGGTTGTGCCGGCGCCGTGTATATTTTTCTTGTTAGGTATTGGGTTCGTTGTCTGGTTCGAGAGCCCAGCAAAAGGGCGGTTTGCAATATGATACGTCTGTATATGGTGTCTTAGGGGGGGGTTGCCTCCAAGTGCGAATAATTGAGGCATGAGATAAAAGGATTGAGTGGAGTTATGAGCTGGTGAAGTCGGGAAGGAAACAGTGAGAAAGGTACGAGTCGGTCAGGTGGGTTTGAGTCGCGTTGAGTCGACGCATGTGTCGGGCGAGTTGGCAAAAGTTTGTTGGGTAGTAGTACAGGGTATATGGTTTGATCGGCGCCGCATGCGATCAGTTCTGCTCTCCTTCCGACTCCGAGTCGTCGGTCCCGATCTCGGGTCTGTCTTCGTCGTCGGCAAGCGTAGTTGCTTCTAGTTCCCGTAGGCGTTGCGTGTCGATGTCTAACGCGCTGTCGGGTAAGGGAATATTGTTTCGTGCGAAGTAGGGGGTGAGTCGGAATGCTGCCACGGGTCGGTGTAAAACCGTGCCGTCGAGTTCGCAGATTATGTAGGCGCCGCCGCGGTTTTGCGACACAACGACCAGTGGTCCTAGGTATCTCGGTCGCATCTTCCGGTTGAGCGACTTCTCGATTTTGGTGTTGCGCATGAGGATTAGGTCTCCCTTTTTAAAGTTGTAGTCGCGAAGGGTCCTGGCGTGCTTGAGTTCGAAGCGGATTGCTGCCTGTCGCCGTGCCGCATAGACGTCGGAATGTAGTCGGTCCAAGTCGATGGCGCGTTTCTGTAAGGCGATCGCCCGCCGTGTTAAGAGGTCGGTTGAGGAGAGGATAGAATCGGGCGGCGGTTGCATATATGTGGCTTCTACGATATCGAGTGGTAGGAGGGGGTGGGTTCCTGTCGCGGCGTAATAAGGAGAACATCCCATTCGTTTGCGGATCGTAACTCGTTCGGCCCAAAAGACCGAATAGGCGGATTGCGACCATTTGTTTTCGTTTCCGTCGGCCGCTTTAAAAAGGGATTGTCGGACGTCGAAATGGGGTCTTTCAACGAGTCCGTTGGCTTTAGAGTTGTAGCCCGATGTGCGAATGTTGTGAATATGGTACTTCTTTGTGAGGTGTTCGGCCGCTTTGATAAAGGCTGGTCCATTGTCGGTCACGATTTCGCGTAATCCACCCCAGCGACACACGATGTCTTCGTACATCCAGTCGCCTAACGTGCGGCTGTTTTCTTTTCGTAGTGCGCGCCACTCGGGAAAGTGGATGAGAGAACAGCGACCTTGAACGATATATTTGAATCCGTTGGAAGTCGGTAGGTGCATGGTGTCGATATATATCTTCGCGAACAGTGGCGCGGGTGTCGCGACGGTCGGGGGAATAAGGACCTTGGTTGTCTGCTGAATCTGGCATATGTGGCATGTCTGTACAAACCAGACTATATCGGCCTGAACGTTGGGCCACCAAAAACGCTCGAGAAGGGTCGCTCGAGTCGCGTAGAATCGCTTATGCCCGAGGTTATCGTGTATCGATCGTAAGATCTCCAGTCGTGTTTCGGGTCGGGCGACTAATTTGTGTGCGCCTTGTCTGTTCCGTCTCCATAGTCGCGTCCCATCTATGAAGAAACCTGTGGCGTAACGGATGAAGGTCGCATACTGTTCGTCAGACATATTATCAGGACGCTTGAGGTCGGTTAACCATTGCCTAACATCGTCGATGCGCCGATCCTGGGCTCTGGCCGCGTCGGTCCTAGGTACGTCCTCATATGACATGTCGGTCGGGTTCGTATTAGGGTCGCGTATTCCTGTATCGTCGTTGGTGCGGATTTTAGGTTGTCGCGGAAAGTCGGTTGTTAGTTCGAGAGCCGTTAGGTCTGGTGGTATTGCATCAGTGTCAGCTGCCACCATCTCCTCCTTACTTGAGATCCGAGCCAAGGCGAAGGTCTGGTACACATGTAATGGCGTCGGTGGTTGGGGTAACGGTTGTATAATGTGCATCAAGCTTTGCATCCGGTCGACCCAGTCCTCGAAGTTGGCTTCATCTTCGTCGTAGGTATTGGGCGGGTCGTCGGGCTGTCTAGGGCGACGCGATAACCCGTCGGGGCCGTGGAATGTGCCTTTAACGTGTACTAGCTCAAAGTGGAACATGAGGACGGAGACAATCCATCTGTTGACGGAAGCGGATGGCTGGATATCGGGATTAGAAAGCATGCCTTTAATGTAGCGGGCGTCGACTTCGACAACCAAGTTTCGAACGCCTATGACGTAGAGTCGCAAGGCTCCGAGTGCGCGAAATAGGCCATAAAATTCCAGTTTGGGCTGTGAGAAACGCGATTCGCGGTCGTTTAGCGTAATGGAGCCGAACCGATTGTATCTGCGTCGCGTTCGGTTGACTGGGTCAGTCTGGCAGAGGTAAAAGCCGACTGCGATGTGTGAGGTGTCGACCGCGAGTATGACTGGGTCGTCTGATGTGTAGTCGATGGGGACGAGGGGTTTAGCTTCTGCGATTGCTTCTACGATGTCGCGCTGCGCCGCCACTTGGTCGGGTCCGAATTCGAAGATGGCGTCTTTACGGGTCAGTTTTACAAGGTGGTGTGCGCGGTGAGCGAAGTTTTTGACGAAGATTCGCAGCACTCCGACGGTTCCTAAGAAAGCGCGCAGTTCCGACAGTGTGGCGCAGGATGTCCATTTTCGCAACAGCGTGAGGCGGTCGGCATCGGGGATGCGACCAGTCGGTGTGCAAACGTGTCCAAGGACTTTGAATTGCGGTGCACATATGACTAGCTTCTTTCCCGAAAATGTACCGCCACAGTATTTCATCCTTTGGAGGATTCGGTTGACGTTATTGAAGAACTCCCAGATGGCGATGCGTACGTCGGGATTGTCGGGGTGCGTGTTCGGTAAGCCTGTGTCGGGGTCGGGGTACCAAGTTGCGGGACCCTTGATAGGAGCATCATCGATATATGGCAGCGTGTGGTCGGGGATTTCGGGTTGTAGTATGTAAGTGACATCGTCATGGAATATTGGGACAGAGTTAGTCCAGCCCATAGGCAGGGTTACGAGGCGAAGTGCGCCAAAAGGTGTTTGGAAGGTAGTGAGGTCGCGCGACGATGGTGCGATCAAGCGCTCGTCGTAGCCGACGAATAGATCTAACATCGCGCCACAAATGCGACCGGCAAACTGTTCTGCGACGTGGTCTGGAATCGGGGTTACTCCAGAGTGTCGTATGGTGACTCGGTTCAGGGGTTCGAGGCTGTTAGGGCGACCTCAGCGCAGAGCTTAGTCGTGCTGGCAGAGGGGAATCCAATGTTATATTATGTACGATTAGAGAGAACGTAAGTAGACCTACCTGGCAGAGGGGAATCCAATGAGAATAGAGTAAAGGATTCCCCCATGTCAGGAGGATGACTATATACGAGTAACTACTTGAGGGCCGGCTCTCTGGGGTGTATGGTACGTAAATGATAACGGATGGGCAGCGGCGCGTGTATGTACACGTTCCCGACGCTGTCCGATCCTCGTGGCTCAGGGTGCAGGCGCACGAGGTCGGGTGACCGACGTCGGGATGTCGGGAATCGGGATCGGGCGCGCGCTGGAAGGGGAAGTAACGACAGGAAGTTATAAGTATGTACACCGATGCTTGGGGCGGAGCGTCGGGGTCGGGATCGCGATCATCTGGGGAGCGGTCGGTCACGTGCTCGTCCGAGGAATCGGATGGTCACGTGATCACCAAACAGGTGTTCCCCTAACATCACCCCCCCTTTTGAATCGCAACGACTCGGTGCGGGGTGACGGTGGCGAAGATGGCGGGGGATAGAGTGAAGATGCCACGAATGTGGCGTGGGGCGTCGGGGTTGTCGCGGTGAAATTTGCGTACCAGATCGGGGGCGGCGACATTTTCGCGAGGTTCCCAAGAAGCTTCTTCGTAACCATAGCCCTTCCACAGGACCTTGTACTGTAGTTTTTTGCGGAAGGTTCGGCTATCGAGGATCTTTTCAACTTCGTAATGGGGTTCGTCGTCGATTATGTCGGGGGGCGGAGGGGGATCGGATCGACGACCTTCGATCGGATCAGCAATGGCGGGGATGAGCTTCACGACGTGGAAGACTGGGTGGATGCGCTTCATGGACTGAGGCAGCAGGAGGCGGTATGCCAGCGGGCCGACTCGCCTTTGCACGACGAAAGGGCCAAGGTAGCGATGCGACAACTTCTTAGACGGTCGGGTCGTAGAAATGTCGGTCGCGTCCAAGTATACCTTGTCGCCAGGCTGGTAGTCGGGCGTTGGGGCGTGCCGCTGGTTGTAATACCGCTCCATGTCGTCTTTGGCCTTTGAAAGCGCTGCCTTGGCTTCCTCCTGTGCTTCCTTCATGCGCTCCACGAACTCGTCTGCTGACTCGTTCTTGGAAGCGCCCCGACGCGGCTCAAAGCCCATGCGCGGATGCCGACCAGTGTCAAGCAGGAAGGGGGTCTGCTGCGTCGCCGAATGTACATGGTTGTTGTAACTGAATTCGGCGTCGGGCAGGAGGTCCTCCCAATCGTTCTGGCGCTCATTGCAGAAGACTCGCAAGAACTGTTCCAGTTCCTGGTTGACACGCTCTGTCTGTCCGTCGGTCTGTGGGTGGTACGCCGTCGAGGCCGACAGCTTGATACCCAGGAGTCTGTACAGTTCGCGCGTGAACTCGGCGACGAACTGTGGACCTCGATCGGAGACGAATGCGTCGGGGAGACCGTGCAGCTTCCAGACGTGGCGACGGTAGAGGTTCGCAGCTCCCAGGGCCGAACAAGTCGTGTGCGACGCGATGAAGTGCGCGCGCTTTCCAACTGAATCCACGACATTCATGATCGCGTCGTGGCCGTTGGACTCTGGAAGTTCGGTGATGAAGTCGACCAATACGACATTCCATCGGCCTTCGGGGATGGGAAGCGGCTGCAGCTGTCCGACGGGGAGTTGGCGGCGAGGTTTCGTGCGCAGACACATGTCACAGGTGCTGGTGTACGAACCGATGAAGCGCGACATCTGGGGCCACCAGTAGTTGCGCGACACCAGTTCGAGCGTCTTCCAGCGACCGGGGTGACCGGCGACCTTGGAGTCGTGGTGCTGCTCCACAATGCGTCGGCGAAGGTCTGGGACGTTCGGGACATAGATCCGTCCACGGAACGTGAGCAGACCGCCTTCCTCTCCCCACTCGCCAAAGCGAAGGGAGCGGCCGGCGATCTTGGATGCTTTGACCAGTTGCGCCGCTTTCGCGACCGCATCCTCCTGAGCCCCATCGCGATTGCCCTTGCGGATCGCTTTCAGCACATCATCCTCCTCTCCGACCAGTGCAAGGCCTTCAGTTGCACGAACGGCGAAGAATTCTGGTTTGAGCAGCACGATGTTGGCGTTGTCGGCGCTTCCGTCGCCATGGTCGGGGCGACGCGATAACGCGTCGGGTTTGCCCATGCTACGGCCAGGACGGTGGTGGAGGGCGAAGTCGAAGTTAGCGAGGTAAAGCGACCATCGGGCTTGACGCCGATTGAGTTTCTTCGCGGTGAGGAAGTACTCGAGGTTCTTGTGGTCGGTCCAGATCTCCACCTTGTGCTTTGCGCCTTCTACGAAGTGTCGCCATTCCTCCAGAGACCGGATGATCGCCAGCATCTCTTTGTCATGGATCTCGTAGTTCCGCTCGACGGCGTTCAAGCTCTTCGAGTAGAACGCGACCGGGTGCCACTTGCCATCGGACGGCGACTCTTGCGACAGGACTGCGCCCGTTGCGAAGTCGGACGAGTCGGCTTCGATGCGGTACGGTCGATCGTCGTCGGGGAACATGAGGACTGGCCCCGATGTGATCGCAGACTTCAGAAGGGCAAAGGCCGACTGCTCCGACTCTCCCCATCGCCAGGCGACGTCCTTGCCTGTCAGATCGAACAGGGGTCGGGCGTGGTGCGAGAAGTCCTGGATGAACCGTCGGTAGAAATTGGTGAAGCCTAGGAACGCTTGCACCTCCTTCTTGTTCTTCGGCGCCGGCCATTCCAACACTCCAGCGACTTTAACCGGATCCATCTCCGCTTGCCCTTGCGAGATGATCAGCCCGAGATACTCGATCTTAGTCTGCTCAAATTCGCATTTCTCGGGCTTTAAGAACAGCTGATGTTCGCGGAGTCGGTCCAGTACCAGTCGCGTGACCCGATGGTGTTCCTCTAGCGTCTTTGTATAAATCAAGATGTCATCGAGGTACACGCAAACAACACCTTCAGCGATCAGATCGCGGAAGATATCATTCATCATGGTCTGAAATGTGGCGGGGCTGTTCGTGAGGCCGAAGAACATGACGAGCGGCTCGAAGAGGCCGCGATTCGTCCGAAACGCTGCCTTCCACTCGTCGCCTTCCTTGATCCGCACGTTGTTGTACCCCCATCGGACGTCCAACTTGGTGAAGTACCGCGCGCCGCGAAGGTTATTCACCAGTTCGCTAATGAGGGGCAGCGGGTATCGGTTCTTCACCGTGAGCGCATTGAGCGTCCGATAGTCCTGAACCAGTCGGAGCGACCCGTCCTTCTTCTTGATGAAGAAGACCGGCGACGCCATGGGCGACTTGGACGGTCGGATGCGACCTGTCTCGAGGTTCTCCTTGAGGAACGCGTCGAGTTCGACCTGTTCTGCCGGTGAGAGCGGGTAGACCTTCGTGCCCGTCGGCGACGCGCCCGGCTCCAGTTCGATGGCATGGTCCCATTGCTTGCGCTCTGGAAGCTCATCGAATGCGACTTTGGAGAAGACATCTTCAAAGTCGTGGAGGTGGGTCGGTACTGCGTCGCGGAAAGTTCTGGGCACGGAGTTAGCAGCGTGCGCTTCCGCAAGTCGCTGCGATGTCGTTTGGCTGGCCCGAATATGTTCGGCGGTCGGAGTCGGATGGATCACGGTCGCGAAGATGCGATCGCCACTCAGGAAGGTTTCCACCAGGAAGTCGTCAGACTCTGGGTCAGGTTCCTCCAGGACCGGGGTGTAGGGGAGGAACTCCTCCTCATCAGAGTCGTCCTCAACATACGGGTTGGTCGGGGCTCGCAGGTCGGGCTCAGTCATCGGTATACCGTCGGCTCGACAGGCGCGGATCGCTGCGCGCACTTTGGTGCGTGCGCGCCGATCGGCTTTGACCTCGTCCTTGCAGGTGCCGCACTGCGTCGGACAGCGACTCATCTTCACCTCCTTGGTCTCCCAGTCGATCTCGGGGTTATGGTTTTTAAGCCAGTTGAACCCGAGGATCATGTCTTGCTTGCCTAACTGGGTGACCCCGAAGACGGCTCGTTCGGTATGACCGTTGTATCGCAAGACAGCTTCTACGATGCAAGAGACCGAACCGCCTTCGTTGAGAGTGCCGTCCACATTGTAAACCGGGGATGGCCGACTAAGCACCTTGGTTGTGAGCTTGTGTTTCTCGACGAAAGCAACATTGAGAAAACTGCCAGTCGCTCCGCTGTCCACTAGGGCAGTGACGGCACGCGACTCCTGGGTGTCGGTGGTCTCCAGTTCGACGTTGAGCCACAGGGATCTGGGGCAGGGGGAGGCAGCGGCGATGAAGCGACTAGGGAGTCGCTTTTCCCAGCGGGGTAGGCCACGACGCGACGGGGCGATCGGCTTTGCGACTGCGATTGGTGTCGTCGGGTCGGAGGGGTTTTGTACGTCTTTGTCGGTCGGTTCACTCGTCGGAATAGCAGCAATATTAGGTGTATTGGCGTATTCTACGGATAAAGGAGCGAACCGATTACGACTAGACAACGGGGGCGTACGTTCCACCCGTTGTGTAATTAAAAACCCTCCTCGGCGTCGGAGGCGGTCGCGTCGGCCGACGATGGAGTCGGGTCGGCGGGGACTGCGTCCTTGCGAGCTAGACGTTCCATGATAAGCGCCTCCAGCTCATCATCGAGCATGTGGCGCACGTCCCAGCGCAAAGGGCAGTCACGAGAGTAGTGACCCTTTTTCTTGCACCGAAAACAGTGGTCGTCGGCAGGCGCGACTCGATCGCGCATCCGATCTACGTCCATTGGGATGCCCTGGGGGATCGGCCTGGGGGCTGGTGCGGCAGGAGCGCGGGGGGCGGGGGGAGCGGGAGCGGGAGCGGGAGCGGGAGCGGGGGCAGTAGCGAACGCCCATCGTGCAGCTGCGGTGGTGGGCGGGCGGCTGTCGGGCGCCTTTGTCGGGACCATCCGACGGTGGAAGTCGTCCTCCGACCTCATGATGAAGTCTTGAGAACGAGCGATCCTCAGCCACTCCTCAATCTTCTCATCGTGCGGGCGACCCGTGGTGATGCTTCCGAGTCGCCTCGAGAGCTTCGGGTCCATTCCCCGACGGAATTTGAGGACCAGGTGACGCCCATCTGGGTAGCCCGCCTTGACCCACAGGGATCGGAACGAGTCGATGTACTCGTCGATCGATCGACCGTTCTGGAAGTACGCCGTCGACTCCAGGATGAGCGCGGCATCGGCGACCTCGTCGAAGAGGAAGAACTCGCCACGGAAGGTGTCTTCGAAGTCCTTCCAGGCGGGAAAGACGTCCTTGGCGGTTCCGAACTGGAACACCCGACTGACGAAGTCGGCGGCTCGCCCGTGCTGCATGTACGACAGCACCCATACTATTCGGGCGTGGTCGTCGGCGAAACTTCCCCCGCACAAGGAGAAGTAGAGCTTGCAGGCGTTCAAGAACGCGCGACCGCCCGATCGGGCGCCGTCGTAAATGGGAGGGGGCGACGGTCGGAGGTGGTGCGATCCCGATCGCGGAGAGCCTGGCAGCGGGGTGGTCGTCTCAGGCGGCGGGGGGGTCGTGTCTGCTTCGGGAGCAGCGGGGGTGGGATTGGGGGGTGTCCCCGACATGAATTTTTCGAAAAGAGCGGAGAGGCGGTCCATAGAGGCCGAGTTGGAGGTATTGGAGGCAGAGAGAGCCGAAATTGTGGCTTCCATATTCGCCAACCGCTCCTCCGTCGTGAGGAAGGGAGAGAACGGTCGCTGCGACATGTCACCAAATTCGGACATCTCGAAACGGGACTGGACGGGCGATCGGGGCGAGCGCGCGTTGGACGGTCGCGTGTAGCAGACGCGTGTTTCGGCGCGGAAGCGGATCGGTCGGCTTCGTCGGGTTTCTAGAGTTACTCTATTCTGCTGTTAGGGCGACCTCAGCGCAGAGCTTAGTCGTGCTGGCAGAGGGGAATCCAATGTTATATTATGTACGATTAGAGAGAACGTAAGTAGACCTACCTGGCAGAGGGGAATCCAATGAGAATAGAGTAAAGGATTCCCCCATGTCAGGAGGATGACTATATACGAGTAACTACTTGAGGGCCGGCTCTCTGGGGTGTATGGTACGTAAATGATAACGGATGGGCAGCGGCGCGTGTATGTACACGTTCCCGACGCTGTCCGATCCTCGTGGCTCAGGGTGCAGGCGCACGAGGTCGGGTGACCGACGTCGGGATGTCGGGAATCGGGATCGGGCGCGCGCTGGAAGGGGAAGTAACGACAGGAAGTTATAAGTATGTACACCGATGCTTGGGGCGGAGCGTCGGGGTCGGGATCGCGATCATCTGGGGAGCGGTCGGTCACGTGCTCGTCCGAGGAATCGGATGGTCACGTGATCACCAAACAGGTGTTCCCCTAACAGAGGCTGTGGACGAGGCGGAGTTTGCCGTTTTTTCTTTAGGGTACAGAACCAGCGCGATCGGTAACTGGAGTTGGATGGTTCATAGACTCCGGCT